>CP138592.1:600000-1169335 GCA_033807595.1 Acrodontium crateriforme | reverse complement strand
CCTAACCCTAACCCTAACCCTAACCCTAACCCTAACCCTAACCCTAACCCTAACCCTAACCCTAACCCTAACCCTAACCCTAACCCTAACCCTAACCCAAAAAAAACCCTAAACCCTACCCTGGGTGCGACTAACTACGCACGTGCGACTAGGGCGAATCTTGCGAAAAAAACCGTCGCTGAGGCAAAACTGTACGGAAGCCGAGATGGCCGGAATTTCGGGCGGGCCCGCGAGCCAATCACGGCGCGAATAAACGGCTTCAGGCGGGCCCGCCCGAAATTCCGGCCCGCGCGACTTCAGCCAATCACAGCACGAATAACGTGCTTCAGCTGCGTTGTACAAGCAGACTCTACCCCTACACGTACCAATGGTCTTTGGGTTACGGGGTATTGACATTCTCTAGTCTACGCGGTCTTGGGGTTATTTCTAATCATAGGGTTACACTCTGCTCCCTAGATAGGGGAACGTCGACAATTCCTACCACTTCCACTATAATATGAATATCTCACTACCTACGACGAAATTGCTATATCTTATAGGTCGGGTTCTAAGCGGTTCGGTTCTTCTTAAACTTCTCCATATCCCAAGCAGTTTAGTCCACGATTTCTTCAATGCAATTGACGTAGAAGTTTCAATGCAACTAAGGCGTTAGCGTAGAAGCACAGCCGAAATTTGTATGGGTTTTTAGGACCTCTCAATGCAATTGCCGCAGTTGCTTCGTGGGATAGTGGTTAGAGCCCTATTATTAGAGGAAGTAGCACTCCTAATCTAGTGCCGTACTAACTACTCACACCTACGCTCCTACCTCTATCGTATTAAGGCTGTAGACACAGACTAGTGCGAATGCGGTTAGGGGCTAGAGACCATTAAACACGTACTCTTTGCCTGCCCCTACTAGCGTACCTAACGACAAGAAGCATAAAAGCAAGTAGGAGCCTAGTGGGTGAACTTCTCCTATATCCTAGGAGGATAGTTACCTACGAAACACCCGACTACGAAGAAGTTTACATAAGGACCTAAGGAGAAATAGAGAGCAAATATCGAAGTTATGAAAACCACGCTTAGATTCCTAGCTAGTATAGGACGCTTTATCCCGGAACCCGGGGAAGAGAGGCAAGCTAGATAGCCTAGCGAGATGACTATAGGGGGTAGATACCCTAGATCCTATTAGAAAGGGGAGGATATGAAAGGAGGGACCAAAAGACTGATAATGAAGTAATAATAGGGACGGCTGCATAGTAACTATCCTAGGAGTCTACATAGCCTATACGAATCAATCAATCAATCAATCAATCCGAGATCCTGGACTATAGATGGTCGCTATCCTATCGTTCCTGTCGGATCTAAATAAGAATTGGTCAAGAGGTTGTTGTCCATAGTCGATTCGCCCGTTGTTACATGTAACTTACGAAATTGAGGCTCTTCAAATGTTTTTCCACCACCGATGGCCGAGTGCCTCTTTCGCCGTAATCCTGTTCCGCGGATCCAGTCTGCACATTTTTGAAACCATATCCTTAGCATCGTCACACAAATTCTCATGCTGCCATTCCATGAAAGGGTCCCGGGGAACATCCCCAAAGCCCTCCTCAACTGCTTCAAAAATATCACGCGCTGGATTATCGTTACCGAGATATTCCAGCAGGCCGTGAAACGACTCTTTGGCGTCCGCTGAAAAGTAAGACATTTGTCGGAAGAGTACGGTGGCAATTTTGTCGTCCTCACTCAACGAGGGGTTATCCACGGCGAAGATCACCGCCTTAGTGAGAGCGTATATGCACTTTGGGATGAAGGTTAGTGAAGCATCTAGTAGTAGGTAGGCAGATGACATACGACTATACCGAAGGCAAAAATATCCGACGGCTTCTCCATGGGGCCTTTCGCATGTGCCTCTGGGCTTCGCCACATCCAGTTACCAAGTTTTGCGCCTTTCAATACTTGATTAGGCTCGAGGTGAACAGCATCTTCTAGGTCCGTAAGTTCTACACGCTGAACCTCGCTTCCGCTTGGGGTTGCTTTCGTGTGGATTAGAATATTGTTCGCCTTGATGTCTATCTCTTGTCAATCTATGGTATATCGTGAGCAAATGGCATAGGTCTTACCGTTGTGAAGAATGCCTATCTCATGTAGTGCTACAATACCCTCGAGTGTGCTTTTGAGGATTCGTTTAGTGGTGGCGAGAGGCAAATTCTCTTGCACCAAGGAGAGAAAATTTTGGCTCGAATACTCAAAGACAAGTATTCGATTTTTGGGCACCGTATCAACGGGCAACCGAACACAAGGGCAATGGGTAGCACGTTGGTAAATGTCGATTCGTGTAGTCCAGTCCTGGGGGATTTCTTTCAGAACATATTGAGAGTTCCCGTGCCTGGATAATGTCAACGTTGTACGGTCCTTGTGAAATAATAGACTTACGTTGCGAGATAGACATGTCCGTAGGGAATGCCTTTGTCCTGGAGTAACTTTGCTATCTTATATGCCCGGCCAGATTGCCCGACGACATCATAGCCATCAAGCATTGCCGATTGTTGCATTGCGGATGAAAAGTACCGTGCCTTGGTATTTTCATTTGGATAGGGAAAAGAACCTTGAACGATTGGGAGCGTGGTGCGAAGAAAGGACGCAGTTGAGCGGGTTAAGTGCTGGCTGAACGTCGAAGACGCGGCAGGACACCTGCGGCGAGAGGAGTTATGATAAGCGCCCACGATAACTTTTCTTCCATTTATGCCCATGGTGTAGGGATAACAGTGCCTCTACTTGGGTATTCATGCGTCATCAGGCTTCGATTGTTGAGACGTCGAGGCGCGTACACTTTGAAACGTACGTACGGTACATTTACGGGTGAGCGGGGCGGCTCGAGCCGCCGGGCTTTAGCATCACTCTGGCCATCGACGCAATATACACCTCTACGTCGTTGTCGGTCTGACAATCAATCAGTCGGCGCGTCTTAAATCCCTCGACAATGGTGCTTACGGGTGCGGCAGAGCTTGCTGACAGGGAGTACTGCTTGAGCGCTGGAGACATGTCTTCGAGAGCGGGAGGCGATTGGTAGGTGTCAAAGCTGTGCTGCTCGTCGCAGGCTTAAATTTAGCAATCGATAGATTCGTCACACTAGTCCAGCCTCATTTCGCCAGACGCCCAGGTAGGCGGCCATATGATCAGGCGCTCTCACGGAGTTTTTGTACATTAAGCTGCTTGTCGCTGCTTTCGTGGGCATAATCCATCTTTCCGTTCTAACAGGCTACGTAGTCACAATCAGCTTAATTATTTCTACTTTCTGATCACCAATAACATGTCCGCCAGATATGTGTCGAGTACCTTTGTCAAAACAGTCACCACTCGAACTGGGCGGAAATTGAACGTCGAAATAATCGATAAAACAAGTGCGTGGACACGTCCATCGGACTACCCCTCAGACGCTGTGAAGGAAGATTTTGCCCGGGTTGTTGAGGAGCAAGGAGATGTATTCAAAGAGGGCGTCAAAACCGTGGCAATGAAGTCAGACTTCCACGTGGTTTAGAAGCGATAACTAAAGCCGTCTCCGATATACTGACATTCGCTGCAGAGAAACCGCACATGAGAGCCCTGCAGACTCGGCCACCCACTATTCCTCTTATGGACTGGACGGCAACAAAAGAGAAGTGTTGGATGCCAAACATCTCAAGGTCTCCAAGAAGTAGGAGCTGGTGAAATGAGATACGAGTACTAGGCGTCGTAGGTTGCGCTGATGCATAGGAACCCGACAAACTATCTTTCTACTTCTCGTTCGTCCGCTCTCTCATTTGTTAAACTCAACCCTTCGTAATCGGCAGCACTGGACGCCATATCTTTGTCGCGTGGCGCCCCCATCTGCAGTGCTTTACAATTTGAAGCCGTCCTGACCTCGAGCGCCTTGGCGACTATCCTGATTTGTGCAACCACCTACTCATAGTCTAGAGGGAGGACGAGATGATAATGCATCGTTGTGGATGTGGGAGTGGCAGAAGGCTGAGCTTCCTGGCAATCTACATCCGCCGTACGGTTTCGTACGGGGTTAAAAGCGCGGGGATAGGGAGCAATCCGCTTCCTCGGTCGGCCCTCCGAAAATATTCGGTCATCAAACAGGAAGAGTCATTCGTTATGTCCAGGCCTTGGATTGTATTTAGCATGGAGACAGTTGAAGAAGCCGAACGATGCTGCCGCACCTCCATCGCTGGTCACGAAACTCTTCGACATGATGTTGGAGTCGGAGCCGGAATTGAATGATGGATGGAGTGCGGAATTTGGAGAAAGCAGTGGGAAGTCTGGCGGAGGAGCCAGTACGAGGATGGAAATGGGGGCACAAATCCCCGTCACCAGAGCCAGGACATCTTCCACGTCTCAGTAATGACGAGATGGAGTATAGGCCCTCTGAAGTAGACGCACTGGAAGTTCATTAAGCCGAAGCCCTACCGGAAATGGTCCTTGCTATTCTATCTTTAGCGAACACTGCACCCAAATACCAGCTTCGATAACCGACCTATCGTCTGCACCTAAGGCCCGAACTCCGGACTCTCATCGGACACTGAATTTTCTAGATTTCGTGAATCAATTGAGCAGCGCCTTCGCGTAATGCCAGGTTCAAAACTACAACGATCGAACTTCGCCGTAGCGCAAGAATTGCTGCCAAACTTTCGAAGACGGTGCGCGCAACACCGGCAACGCGGACAAACGAAGATCAAGCGATTCCTATCTGGACACAAGTTCTAACCCAGTCTCCTATGAAGGAAATAGTGAAACGGGAAACACGCTCGGAAAAGACTAGGGCAGGGAAGAGACCATCTGCACTCTCCAAACGAAGGCCTCCGCCGCGGGCCCGAAGGCAGGGCCGAGAAGTAAAGCTGAAGTCTCAGGGTTGTCGACCTGCAAGAAACGTGATTAGTCACTTCCCTTTTGGACAATGACCGGCGAGTGATCACGACAGTATTCTGGCCTTGAACGATACGACGGTGGGACGACTCTAGAGCACTTTTGACGTCGCGCCGCGATAATCGTTGATGTAAATCTCATTTTATCGTATGAAATGTGTGCAACACCGAATTCCTATCTTCCTAACACATAATTCCACCCCCTATGGATGTGTGTCTCATATCCTTTGTTTCTTATTTTTGATTTCACGTTCTGCAATGGCGCGTTCCGAGGCAACATGGCTCTGTTAACCATGATGTTCCACCTGTCAGGCACCTCTAGCGTCCTTATTTTACGTTACTGGCGACCCCTGTTTCGACTGCAAAGCCATGTGCAAGACAAATTCGTTGGCCAATGGTCAGGGACTCGAGCCAATATATAAGTCTGCCAAGCATCGAACCTGCCGCCAGGAGGAAACGCTGAAACAAGTTGTAGGTATTTCGAGAAGCGGACTATCGCTGTCATGGATTTGATGTACGGTTCTACATCCTCGAATGCGGACGAATGTTTGACTGACGTACATTCATTCTACGAGTTCATGGTATCGAACGTGACCGAAGGCGATGTATAGAGGTGTACATAAGTCGAGACCGTTAAAGACTAGGTACTCGAGAAAAGGTTCAGGTATGTATACAAGTGGGTTAACACCGGATGGAAACTTAATAAGAAGTACCCTATAACATTAGCTTCATTAGGAGCACTATCGCACGTGGTCAGCGGAGCCTTCGTGGGTATAAAATAGCTGGGTCGGTTAGACATTTGCGCACAAGACCTAAGAACAGACAATCAGGCATGCTTGAGCTGGGCGGGCGGAATGCACGCCGTCAAGAAGGCAGAAGCACTCGAGATTATCAGCAGTGCCACAGAAACTTTCGGTTACGTTCTTTCAGTGGAGGAGTACTATTCGTTGTTTGATAGCAAAACCAAGCGCAAAAGGAACCACGACGTGTGCATCAGTGATAGAGCTAAGCACTATACATAGCGTCGAAGAGTGTTGCATAGAAACAAGAGCGGACAGTAGACAGTATAGGGGCCGACCCAGATTTTCTCGTATCAGGACACTCCACCAGATAAGCAAATATTGTGACCTTATGCTAGTACCTATTTACGTGGATAAGCCCAGCGTTGAATCAAGCCCTTCGTCAAATTCTTATCGAAGATTCGAGATCATAACGAAATCTTCATGGTCTTTCGCAATTTCGCTAAACAGATCGACGGAATTTTGGAGCGACCGGCGACGGGCTTGCAGCGGAGCGAGTTGTTCAACACTTAATCACAAAGTTTCAGTCGCGGACTATACGGCTGAACTCATGGAATGCTTCCAACTCACCAGCTGAGACAGTTGCTCCTTAATAGCCATGTTCCGACGTGACTTAAAAGATACTATGAGGGATGGACTGATGAGGCACGGATGAGAGACGGATCCTCTGAAAACCTAAACTTACACAGCCAAGAAAGTCGATGTTAAGCTGTACGAGTGCGCCATTGAAAGCCGTTATGAAGGGAACACTCGCGGACGCTCCGATTATCCGCCCGTTGACGAAGCTAAATTCGTGGACAACGACCATGAAGGGTGTTTCAACAGAGAAAACAAAGACCCTTGCTAACACGATGTCTGGTAGGAAGGGACAGCAGGAAAGGCGAAAAAACCATGGATGTGGTGAGTCATGCCATCGCGCGAAAAAGGCCATTGCCAATAAAACAACATACGATAACAAGTCAACGAGGTTACTCAGGTGGACCCAGAAAAAGTCCTTGACGATAGAATTCATGTGGATCGAAAGTTTGTTCCCAAAAGCCCTTTATGACCGACGTAAAAGAGATCTATTCTGAATGTCCACGTTATCGAACGGCGCCTTTGCCTGATCCCTCTGTCACCCACTTGAATCGCATGCGATACATCGTATTGTGCGGAGGGCTCGGGGGTGCTTGTCATCTCCTATGAGTTCAAACCAACATGTTGAATTACTTGATTCTATCAAATAGCTCAGGTGTTCAGCGGCACTTATATACTTCAAATAACTCCGATGCTCCGCCCTTAAGTCCGTACCTTTGTAATGAGCGTCGTAATAGCTGAATTCAGCTGAAGATCCTCAGAATATCACTTCCCTAATAGTGAATAATATGCAAATGTCACCCCAATTTGCTTTGAAATCAATCGGCAGATTCGTCCTGACGATTGCCAGAATTGAGCTCTCTACTCGAGTTCACTATGCCCAAGTTCAACACATCGCTACATTGTACTACGGTGAGGACGGAAGAGCCGTCACCTGGCTTGCTAAGTCATGATCTTCTCAGTTCCACACAAGGCCGAAATGTCCCCGTGCCATTTGTTTTGAACCTTCTCAGTTGGTAACGATTGAATCATCCAGACTACGTCCTCTTGTCAGAAATTCGACCAAACACGTGATTCCGCCAACTCGCACATACCTCGACAGTCATCTGATGTCAGAGCACCACCAACACTAAAGCTTAGTGCAGTCTTCTGGCTATCAATGAGAGACTGTTCATCTCTTGCTTGTATTGGGTGGCCTGTATCGACCATTTTAGTACGGTGCATTACCCATTAGATCTTCAGTCATTTCACGTACAGACCTCTCCGATACTTGTAAGATATTGCTGACACTCCTTGCCGGTGAACTTCAGCGGCCCATCGCAAGAACTAACGTGGTTCTGGCGTTTTCCAACCCAGATTCCGATCGTGGCATCGTAATATGTTGCCTTATCTTTTGACAAGCTGTAAGCAGAATATTGGGCATGTGTGAGATCATTGCCAGAATCCTGATGGTCTGGATTCTGGCAAAATCGTAGAATCGCGTCTTGCATGGCGCAAAATGGCACTGCATCCCCCACGTATTTGATAGTAGGGAGAACGGCATCGAATTGTTGGTTACCACACTGTGGCCTTGTATGTAATGCATGTACACCGAAGCTTTGGAGGTGAGTCGGTATGACTATGCCTTCCTTGGTGGAAGAGCTTGGGCGAAGTGTGGATGTTGCTGTTTTGGCCGAGGAAAGCGAAGAAGTCTTACTTAAATCACCACGCTTGGCGACAAAGGTCATGGGTGTTCGGTCCGAGATTGGTGCAATTGAATAAGATGTTGCGAACGTCGTTGACTGTCTCTGGTCTTCTGCTGGATCTGATCCGATGCATTGCGAAGCTATTGGCATAAGAATGGTCAAGGACAACAGTGAAGATCGCATTTGGACGGAGCTTGAGAGTGTGTAGGAAGAGTACGAAGATTTGTTTGCAATGGAAATACTTGCGTGGCTTCTTTGTATTATATCTCGGTTCAAGACGCACATCTTCTTCAAGTACTTTCATGTAATGTAACGTAGCGATGCATTCCTTTGTCGGCGCATAAACTTTTGACGCACGCAAGTTGGGGTTGCATGCAGACGATTATTTTTATGCGTGCAGCACATGTACCTTGACTAAACCTGTTTGAAGAACGGAGTTGCATGTAATGTTGAAGCGATGCATTCCTTTGGGGGCGCATTAACTTTTGACGCACGCAAGTTGGGGTTGCACACAGGAGATTGTTTTTATCTGCGCCGCACATTTGCCTTCCTTAAAATTGTTTGAAGAACGGAGCAGGCGATCTTGTGCTCACGTACGTGCAGGTTCCAATGATGCACATGAGCGGCGTGCAGAATGCGGCGCGATGCACGGTAATATACACAGGCCAAAATTAGTAACTGGGAGACTTGGACACTTGCATGAAATGCAAAACCTCGTGATTTACTTGTGGTATTCTCTAGGCCGTACTGATTGGGCGCGTGAGAGCAGACATCTTGACATACTGTCGGAGACTGTCGGTTGTGGCATAGCAATCAATGCGCAGAGATCAACATTTGGAGGCATTGCAACAATACATGGCACTTAGACGACTTTCAGAAGACCATGTGAGCAGAGTTTCTTATAAATGTGATCCGAGACATTCTCGCACGAAGTTCGCAATTCGAAATTCACTTCGTTGCTAGAACGAACGGTTGTTTAGAGTGCAGCAGAAAGCATATCTCCAGAACACTGAATTAACTTCACCGCTGATTGATAAGAGTTTGAATAGAAAATTCCCAAAAGGAAATTTGGGCGTTATTTGAACCCTAAGAACCGATTCATCACCGCGTGAATCACACTATCCCACTATCCTCCAATCCTTGTGGTCTAAACAAGCGTCGGTTTTTTTGTTTGGATGGCCATTTCGTGACTCCATTTGGATAAGGATTGATGTCTCCAGCTTGCGTATATAAATCTCGAGCTTCGTCGAATGTCAAAGCTGGATCCATAAAAGGGTCTGATATCTCCATAGGCGGGTGGCAGGCGTCTTTCTCTTCCATCGGAAATTTTGCTCCCGCAGAAGTACCGTATGCGAAAACTTTTGGACATTGCTTCTCGTTCATAGATGGGTACATCTTAAAGCGCGCCGCACTGTCGCACATCCTATAAGAGCAGGATTGGTTACATGAGAACTTCGGGTAAGATGGATGTTATACAAAACATACTGGTGGAGATCTTCTTTCCAGGAGTCGTATATCGCGTTGTCTGAGTTGAAATCGATCAAGTCTGGTTTGCATCAGTGCTGATTCTGGAGAGTCGAACTGTATAGGCCAGTCGAGTGAATGACTTACGTGCAGAAAAACCGGCGTAGCGTCCTTGCTCAGTTAACATCATACATTTGGGGCGCACCGTAGTGCCGTTAAGCGTCTCTTGAGCGTTGCTGAAATACCAGGGGTAGTCATGACCAGCTTGATTACACAGCTGCCATTTAATCAGCAATCGTCAAAGGAATAAGTTCCCAGGCGATTATACTCACTGCAGCCATTTCCCCAGGAGCGAGACCATAGTCAGATTGTTCCGAGTTACTAGGAGCTGCGACTGTCATCCAACTGATGCAAATATCGTTGCTATCGGGTCTGAGTGACTGGGAAACGGTTATGTATTCCGGGTTCTGGTTATTATCCTTGTTGATAGAATTGACTTGGATCGCTTGCGAGTCGCCATGGCCGATGTATTTGCCCCCAGTTTGCATACCGATCCTTCCGCCGTTGGTGTCGAAAAGAGCGATCCCGGGGGCATTTCCGCCAAAGTCGAGAGATTTGTAAAGCGATGGGTCAAGTTCCAATCCAACCCCTACCTTCACCGTGGTGTAGTCACCGCGTCTGCCAACAATACCGATAATTTCGGGGATCTACGAGAGGGGTCACTCCATGGTCATGTATAAAGAAAAAGGCAGCAATCTTACCGATGAAATGATCAAAAATGCCAAATCCATCCCAATCCCAAGTCTAGCACCGGCCATGTTCAGGTAGAGCGATAATTAAAAAGAGATAACGAAGTGTGAGAATATGATGGTTGTGTTCGGATATTGACGCAAAGTCTTTGCGGTCGTTGACTTTATAATAGTTGGGAACTGAAGATTGATGAAAATCTTCTCGATTTTGTTTCACGGAGCGGCGCAGAGATATATCATCGAATTCGAATCGAAACAACAGACGCATTGCTATTTTTGTCTTTGATCATTTTTGAGCGATAGTAGTCGATCTGGTCTTAAAAATAGCGGTGCAGCTTTGCGGCGCTGCCCGCAGCAATGCTGCAAAACAGCCTTTGTGCAGACTTGCGGCGTGTCTTATTCTTGTCTGAAACAGCCAGTGAGCCAGCACCTTCCCAGCCTATTGCAATACACAACTTGAACTTCATGCACGCCACCTGCAGAGATGCTGCCTTGCAGTGAACCAAAAATTCCGGAACCGAGCCCTATCGTCCGCTTGCGCTCGAGTTTGAAGCAATGGCAAATGTGGGTGGCCGCGCTTTTGGGTCTTCCACCACCGATATTTCGAGTATCCTATTTTTGGCTCATATCTGTGCGTTGGTGTTGGCTTCTAAGTAAGAGGCTGTGGCCAGGTCCTGCATGTTGCATGAAAGGCTTGCAGCAGGTATGACAAGACAGTTTGAACTTTGAAGTAAATGACAATTGGCAAATCGAGGAGTTCTGAGCAGGGTATAAGAGCGGTGATGTAAGTCCTTCATACAGCGACCGACATATCAACACTTTTCTATCACTCGCAAATTCCAACTGCCTCAACCGTTTGCCCGCAGCATCATGAAGCTGTCCATTCATCGCCTGTTCGTCGCGGCTCTGGCTGGTGGCTTCCTGTCCCAAGTCCTTGCGCTCCCGGTCGTGGATCCACCTGCTTTGAGTGATTTCAAGAAAGAGTGCGATGGTATATCCTGTAGCAAAAGGGTACCGAAATACACTCTCACGGCGGCAAATCCGCATCATGGCGCTGCGAATTGTGAAAGCCTTTATTGTCTGGGTCAGTATTGAATTGCACACAAGTCCTGCTCTAAATAACGATAAATTGCTGACGTACAGCCTAGGGCCGGCTTTAACTCCTCCAACGACGAGCAATCTCTTCCGTCGTGCTGGCATCGGCGGGGGCAAAGGAGGAAAAGGAGACGATGAACATGAAGGTGGTTCCTCCGGAGGCAAAGACGGTGCCGATAGCAACGACAGTACCGAGAATTCCAGTAATAATGGTCTTGGTGGTGAGGGAACCAGCGGTGGCATGACTGAGGAGCTCAGTGGGACCGCACCGGGAGGGAGTGGCGCTGAAAGTTCTGCTTCCAATACAGAATTCGCCGATGTACCAGGCTATAAGGATGAAGTGGTATATTACTCTCCCATCAAAGACGTCTTTCCAATCAGCTTACAAGTCGAAGTTTACCCAAAAGGACCGGGATCTAGCGGCAACAGCGCTTAGGCAAGTAAAAGGTTCCGAGAATCCGCAAGAGGCCGATCCTAAATTCTTCCATGACTCCTATAATAAAGCGTTAGAGCAGCCAGGAGCAGACAGGAGAACACTTGATACTTGGAGGCAACGAGCCAGCGACAACTACATCGCAAAAACGGGTTCTTACGGGGAGGTGCCCAACGACATTGAGGCGAACGCCAAGGAAATGGGCCTCAACCTCAAAACAATGACACGAACTGAGCCCGTACAGTATCGTTTCTCGTCCAAAACTGCTCCAAAGAGGGGCGAGACCATCGGAAGTTACAGCCACGACCAAGATGGAACGACAATCATCTGGGACATGCACTCAAGCGTGGATGGCAACGCGGAGAAGGTGCCGCAGTCTGAGCTGATCTTTCATTCAGGCATTACCAATGGCGGGAACAAGTTCAAATCAGGAGATTTTATCGAAAACGGTATTTCGAACCTTGTAAGTAAGCCTAGTGACACTGAGATTGAAGCTTCACTAATTGAACTACCCAGGGTACAAGGGCAATGATAACAAGGGCGCAGATGGATACCAAGCAGCCTTTTGGAAAGATGGCGACCTTTCGCAAAGACGGCGACGAGAAGGAGAGACGATGGTTTGAGATACTCATGGGAACACAAAACGTGAAGCCTGTATTCTTTATGTTGGGAGATCACAGAGACTACTTCAATAACAAAGAGATTAAGGCAATCACGACTTGGGCCCAGCACGATGATTTCATGGAAGGCGTTGGAAAGCCGAAGTACGGCGGATTCTACCTTGGTATTGTGACCAAGTAGACTACTAGATAACAGTGCTGAATGGCGAAAGCGTCAGTGGGTTTGGTATTGGAAAATCGCAGGTAGTGTATTGAATGGATAAGGTGGTAAAGAGAAAATCAGACGAGCTTTTTGGGCGTTGATTGAGTAATACGTCATTATGTTATTGTTAATGAATGACGGACAAATCATTTTTTTGTTCGCCGGAAGTGTCTTTCATTCTTAGTGCTCTGGACACGTAGTTAGGAGGACACCTTCTATAGAACACATGGTATAAGGACATCCTAGATGAATTGTTAAAGGTAAATTACAGCGGGAAAAAGGCCTCATACGATAGTAGGAGGTTCTAAAATGCCGCAGCCTCTTGCATACACGCCCTAGCTTACGTAATGCGGCACGACCGAGTATGACCGACCTCGCAGGCAGCAGTTGACCCTCATGTTTTTGAACCCACATTATATCTATCTGTTCCATCGGACGCACCGTGCTGATCATGAATGAGTTGCCTGAGGACGTGGTAAGACTTTTCTTCCAAAGCCTTGCAACTGGTCTTGGACTTCGCAAGGTCCTGCGCCTACGAGTTGTGTCGAGTAAGCTAGTCTCAACTCCCTACCAAGTAATCAACTCGACGTCAAATGGCTAATCGTTAGTCGGGGAAAAGAATTGTTCAATGCGCAAATAATGAATTCTATATTCCACGCGGATGTCATCCAAGAGCGCGACATTATAAAATGTTCCGACCGAGCTCTGATGACCAAATACTTTCATCAACGGCTGCATCACGCATCCGTGAAGTCGCCACCAGAAAATACCATCGTCACAATACTACACAAAGCTGCTTCAGATTTTTTGGAAATATCGAAAAATAAATACTCGCGCGAGACTGTCCTAGACACCCTTGTCCTCCTTCTGGTTGATCAGATAACGGTTCATCAAGAGATCAGATATACCCTATATCGCCCGGAACATGAATGGGAAATCAACGAGTCCTACATACCTGGACCAAATCTGGTCACTTGGTGGCCTAAATGTGTCGGTTTTCTGCATTCGACTTCTTTGCACATAGCCACCGTGCTTGGTGACAAGACTTTAATTGAACAGTTGCTTCTTGAACCTTTGTCTCGTCGTATCGCAAACGGGTGTTTCATTGAGACCAGTCTATTACAGACCGTGATCCGACTTGGAAGTGTGGAGACTATTCAGTTTTACCTTCAAAGTAGGTTTAGGAAGGAGGTCGTCGAGTGCATTTATCCTCGGGAAGCCGTTTCGTCTAACCGACCGGATATTCTACGGATGATACTCGATCTACCATTCGATTTCAGTACTGGTGGAGGCTACCATACTCTCATCGAGGCTTGCGCTATAGCCTGCCAAAAAAACGACGTCGACGCTTTCCGTGTGATCTACCCGAAGGTTTCGTATCCGAGCGGGATCAAAAATTTCACCGGACTGGCCCTTTTTTACGCCTGCCAAGGTCATGCTCTGGACATTGTACGTTTACTTTTCGACATATATCCACCTCTTGATCCAAATCATCCATTTCCGTGGTGGTCGAGGACCCTTAAGGTTGGATATCCTGATATGAGAACTTATCCTCTACAAAGCGTTGCACGATGGGGCGACCTGAATCTTGTCAAGTTTCTCTTGGAGCATGGAGCAGACCCCAACCTCGGGTACCCCGTCCATATGGCAGCAAGTAGGGGACACATAAGATGCATGCAACTTTTGATAGAGAGAGGAGCTGTGTATAATGAGGAGCCTCGAAGACATCAGCTAGTTGACCTCATGAAAGAGGGTTTGACCGATCCAGTGAAACTTCTGTTGCAGAGCGGATTTGCACCGCGAGGTTCACCTGATCGTGAAAAACTTGTGGAGTACGCCAGAGAGGAGAATCTGCAATGGATCATGGACTTGCTGTAGTATTGAGAACGAGAAAACATTTTAAGCGCCTGAGCCTCCTTACATCACGGATTCCCTTCCAACGGTAGAAGAACCTGCACCGATTGGACTAAGTATTTCAGGAAATCGAAGAACTATGTCGCTAATCACTACATGTGGCAGGCGAGCTGACGAGTCGTTTCTCAACGACAATGCGACATTGTGGGTCTCACGGCTACTGCACGGCCTTCACGGAGTATGAAAAACCCAATTTTGACCCATTGCTTTCTTCTTCGTCAATATGATAGAAACTCAAATCAATCAAACCACTATGAAGATGCGCTAGGCAAATTCCAAGTAGCTACGAGTCTCCAGTGCCGATACGAATGATAGCCCAGGCTGGGCATGGCTATTTATTTCAATACATGTAGGGATAGCAACAGTAACATGAACGAGGAAAGTAGCTTAGAAGACAGAAGAGGGATGCGAGAAAGTGTGCGATGGTACTTCGAGTTGGCGGCTCCTTGGCAGCAAAACAGTCATTCAAGACTCGACTTGATTTCACATTTTTCGTTACATTAGTTGAAGAGAAAATTTTGCGTTTGTCAATTTAATATCTTCAAACTCTTGTATATTAAGACAGTATATAAACGAGTTGAACCTGCTTGAAGTCATCAGTCTACCAGTTGCGCCCCAAACTTTGCCGACTTCCATCGCTTTGACGAGCTCGTTGCGAGCGAAGGCTTACCTGACTTTGGACTTGACTTCACCATCACCCAATCGACGGCTATATTCTCTATCGCGCCCGCGTACATGTAAACTATAAGGAAGAATTCTTCAGACCCTTCGGACCATGACTTGCCATCAGTGAGTAAGCAACACCGATGATGGCGCCGTTTGGCTTCAAAATTTGCCCAGGTGCGGTTTGTTTCACCATGATTCCGCTATTCATGACTCAGTCGAGAAATAAGACTAATACCATCGATTAAATTCTTTAATTGATCCCCCCAACTGCACGTCACTACCTACGGGCGGATGAACCGTAACATTACGCTAATTTTCTCAGTAGCGCTATCTAACGCTTTCTGTTGCAAAGAAAAGTCTCGGGCGTAGTAGAAGATTCACCAGATTTAGATATACGGGCTAACATTTCATCGGGTCTTCGCTTGTACTACCCATCAATAATTTTACAGGTTATGGTGTTGTTACTACAATGAACTGCGTATCACCGTAGTGGCGTGTAGTCCCACAATGAATGATCTTTAGAGCCTGTTGCTATCGAAGCGCTTGAATTTCTCAAAATTTAGCACTATTGATTATGGCTATTTACGTAAGATTCTTACCAAACCTAATTCTGAAAGCTTGACATAATTCATCACTGAAAATTTTCCCTAGTACCAACGAGCATTGAGGTACTTGATAACACCGATATGTTTGGCGACTGCAAGACATTCACTGTATGAACTAGCCGTATTCCCTGTCACCATAAGAACCTCGTCCATCGTTTGATCGCCCCGAAGATCCGATCTAGTTCCGATCAAGATGACTGGAATGTCGCCGAAGCATTTCATCGCTAGAGGGTACCACTGTGCAGACAACTTGTCAACGAATGGTGCAAATGATTGAGCGGCAGCGCTGAATTTTGATACCTTGGACTTCAGGCTTTCGATTGAGTTGACGTGTACAGGACTGAACCCAAAGAAAACAAAATCAGGCCGCAGTTCTAAGAGATGCTTCTGAGACTGCTGATATTCTTCTGACCCAGCAGAATCGTAGAACTGGATGTCGAGTGCGAGGTATGCGTCGAGTGCGAATGTCTTTTCAAAGCCTTCGATGGCCCTTCAAACAATTGTCAGTACTGAGATCTAGGTTCGTGAAGTCGAACGTACTCTGTAGGAACGTAGACGTTCGGTACCAGGTTCGTGGTCAGAGATCGTACAAGATAAGTCTATACCAAATTTAGCATGCTGCCAATCTAAAAGCTAGAGCACTTGGCTTCCCTTACCTATCGCCCTATTACCTAGTAGTACTCATTTCTTCACGATTTAGTTTTGTATCCCAATACTTAAAACCACAGACGAACCTTGGCTTGCTGCTTTTGTACTATGGCATCCACTTCCACCAAATGAAGTATGGAGGCGTGAAACGATGGACTTGGAGCAGAAAATTGTTCGGCGTGATGTGACTTATAGTACTCTCGTCTTGACTGACTTGGAAAGTGGCCGTATGGTCAAGCACTATGACTTTGAAAAGTTGGTATGGAAATCAAACTTCAGCAAGTTTTCAACAGTCCCGCAATTGCCATAGCAAGAAGCAGTGGAATTCAAGAACGGTACTTGACTATAAACAATTGTGAAATACGAGCACGGGAGTTCTATATTTAGGCGCCTGCCTCTCTTTGCTTCATCTCTGAACATCCCGTCATTCGTAATTTTCGCGTAATCCAACGTTCATCTTATTTACTACATGATATGCTATGCAATCGATTGAGGAGAAAGGTACCGTCATCTACGCTCATGTTGACGAGATGTTTTGCGCACCTGGGAAACGACCATGTGGCTCTTTTTGGTTTATTTCACCAATGCCCAGCTACAGACACTTTCAGCATGCATGCTGCCAGCTCAGATGGGATCACCATGTGCTTGGCGTCTACAAATATGTCTTATTCAGTTTCAATCGGAGAAATGCTGCCAAGACGAGGTTTTCGTACGATTTTGGAGTTGCCCACAGCATGAATGTCGCGAAACATTCAATCGGTATTATCAGCGTGGCGTCCATGGTACTGAATGCAAGACTAAACTCCACGGCTTCACCCTCAAGACCGATTCATGCGGTCCCCACTGTAGTCAAGGCTTGGCTCGTCGACCTCCGCCAACCCTCCTCGTTCTCCCAAAATTGAGCCTTTTCACCGCGTCCTTTTCACTTACTTTTTGTCCGTTTTCGGCGAAAAAACAGGGGTATTTCAGTGACTTTCCTGGGTCACATAGGGTATGCTTTAATATAGTTACGGGAAAATGAGGACGAGCCGCCCTGGAAGCGGACGACGTTCCGTGCAATCGTAAAAGTGTTAGCGCAGCGAATGGTTCGTAACTCTTCTCCACGGGCTGGCATTCCACTAGTCATGTGAATTGCAGCGTACAAAAGTTGGACAAAGCGATCCCAGTTGCGTAGCCATCGCAGTATGCGCTCCTGATTAAACGTTGCCCACGACGTCTTCAATCAGATATCCCTTGGTGCTATACTTCCCATATAACGCGGTTTGATTTTATAGCGGAAACATTCGCAGAAGTCGGGATAATCTTCACGTGCTATCTATAGCTCGGGTCATGAATGGTATGCTTCGAGTGGTAGTGCATACTCGAGCAGAATGAGTCGACCTATCTAGATTAAAGCAGAGAGATAAGGTGTATAATCGTAGGCACGACGGAAAGCATACTCGACTGGATGAATGCCGAGAATCCCAGTGAAATTGGCGATTGCAGTGCGCTCCAGGTTGCTATCTTAGGGGCTCTGAATCCAAAACGTCACGAAGAGCTGGGTTAGCTTTTCAAGACAGCTGAGTGGAATCACAGCTAGGGCATAATCGTCGGTGTTCGAAGCAATTTCATGGAAGTGTGACCAAATGTCTTGCATAGCATGTCGTTGCTCGGTAGTCAATTCCAGGCCGCAGAGGTTCATGCCAGACTCCTTCAGCCGATTTCCAAGATCCCACATGCGAAAGAAATAGCAGATGGCACTGATCCATACCCGGTTATACAGTCGCCTGTTGGAGGCCGCGGGCACTCGAATGGGTATGGAGAATAGCTAGGGCCCCAGCTTCGAACCCAGTAGCGAAGGACGTGTGGCATGTGTTCGAGAGTGGTAATACAACGATTGACGACTGCCTGCAGAACAATATCTACAAGCTGAAGAGTCTTCTCCGTCTTGGCCGGGCTTGAGCATTTGACGCCGTGCTAGCTTCCTAGACACAAATCTTTGGGACAGCCGAGCAGTGGCATAGTAGCTATAGCGACGAGTCACGGCAAAGGTTTGTGCTCAAGCCACCGTGCCCAGCTACTCGCACGAAGCCATTCAGTGTTTTCGTCCGTCTCCAGATCATCGTGGAGTGCAATCTCTCGGTCCTTGAGATTATGGAGGCGCTTTTCTTCGTCTTTCTCCATGCTTGCTAGCTTCGTCTGTGGGCTGGTATGCGCCTCGTCGTTTGAGCACTCAACTGTAGCGCAGTATGCGATGGGCGAGCCGTCCTGTTTCACAATCTAATAGCGCTGCTTTTGAGTCACATAGCGCTTAATTCACCTCTGCACGTAGCTTTTCAGATTTGAGATCTCTTATGACGATAGTCGCTTTCCATGAGCTTCGAGACTATGTTTGCGTACTTCTGTCTCATGCAAAGAACGGACGATGCTCTCGAGGAAAGGTGAAGTGCGCTATGCCGCATGAAGTGTGCTTCGACTATGTAGATGAAGCTAGAGCGGGGCATCCCCCAACTCGTGAAAATCGTGGTGACGAGTGCGCCCCAGGAGCAGAATAATGTAGTAGGCGATCCAAGAGGTGACGGTTAACGGGTTGGTACACTTTATATTCCGCCTCATATGTCAAAAAATTATCCGCATTCTCCTTTGTAATTCTGTGCCCTGACTCGATTTTTAAAGTGTTGTTATCCAGTGTAGTCATGCTCTCGCGTTGTGCGGTCTGTACTAGCAGCGGCGGTCGGTCGATGATGAGTTGGCTATACTGGTCGCCATGTTGCCCCGAAATCGATTCGAAGATATTTGTTCACCTTGCATAACCCAGTAGTTATATTATTGAGCAATATATATGAGAAACAAGTGCCCCTGAACATCAGAGTACCAGTGCTACTCAAGCGAGTGCATCAGGTAGAGTGGCCTGATTTGTGTGGCTGTGGCTGCCGTGACGGGATATGTCTATTTCAACCTACTCTTGGCAATGCGAGACCAGGGCTCAGATATTTGCCAGCCTGGAGGCGAACCATTGTTTCTGATTGATCAGTACAAAGAGCGACTGGAGTCTCCGCCACGGTACATGGCCATGTCAAGTTAGTCTAAGCTTTCAAGGGAGGTCTGCAGTGACCACGAGCACCACGCAGAGGTGAGGATGTTCGAGCCATTTCTGTTCCCGCAAATGGGCGAGAACTTTACCGTTCTCCCTACTGCAACATGTTCAGATCGATTGAACGTTCTTGGAAAACACTCTTCCAAGTTTGTTCATGTTTATTGGCGGACTCGTTGTGAAGGCAGTAAGGCCAGCGACAAATCCAACGCTCGTCATTCTCCTCAAGCGCCCTAGTCGCACTGTACCACGCTTGTCTGCTTTCTCCATTGAAGAGGAGAGCGTCGCCAGTCTGCTGTTTTCTAGCAATCGCAGAATGATTGGACTGTTTGGTCAAGTCTCTTATATATTCTTGACTATCCAACTCACGACCGATAAGATATACAGTCTAAGCCCAACGTTACAAGAAGAAAGGTCGTTCTAGCACTGTTAGGCTGCCCCCCAATTTTGACGTATCTTATGGCGAATACAAGTACGCTATTGCGGACTGGTAAACCGGCCGGGGTCTCGACACTATTTTCCGTCAACCGCTTCATGTCTGTCGTTAGTTGCAAGCACGTCTGTCCCTCTGGCCCTGGATACACGCCAAAGTGTAGCCGCCGGAGTTTCTAAACACTTCTCTTGAGGTTACTTGCCTTTCAGTCCAGATGTCCAGGCGGTGTGGAATCCGTACGCGGAGGTGAAGCCATGATGGATGTCTACTAAGGAGAGACGATTGGATAGATTTCAAAAGGGCGATTTGAAGATGCTACCAAGTTGGAGACGACTAATAAGGTTCCGAGCAGAGCTGAAGTGTCTTTGCTCGAAGTGCATCCGACGGAATTTAGATGTAATACGCTTATGTTCGCAAATGGCTCCCACTGTAGGATAGCGATACTTTAGCTTAGCGAGGGAAAGGCGTTGGGAGCAGCGTTAAGTGGAGACGGCGGTTCAGCCGAGGTGCAAATCTTTGATTTACTTTGGGACGCCCCGTGAATGGAGTGTTTGGAACACTACAAAGCCACCGCTTACGTCGTTCAGATCACCCCTGAAAAACTACATCATTTGCACTGCATCACAGGACCATGGCGCCAACGGGCTCACCAGATGTACCGCCATACGCTTCATTCGACGAAGTCCGGGAAATTTACGGCTGTGCATTTTCCGATGCGGGTAGACGACTCTGCTGGCCTCTTGAAGGCGACTATCCCGCCGCAATCTCTGTCATGAAAGCCCGCGGGGCAATAAATGATCTCGAGCCCTTCTTCCAGCCAGGCCCCAATGGCACTGGCACCTGGCACGAAATCGCGTCGCTGCCTGTCACTACTAGGAAAGTTTCTTCCATTGTTGCTCGACTTCGCGGCCTTGGGGAATGGGAACGCAATTGGGTGGAATGGCATGAACCTCATGCCAACGCAGAGTTTATTACGTATGGAGATCTCAGCAACGACGATCGTCCCTACGCGAAAGAACAAAAAGAGGATGGCAGCTGGGACGAGGACTCAGATACTGAGTTTCTTATACGATGTTGCGGAGAAGAGCGTCCCCTACACAAAGAAGGTCCATACAAAAAGGAAATCACGCCTTCTCCTGGCAACGAATTTGTCACTGTGCGCGATTATGTCAGCGGTAAGTCCCCCCGAATTGTTTCCATATGATTTTCTAAACGTCGTCTACCAGCCGTGCATCCATGGCTCATGAGCCTACGCGAAGATTTTCTACAATATGCAACTGTTGCTTCTCCAGGATACAATGTCTCTTCGGTAGCAGAAACTGAGTGGATGGTCAGCAAAGGACCCGATCATGAGATATGGACCGAATCGACATGGAGTGAACGCGCTTAGCCCCCCCCCCCCGTTCGATGATCGCTGCATCAGCTTTGTCCTTGCACAGAATAATTTCAACGAAAAGCTCGGTTATGCAAACTGGCGCTGTCGTTTAAATTACATTCATTTAGATATCCTGCACTGCCACTACAACCACCCACGTTTGCCTATGCTGGATTCATTGTGTTGCTCGCACTCCGAATATTCCTAGAAAAAAATGTTGATGTTGCTATTCTAGAAACCAGGACCGGAGGCAGGACCGACTCCACAAATGTCATTCATGCGGCTGGAGATTGCTGAGAAGATTCTTAATCATGATCTCTACTCAAAAGACAGTGCAAACGCGGTTTCTTCGGGGATAGTTATAAATGTTCCTGCATGTCACAGCAGATAAGTTAGATTTAGCGGTAGGCGTTCATCCGCGCTGATTGGCTGATGCTAAACAACGTCACCTCCTAACCGTATCTAGTAGTGGTCGATTAAGGTTCGTGATTGACATCACAGGGTTTTAGAACTTCAGCTCGAGACCCCTGGTTAATTTCGATTCATTCATTTGGCGTTAAGTCCATTTTTCCTCATCGATTGTAGCAACCGTGAGCGCGATTATCCTGCTGTTTGTCTCAAAAAAGTCGTAATACACCGAAGGTCATGCTGGCGAGCAATAACGAGGAAGACTTTCCTTCCAGAGGCCACAATTCCCATACCAGTCAAGGCTCGAAGATGCTGTCAACACCGATCCCCGAACAGAAGTCTCGCCGATGTCGACCGAGACTTCTTTTTGTCAACAAAAATGCCACTTCGTCCTCTTTGTCTCACTCAGAAGGCTCGGAGAGGATAAAGCTGTTGTCGATGGCCCAACGGACGAGTCGGATAGGATTCAAACGGAAAACACCAGATATAAAGCCTAGACTTGTCAGGAAACATGAAGCACCTTGTTCTTGTGGCTTTGTTAGCTGCCAAGGCTGCAACGAATTGCAAGAATCCAGAGCGAGAACACGTTCTCCATTTGATGCGTTACACGACATTTCAGATTCCCTCTCTAGCGCTGTGGTCAATCGAGTTCAATTGACCGCTCTTTTCTTGGAATCTTATTACCCCATTGGCATGCCAGCACACACCGAAATCGTCAACAAGCTGTTACAATGGATCCAACCAACCAGAGGCGCCCTTGCATTAGCAGCAGCTGACAGCATGATAGCCCTACATGCGGCGCACGTAACCAACAATCATCGTCTACGAGAAGAAGGCATGCACATATATCAGATAGCTCTGCGTTTGTTGCGCGACGAGCTGATAAATTCAGCGTCTGCAAAAAGTGATGGTGTGCTTGGTGCAGTTGAGATTTTGGCCGTTGCCGAGACCCGACTATTGAAAAGTTCCAATGCAGACTGTGGTGACATCTGTCGTGCACACGCCCGTGGTCTTTACGCTTTGTTCGTCACGAGAGGGCCGAGTATTCTCCAGTCGAATATTGGCAGAAATATCTTCCTGCACCATCTTCACGAGCCGTTGATGGTTTCCCTGTTGGCACGCAAAGCGACTGTCTTTGGTAATGCCGAATGGCAAGCTGCATTTGAAGATATTGATGGCCATGACAGCGGGAAAATGCATCGCTTGACGTCACTGGGATGTTGTATACCAACGGCATTCGAAAAAGCTGATGGCACGATTAATAATGCATACTCGACATCGCAACAATACTCAACACTATTAGATGATCTCAAAGACTTGGAAATGCGTCTCATGGAATGGCTCGAGAACCGCTTTGGAAAAACTTCCCATGGCAAGGTGTATTGGACTACGACGGCTAGTCCGTCTTTGTTTCTCCACGGCAACCGTACCATTCGGCAAAGCCACTTCCCCTTTGCTTCAATTATCGAGTATCACTCTTTCTTGGATGCGCTTGCTCACATCAATTACTGGGGTTTGCTTTTAATGCTCCGAAAGACAATTTTCGATGTTCTCAACTCTTATCAGTCAATATATCCGGCGCTGTTGGAACCTTTCCATCTTTCGACAGAAGAGATACTTGGGAAATGCAACGAAACCGCAGATCACGTTTCTCAAAGCGCCTTCTACATCTGTGGACTACCCAAACCGCAGAGCACAATCGCCAAACAGGGTATGGTGGCATTCCTTATAGCTGTTATCCTACCTTGGTATGTGCAGGTTGGGGATATGGAGAAAGTTATCTGGTGCAAGTCCTTGATTAAGTCTTTCCAAATGGAATGTGAGGAACTGGACTTGGTGGAAAGTGCACAACAAACGTGGACTACGAAGCTGTACATTGGTTGGATTAACATGGCATTCTAATGGATATAGCCACCAAATTATTGTCTCAATTTTCAGTCTCAAATGGAGATCATTCTTGTCTTGGAACTCTCACTGGCTTGCATCGGATGTCTTACGGTGTCATGTTCCGAAAGTTTCTAATTCTTTGACATATGCTCTCCACTCTTTATTCTCCCACAAATAAATTTCAAAACCTCGACGCCTTTTCGGTAGTCGACTTCCTCGAGATATATCATGCCGTTCAGTCTCCAGCAGAAATGATCGCGATAAGTAAAGGCTTGGAAGTAGACTCCGCTCTCCAGGCCAGGTACGCTGACAATGGTGTCGATAATAGCGACCTGTACTCTTTTGCCTTTAGTGGTATTGATTCTCTGAGCAGCTTCTATCATTGCTTTCACTAAATCATCGTCCCTTAGCGGAAACTTAAACTTGCAACACCTGAATCTTCACGGGCGTTGTCTCAGTAAGCCATTTTAATCCGAGTGCAACCGATCAGTAAACAACCTCATAGCACAAAATAACATCGCCGGGCTGCCAATTCAAATTTTGATTACTGTATCGGTTCCCGTGGTAGCGTTTAGGACGAAGACTAGCTCATCCAGATGACAGTGCAACAGATCTGCGAGTATTGCTCGTTCTTTTACCAGACGTGGGTGAAAGTCGTAGACGATGAAAGGATCTGGTGCGGATTCGACTTCTGCCTGCAGCGCCAGATGGGTTGCTCGTACTGAGACTGCATGGGCTCCATAGGAGCCGTGATTGAGTAAAGTGTAGTTTGGTGAAAATGCAAAAGGAGCATGGCGCATTGGAGCACCGAAGGGTACTTGAGGAGACGACATTGTGAAATCTTCAAAAGTAAATATTCGAACGTCTGGATTTTCTTGATGTCTGGAATTGAGTCATATGTTGTCAGCTTACAATTGTAGTCGCACGTGGTTACACCTGGACCCACCTGGAAGCTGGGATGAGGCCACAAGGTAGCTCAATGGTATATAAGTACGAACAAACGCCGACCGTATTTATCTACGTCAAGACAAATAATATTTAGAGAGCTTCACAGGTTAGACATGGCCGAGAACTCGGAGGATTAAACAGAAGATATCTTGTTACTTCCATGGGGAGTGACTGCGACTTTGCAGGTGTTCGACGTTTCAACAAAAATTTAGCTTGCAAGATGAAGTCCAGAGGATTCGTTCACGAAATATAGCGTAATTACTGCTGCCATGATGTCGTCATATAAATCGAGTAGCCTTCGTATTACACTGGTAGTGATCGTTCCCCTGAGAGTCCTTGCCGACTTGAGATTTTTGCACGGGTAATGCATTATATGGACTTGCTTTTACTGGCATGGTAGAGTGTAGTGTATCATGTTGGCGGGTGTAATTTGATCGGTTGGGGCGACGAAAATGGCTTTCACTGCTTCTTCCTGGGGAAGGTCCAAAATGATCAGACTGTTGATCCTGTGCCAATCCAGCACAGAATTTGCCATTTGGAGCCACATTGACAGTAGAGCTTTGGAGTTGAGGTTTAGAGAAATGGCAATACTACCTTATAATGCAACTTGCCTCATATTCATGTTTTCTTTGTTTGTTGAGACCACTGCGCATGCGGGCCAACACAGCATGCATCTACGCCGAATGAGAATAAATAAACAGCATCTGTGGGAGAGACTCGCTCAATTACCACAGCTAATTGTTTTTTGATCACAATTTGAACTTCACGCCTTCAAGCAGCAAAAGCACCGGTAAACTCCGCACGACCCTCCTTCGATTCGCACCAAGCTGGTCGGCTGCGAGTGTAGATTTCCGCTCCCGGAGGAGTGCCAAGTACATCACCATCGATCGTGCCGGACTTGATGACCGTGACGCCTTCCATTGCGTCAACATTAACCGTCACGTATGTGTGGCAAGTGACGCAGAAGTTGCAGTGTACGCTCTTCCCGCTCTCGCCAGGTCGTTAGAAGACTTCTGTTTTGCCAGACAGAATCTTGTGCTGTTCGGTAGAGCACGTCAATTTACGTTCTTTGATGAAAATAGGAATTTTTGGGTCAACGCACCGCATCGTTGGGCACAATGATATTGACACTTCCATTCGGACCAGCGGTCTTTTGGCACGGCTTACAGAAGCACATGGCCTTATCAGATAGAATGAGCTACGTGTCTGATTGTTCAAGGTGATAGATGCGACTCACGATGCTGAGCGGCTCTCCAGTGTACTGATAAGTGAACTCGCCGCAATTGCAACTGCCCTTGGTGACTTTGTCGGCCATGATGAGGGTTTGACGGTGTAGAAATAGAATATGTGATAATTTTCACCAGAAACGTGTTGAAGCAAATGACAAGAGACGCGGGGTTTCAGTAATGTAATGCAAAGCCTTTCTTCTAGTCAGGCGATACCAAACGTGGCGTGATAGCATGTTGTGTGCTGTGCATGCGGGGTTCCGATGTACCGAGGACAGCCATGAAATATCAAAGGTTTGGCTCTCATTGAAAGACTTATTTGTGCATCAAAAAATGATACAAAGCAATAAATCGTGAGCACAGCGTAAAAAAGTCTCAAGGCCGGCCGTGGACGGAGTTGGGCTATCATCAAGGTAGCTATTTGCCACAAGTTGAGCGCTGCGGGCGAATGCTTCCGACGCCCATTGACTACACCACATCACCGGTGACAAGCCTGACTTATATATCATAACGCGTTTTGTTGATAAAAACCGCCCCTGATCTAGCCTTTTAATGGCCGGAAATCTGTTTGTATCACTCCCTTACGCCGCAAGACTGAACAATAAACTTCCTTGAGGCGAATGCTTTAATAGCCAACAAACTCGGTCAGCAAATTTCTCAATGTCGAACTCATCTCTTCCTAATATGATTAAGTAATTGATAGACATCACTTCCACAATCCTCGCACCAGAGCCACTATGCTCCACAGCCTTCTGGCAAGCCAAAGTAAATAGCCATGAACGTCATATTTCCCGTTAGATGCATACTGTGTTGCAACACGAAATATTGACCCAAAAGAATAATTCAGACGTCTATTGAGAAGTCTATAAACACATCAAATTACTTTACTCGACGAAAGCGAATAGATCATGGGTAGTGTATCTCGGCATTAGAGTACTGCATGTCACAACCCGAAGGACACCCGTGACGCATATACTCCTCGTACATGTTCTTAATGGCTTGTTGAAGGTGACTGGACCAGTTGGATTGACGATTTGTTCTTCATTTCAGCAGCTGAGCCAAGGCGTAAGATTTATTGGTTCCTTCAAAACTCAAGACTTGTCCGGTGGGTCTATCTGACGCTTTCTTCAATAGTACAAGAGTTGACACAAGAAATCTATCAACTGTGAAAGCACTAATTTCAACTGTGAGTGGAAACAGTGCTGAAAGGGAGAGAACGTGGAACTTGATTGACGACTACTTGATCTCAATACTTCTCGCCCAAGCTTGTATGCGCTCAAAATCTCGGCAATGGTGTACGGTGCTGTAATCCGGCCAAGGAAGCTCATGTTCAGGGACATCGTGATGGGAGATAAGCGTGGGATCAGCAGTGCACATCAAATGCTGCCGTACCATTTCTAAGCAGTGATCTACCAAGTCATGTCAACTTTGTCTAATCACCGACTTTAAGAAGAAATGCAACTCACCGACGTGGGTTGGTAATTGATCGAGATGCTGAAAGTCCTGTTCTACTTCGGCTCTGGCGTGATAGTAATCGAAATTCCAGTATGAAGTCTTTCGTAGTAGATTCTGTCAGATTTACGGTCAGCTATTACACAAACGACAGCATGAGGTACTGGTTTGATACACACCACACAATGCAGCTGGTGAAATGTCTCCAACGATAGTAAATATCCACCACCACTGGCTGGAGGCCACCGAACGATTTTATTCTGGTCAATTCCCATCTTCAAAGCCTGTTCGGTGGATACATGGAGATTTAATAGGCCGACTATCGGTCATTAGCACGCTCTAAATACACCCGTCCAAAACAGGATCATACCTTGAACCAGATCTAACCAGGCTTGATCCACCTCAGGACCTCTCCCTCTGTAGATGGAAGGAAATGCTAGCGATCCATTGATTCGGACTATCTTGTTGTGCTCCAACAGAGCGTCCGGGATGATTGCTATAACAAATCAGTAACTGTGCGCATATTCGCCACCCTGGCACACCCACAGATTAGATTCGGAGACAACAGAGGTGCAGATCGTGTTGGTAAACACGTAGCAGTGTTGGAGAAATGATATGTCACTATACCAAGAAGGAAAAATGTCAAATGCGACACGATCTTGAAGCCGAGTCCACCACGGTGCTTTGCAGGCTGTGTTGAATCGTTTTCAACAGCTCTATATTTGATATCCTTCCGATTGCTCGCCATTTCGAGGAGCTTGTGTCTCGAGTAAGTGGAAAGTTCACGACGACCAGTCTTTTCAATGTCAGCGCAAAGCTGAAGAACGAGGTGGAGATCAGCTGGAAAGTTATACAGTAATCATGCATGTCAGACGACCTTCCAAGTTCGGAAGTCGGCTGGCACTCAAGAATAACTTATTCGATAGTAATCATCGATGTACAAAATATCCGACATTGTTCAACGCTCCATTATGCCCTTGGTTCAAAATGGTTTCTCTACATTCCATCAAGAAATCTTCTTTGACTCGTGTTTATTATAATAAAAGCCTCCAAAACACAACCATTCCAAAATTCAATGCGCTTTTGACGATACGTCTCGAAAACAATTAGATGTCGACCATGAATTGTGCCATTGCGGATTTGAGCCGTAGGTTACTCAGAGTCGCAAAGCTGATGTATGCTCACATGACTGCTGGAGACAGCGAAGAAAAGAGTCCAAGAAAGTCACAAGGGCATTGCGACGCACTGAGGAAGACTTAGAACTGCAATTGATTGATTTGATTTGAAGGCATTAAATATACACCCATGATTACCAACACTGCCAATCCAATTGGACGAGTATTTGATGGGAGCGCCAAATAACGGCGGCAAATTCACGAACACGACGGCGAAGGCTTAGTTTTGTTTGGGCGGGACTATTGTGCCATCATCAACTCGTCTGAGAGAACTCTTTCCCTCACTTTCAAAGCGTAGAAGCAAAGATATTGTCAAAGAGGCCTGGACTTATAGTCTCCCGACCAGGAAAACGCATATTCATCCCATGGCCAAAATCAAGCTCAGTCATCAGCAAGGCATCTTGATCATATGGTTGTTCAGCGACGCCAGCACTTGTGGCGACTTTCTCGACGGGCTTCTTGGCTATTTCCTTTGCGGGCATACTGAAATTTGCCAATTGAAGCTGAACACGATTGGAGATTGGTGGAGGATTGTGCTCCAGTGCTGGTAGATCACTATAGAATTCCGGAAATGCAGTGAAGATCTCAGGACCCATCGCCCAGTTGTGTATGTCTGAGATGCGTGTACTGAATTGAGTCGACATTTTGTAAAGCCCTGTCTCGGGATTGATGGTGTAAGTGTCGGTGAAATCTGACGACCAGCGTATGCGGAAGCTTAAACATAAGAGATTCCAGAAGATGTTGCCACAGTATCGGTGTTCAGCCAGTATCAAGCGCTCGCGAAGGCCTGGCCTATTGGAATTTTGATCTCGTCAGTCCTTGCCACACATACGGGAAAAAGATGGCACGTACCATGCCAAGAAGTTGATTGCATAGGGGTGTGCTAAATTTTGTGATGGGCTAAAATCTTATTAGTATGGCAAAGGTCGCAGTACTCACGTATTTGAATACCATGGTGGAAGTTGAACATGCGTTTCCGTTGTCGGCGAATTATGAAAATGAAGCAGAAGGTGCATAACATGTAACATAGCCAGTCGCTCCGTTTTACCACATGAAATGAACAGAGACTCGTCAATGCGACGAAGAATCTGCCACAACAGGGAGAGTCGACCATTCTCAGCAACCGCATCCCAACCCTCGACCATGGCTTGAATGGGAATGTGTTCATCGTCTTTCGTATCACTGAAATCTATCCACCCTCTGAACCGAAAGCTTTGTATCAGAAGATCGTCTGCGAAACGCCAGAGATTTAACGGTCTGTGGCTTGGAGCCGTACTGCAGGAACAGCCATCGGTGATTGAAGTGGATGTCAAGTCAAGTTGGGTGTAGGTCTTCAAGGAAGGCGAAGCAGGCTGTGGATTCTTCGAGTGGAGAGAAGAATGATATAGTGTCATCAACGGCGTTGATGGATCATTGGCTGGCGACAATGTTGAACCAGACTCACGCATTGAAGGACGATTGCCAGCAACACTGTCTGCAGTGAAAGGAAATGTGACAACACCACTCTCCCCTACAAATGTGGCATCGCATTCTGGTTGTGCCAAACCCTCAGAGGTCGAAGCTGATCTGTGAATGCCGATGATGGCCTCGAGCGATCGCAACGTGCTATCAAGTCGCTTTCTTTCTGCCTCGGATTTCTCCAACTTCTTTGTTAGTGCCGCCACTGAATCATTGGTCTCACAGCGCTGGAAGTTCTCGAGCAGTGTTTCCAACTCATGAATACGAGCTTTCTGCCTTTGTCTTAATTTCTGTTGACTTCGACGGTCAATCTCGCGCTTCCTCCATGACTTTTGCATCGGTGCTCGCCCTGGTCCTGGGTTTGGTTGAATCCGCCGCCGGACATGTACGATTTTGAGATCGCATAGATTGCGGTGTGTCCTGGGACACATTGAGAAGATTGGCGGCCATCTAATATCTCAGCTCTATTGTGCACAGTAATAAGAAAACAAGAGACGAGTCTCAATCGACGGAGGGAAGCGGCTAATGTACGTTAAACCGGCAATGCCGGGTTTGGACCGGGAATTGTGGCTAATCCCGTTGACTTCATTAAGTTTTCGGCAATTCTATCTCATTGAATTATCGCTTTCAGTCCTTCTCAAAGTGATAAATGCGTTCTCATTTCCATCACGAAGCATGGCGTAGATTTCGTGGCCAATTTCGAAGCTTCGAAATTGTCTGAGTCGAGCACTTTCAGACTCCAAACCAGGTAGATGGCAATTCGGCTGAATGAAGGAGGCCCAAAGACCACGTTGGCAGTATATTTGAAGCAGCGCATTGTCGCCTTTGCAGTCGGGGCTCATGGTCGAGCTCGTGGCAGCATATCTGAAGCGGCGAATTGTCTTGCGTGAGGTCGTTAGGTATTGTCGAGGGCGGCGAAAGTCATTCAAAACGCTTCTCCTCAGCTCCCATCATCACTCTCCTCCTCATCGTCGTCCAAATCTTCAATCCCTTTGGCACCATTCCAGTCAGCCATATCGGCATTTCTCACGCCCTCGTTGCGCTCGCCCTTCGCCACGCCCGTCGCTCGCTGGATGGCTACCCTCGCTCTCCGAATGGCCTCCTCCTCGGCCTTTCTCATCGTTCCACTAACTCTGACAATCCTCATTACGCACCTCCTCTCTACTGGTCTTGGCAGAAAGCTCAAATACGTCAGTACAGCCCAGACAAGACGATAGTGCTCTCTTGCCACACGAATAATGGCCGTGCTGGTCGCGGGAGAGAAGTATTTGACTTGGAGGGATCCTGCCGCGCGTCCAGCCCCGTAGTCGCCGAAATAATCGCTCAAGCCTTCACGCAAGAGACGTGTGAGAAGTTTGCTAGTAAGGGTGTCCGGGGAAGGTTGATGGAATTGTACGGTGTGTGGCAGTGGGCTGTTTGTTGCCAGCGTCGATTTTGTGTCGTCCGGGTAAAGGATATTGACCAGCAAGTAGCGGTGTTTAATGCGCACCATGATTATTCGTATGATGTCGCTTGTATTAATTCTGATGAAGGACGTCTAAGAAATGTAGGTATTCGACACTGTCTGCACGTAAATTGACGAGACGGTTTCGTTCCGCGGGCGGTGAAGGGTGAATCGCGGGCAAAATCGACTTTGCCGAACATTTTCTTGAACGCCAGCAGCCCACGAAGACTTAACCCTCAGCAACAACTGTTCTTTGCTCACCGACCCGCAAAATGTCAGACGATCGCTTCAAGGCATTGTCCAAAGATCCACGGTATCGCCTGCCCAATCGGAAAGAAGCGCGCACTGCCGTCGATCCACGATTTTCGCGACTTTTCAAAGACCAAGACTTTCGCAAGAAAGCTTCTGTTGATCGATATGGACGGAAGGTAAAAGCTGAGGCTGGCACAAAAGAGTTGGAGAAGTTGTATCGCTTGGACAAGGCAGCAAAAGAGGAAAATGAGGAAGAAGACGAAGAAGACGATGGGGACGACCAAAGCGAAGACGATGAAGCACTTGTCGAAAAACGAGACCCCGCTCGTGATGGTGGTTTCTCGGAATCTTCTTCCGAGGAAGAAAGCTCAGATGAAGAGGACGATGTTGAAGCTGAGCTGGCTGAAGAGACTGCCGGGCAAGAGCAAACAGAAGACATTCCAATGGGAGAAGTCACCAAACGCATTGCTGCTGTGAATCTGGACTGGGACAACATTAGAGCTTCAGATATCATGGCTGTCGCTTCAAGCTTCGTACCGAATAATGGTCGCATTTTGAACGTCACTGTCTATCCGAGTGAATTTGGCCGGGAGCGTATGGAGCACGAAGAAATTCATGGCCCTCCAAAGGAAATCTTCTCCAATTCCAAAGGACAGAATGCAACCGAAGGGGATGAAGATTCGGAAGAAGAGCCAAGCGAAGATGAAGAAGTAGACTCAGAAGACGAAGAGAAAATCCGCCGCAAGTTGATTGCCGAACAAGCCAGCGGAGGTGAAGAATTCGACACAGCCAAGCTTCGACAATACCAGCTGGAAAGACTACGCTACTACTACGCAGTCATTACATGTGATAGCAAGACGACGGGTAAAGCTTTGTACGACTCCATGGACGGGCGTGAATATCTCTCGACAGCCAACTTTTTCGATCTTCGCTTCATTCCCGATGAAACAGATTTTGACGACGACAAACCCCGGGACGAATGCTCAACATTGCCTGAAAACTACAAACCAAACGAATTCCGAACGGAAGCACTGACACACAGCAAAGTACGATTGACTTGGGATGCCGATGATACGACAAGAAAAGAAGTTCAAAAGCGAGCATTTTCTCGCGCTGAAATCGATGAAAATGACTTGCAGGCTTATATCGGCAGTGATTCATCCGATGCAGAGAGTATCTCGTCTCGAAAATCAACCACTACACCGGAAGAGCGCAGAGCTGCAAAGAAAGAAGCACAAAGATTGAAGATGCGTGCTGCACTTGGACTAGGAGCAGAGTCAACGAAGAAGAGCGCAAAAGACGAGCCTGTGGGAGATATGCAAATTACTTTCACATCTGGCTTGAGTGGATCAACAAAGGAAGGCAAAGGTGTGTTTGAGAACGAACCACAGGATGAAGAAAGCACTCGGGCGAGGTACATCCGCAAAGAGCGTGAACGCAAGCAAAAGCGAAAGGAGAAAAACAAAAAACCTCAAGGTGAAGAAAATGCAGTTGAAAAAGACAAGGCTGAAGAGGTTGTCGCGGAGGCCAGCTCCGATGAAGAAGACCCCTTTAACGATCCTTTCTTCAATGATCCCGCCGCAGCTGCCGCTCTGGAAAAGAAACAACGCCAGGCAGAACGTGAAGCCAAACGAGACAGTCGTATTGCTGCCGAAGCGGAAGCGGAATCTCGTCGAGCAGAGCTGGAACTACTCATGGCAGAAGACAATGATGATGCAATGCGTCACTTTGACATGCGTGAGGTAGAAAAGGCAGAGAAAGCAGCTCGTCGCAAGGGCAAGAAGGGGAAGAAGAGTTCCAGCAAGACGGCAGAGTCGGGCGAAGGTGAAGGCGAGAAATTCGCCGTCGAAACAGCCGACCCGCGTTTCGCTGCCTTGTTTGACAGTCATGAGTACGCTATTGATCCGACGAACCCACGGTTCAAGGGAACAGAAGGCATGAAGGCTTTGCTTGAAGAGGGACGAAAGAAGCGAAAGAGGGATGGAAAAGATGGCGATGATGTCGAGGAGACTAATGTGAAGAAGAAGGGATCGAAGACTGCTGGTGGCAATGACAATGAAGATGAACTAAAGGGGTTGGTGGCCAGACTGAAGAAAAAGGGCCGGAAGTGAATAGCAGGTTATATATTTGATGATGTAGTTGTATCAAGGCAATCATGATTTTGTACGTGCCATTGACGAAGGCGTTGTCCAGTGTATGTGTCGTGTTGAAGTGGTTAATATGTACTATATGTGATTTATACATAGAGTGTAGATAACTTATGACAAGGTGCAAGTTTATGACGAATCAATCTCGCTTCCCCACGACGCCACAGAGCAGGCGGCTAGACCAGACCAGACTAGGCCAGAAGCGACTAGCCCCCCTTCATATCTCCGCGCCGCCCGCTGTTCTAAGCCACGACGACCTCCACCACCTCCACCACCACCACCTCGTCCTCCCCCATCGTCACCTCCACCCTCCATCGCCGCCTCTCAACGTCTTCTCCGCCCTTCCGCCGACGCATATCTGTCCGGAGCCATTGTCATTCACGTCCTGGGAGCCACTCTCGCTTGTTCCGCCCGCTCATTCCTCTGTCATATCCGTCTGTTGGTCTCGCTTCCACCTCCCGGCGCGCAGGGCACTTGGTCAAACCTTCACTTTGGACCAGACTCACCGGAAACAACATCGAGTCTGCTCTGTGAGATAGTTATATCGCACAATCGCCCACTACCCCCTCGACGCGTTGCCGGTCGGTTCATTGAAGCACAATCAACATGGCGGACACAACCAACACGTGCGCACTGCCGCTACCCGATGTCATCACGAGACAGGAAACTGCCGGCGCGGAATATTCACTCGAGACGTCGAATACTCAGGAGAAATCTGCCACAAATGAGACTACCATTTCACAATCGTTGGAACCGCAACAAACAGCAGGCGCATCACGAATACACGACAGCGTCGAGTCAGCGCAACCAACAACTACCGCTTCAGCCGTGGGCATGTCATCATCAACAATGCAACCACTAGAACCCTCTTCTGTCAATCCCACGAAGCACGAATCAGAAATTTTATCGCCCATCGAACAGATCCCAACCACAATGTCGGCTCTAGGCCCCGCAACAACCGACTCGGTGGTCCAACCCACCATCTCCGCTGCAGCCGGCCCAACCCTCAGTATAACCCTGATGCTCACAACCGGCGCACGACATCCTTACAAAATCGATGAAAAATACCTCGTGTCAAGAAAAGTGACCACAAAAGGAATGAAAGGCAGCGAAAGTGAAGGGGAGTTTGATCCTAGAGAAGTTAGCGGATATAAATTAAAAGAATTGATCTGGACAGACTGGAGATCTGAATGGGAGCCTCGACCGGCTAGTCCAAGTGCTATACGGTTGATCATTTTTGGCAAAATGGTGGACGATAAGAAGAGTTTAAAAGGTATGTCGTTGAAGTGCTGGCTGTTGACCATGGATGTTCACTGACTATCTCTTGTCTTTTTTTTTAGATTATCCGTTTCATCTGGATTCGCCGAATATACTACATATGACTGTCAAACCGGCCGATTTTGATGACGATGATGGACACGGTGGGAAAAGTGCCAGCAAAGTCGGATCATTTCGAGCGAGAGACGTTGAAGACGGAGGAGCTGGATGTCGTTGTGTCATTCTATGAACTCTTGTTCAAGAACCATTTCAAGAATCATAACTACCCAATCGACTTGGAACCAACAGTACTCAGCCAGGACTCCTCTCAATCACCATGGTTTGACACATACACACACTCTCTCCCTCTCACCCTTTCTTTTTCAAGACATGATTCAACTGGCCATGAGCGCTCTTGCATAACAGCCAGTGCTGTGCTTCATTACAGCGGCGTTTGATGGAAGGATTTCACATGCGGTGAATTGACACATTATTTTTTTTCGAGCTTTCAATGACTGGTTCATGGAGTTTCGATCGGTGATGGCGGATGGATTGTATGTAAGACAATGGAAGATATTTTTTAACCACTTTGAGCACTGTTGAACCCAGTTTGTTTGTTCGTTTGATGATATGTTACAGCAGTGAAGGCGTCTAAGTCAGGGTGTATCGCTAATGTACACACAAAAAGTCCTTCTTGTATGTGCCCTCCAGGTCCCATGATTCGAGCAAAGTAGAATCAACGCCTCCCTTACCACGCACTCATCCTGAACCTTCCTTCCATCTCCACGTGAAAGTCCATTCCGTCCCTCATCTCCTCGCCCGTAAAGACATCCTCCCATCCAATCTCAGTATCTCGGCCCTCCAAGATATCAGCATGCAGATTACTTCCTCCGGGCGCACCAGCCAGACATCCCGGTCTCCACTCTCCAGCTCTGACAATCGACAACTCCATCGATCGCTTCACAGGCTCTGCGATTCCAAACTGTCGACGTAGGAGCTCCATTTTCAGCTGTTCTTGTTGTGCGCGCCACTGGTGCAGGCGGGACTCCAGAGGGTGGAAGGAGACGGGTCCGCTGGTTGGGTTGCTCGAGGTGCTGGCTTTGGGGGGTGGAGCGCTGAGAGAGAGGTTGCTGCGGAGTGTGTCGTGTACACCTGGAGCTGAAGGAGCGCCGATGGAGGTGTGAGTTGTGGTTGGGGTTGTTGAGGATGGAGCGATGCGGAGAGCCTAGAGATCGGAATGTTAGTTGCGCTGTTGGTGAGTGAAGACGGGGGTTCGCATACCATGTTGGGCGGGTTTGTTGGTGATTAATCAGTTAGCGGGTGATTTAGATCGTCTATTAAGCGTCGAAGGGCGTGAAGACCGTAGTTGAAGAAAAGGCGGATGTGGTGGTGAAGCAGACGATGATGTAGTTTGATGATGGGAGGTCGAAGGCAGACACCAACGCGCAATGGGAAGTCCAGCGGTCCATAGCTTCCTTCGCGTCCTCAGGCAGCAACACGCGCCTTTCCGCAGAACCTCCCCCGACGTCACTTTACACGGTAGCTTGAGCATGTGAATGGCACACTTTTCACTCGTTTGCTTGCTCGGAGCCAAATACAGCAGGCCTATTAATCCCCTCTAAGAATGATCTTCTCACGATAAAATGAACCGCCGCATTAGCTCTCTGTCTATTAACGACGACGACATCACCTCTGCAGCACACGACCACACTCCCCCGGTTCCTGTCCGACAATCCAGCCATACCACCTCCGTCTCGTCTTCGCGCACAAACGTCTTTCAACGTCGACTTTCCACCATCTCTACCGCCGAGCTAGGCCATGGCACAGGAGTTTCAGCCGCAGACCAAGCTGTCGCCGAGGAACTTGCTGAGATTAAGCGATATGAGGACTTTACCACCATTGATTGGGTGCAAGACGCCGCGCGCGAACAACAACGCCGGAAAGCTCGACGACAAGAAAGAGCGGGCTTTCAAGGACATGATGGTCGTGTAGGCTGGAAACGTAAAGCTTGGGAAGCGTATGATGCTGGTCAAGGCTGGATCGTCGTGAGCTTAGTCGGCGCTGCCATTGGTTTGAACGCCGCCTTTCTCAATATCGTCACTGAATGGCTCTCGGATTTGAAGTTGGGATACTGCACGACCGCTTTTTATCTAAACGAGTCGTTTTGTTGCTGGGGCGCTGAAAATGGATGTCCGGAATGGCATCGCTGGACTACATTCGCACCCACCAACTACCTCCTTTACATAATATTCGCTGCATTATTAGCCTATACGTCTGCACGTTTAGTCAAGTCATATGCACCTTATGCTGCTGGATCAGGTATCAGCGAGATCAAATGTATCGTAGCTGGCTTTGTCATGACTGGATTTCTCGGCTTCTGGACTTTACTCATCAAGACTTTGGCCATGCCGCTGGCTATTGCATCTGGTCTTTCAGTGGGTAAAGAAGGTCCAAGCGTGCACTATGCAGTCTGCACAGGCAATGTCATCAGTCGATTATTCGTCAAATACCGCCGAAATGCCGCCAAAACACGAGAGATTCTCTCGGCCTGCGCGGCTGCTGGTGTGGCTGTTGCTTTTGGTAGTCCAATTGGTGGTGTCCTCTTCAGCTTGGAAGAAATGAGCAGTTATTTCCCACTTAAAACAATGTGGCGCTCTTATTTCTGCGCTCTAGTGGCGACTGCTGTATTGGCTGCCATGAATCCATTCCGTACCGGACAACTCGTCATGTTCACGGTCAAATACGATCGCAGCTGGCACTTTTTCGAACTACCTTTTTACATCCTCCTCGGGGTATTCGGTGGTCTGTATGGAGCCTTTGTCATGAAATGGAATCTTCGAGCTCAAGCTTTCCGTAAACGCTACCTCACCAAATACCCCATTCTGGAAGCCACTGTTCTTGCTGTCTTCACTGCAATACTCTGCTATCCCAATGCCTTTTTGAGCATTGACATGACTGAGAGTATGGAAATCCTTTTTCTTGAATGTGAAGGTGGTCATGATTTTAACGAATTATGCGACAAAGCCAATCGCTGGCGTATGATTTTCAGCTTGGCTTTTGCAACTGTCATTCGTACATTTCTTGTCATCATCAGCTATGGCTGCAAAGTGCCGGCTGGTATTTTCGTCCCAAGTATGGCCATTGGTGCTTCCTTCGGCCGCATGATTGGCATTATGGTCCAAGCCCTTCATGAAACGTTCCCCGACGCCGCTCTCTTCTCTGCTTGTGCTCCCGATGCTCCTTGCATCACACCTGGAACGTATGCTTTCCTGGGAGCGGGTGCTGCTTTGAGTGGTATAATGCACATTACTGTTTCAGTTGTCGTCATCATGTTCGAACTTACTGGCGCTTTAACATATATCCTGCCGACGATGATTGTCGTTGGTGTCACCAAAGCAGTCGCTGAATCTTGCGGTAAAGGCGGCATCGCCGACCGCATGATCTGGTTTAACGGGTTTCCCTTCTTGGACAACAAAGAAGATCACACCTTTAACGTCCCTGTCTCACAGACCATGACGCCCAATCCAACATTCTTACCATCCTCTGGTTTGACCCTTGGCGAAGTGGAGCGCATCCTGGATGATGGGAAATTCCAGGGATTTCCCATTGTCGATGATGCTGAAAGTAAGATGTTAATTGGCTACATCGGCCGCACAGAACTTCGTTTTGCTGTAGATCGTGCGCATCGTGAGCAGCGAGTGGGACTCAATGCGCGATGCTTTTTCTCGCCCCAAGATGGACCAAGAACGACTACTACCCCTTCCTCTTCCTTTCCGAACGTTAATCTCACACGTCCTCACGCCTCAGTGGAGGAAGAAATAACCAATACGAACGACTCCAACGAGCCCAGCCGACCCAACAATGGAAGCTTTCCAGCCACCGTCGACTTTTCCAAATTCGTCGACCCAACTCCATTGGCCGTCCATCCCCGCCTTCCCCTGGAAACAGTCATGGAACTGTTCAAAAAACTTGGTCCACGTGTCATCCTCGTTGAACACCGCGGCCGTCTCACCGGTCTTGTTACCGTGAAAGATTGCCTAAAGTATCAATTCCAGGCCGAAGCGCAACATTCCGTCTCGAATGGAAGTGCAGAGGATGACAGCGTCAATGCGGGACAGGAGAAATTATGGGCTGTGATCAGGAAAGTTGCTGGATGGATCGGACGTAAACTGGGCACGACGCGTTTTGGAAACAGTGTAAGGCTTGGCGGAGAGGGTAGTGAACCGCCTTTATCTCCTGAGAGAAGGACTGGTCCTATCAATGAGGGTGACTTTGAGTTGAGCGGTGATGGCGTGAGATGATATAGATTTTTGTACTGTTAATGTTTGGTTCATGACTTTATTTGACTTGTTCTTACAATGTCGTTGCTTTTGTTGTTGTTGCTGTTATTGTTATTCTGGGCTGTTCAATGTCAACTTGTCGAATTAATCCTATCCTGGCTGTAGAACTTCTCGTGCTTTGAGAAGAGGGTGGTACTGCTCAAAACTCGTCTGCTTATCGTCGCCTTCATTATTCTAACGTTCTCTGGTTTGCCAATTGAGCGCTTTAACTTTTTCATGTTCTTCGCATTCAGGGACGTCCTTGGGATAATCCACGGCCGATATTTCACATATCGTAACAGAGAACCAGGTGATGGTTCTAAACCTTGTCATATCTGGGCAAAGAAGAAGGGGATGTGATGTCCAAGTTGTTAGCTGGGCAGAGAAAAGGTGATCTCGTTACAAGCACTTTGATCGTGCTGCGAATTAATAGAGGCTATACACCGGAATGTACGGGTAAACACAAGATTTAGAAAATGCCAGGCCATGATTGATGAGCACGATGTTTACCACACAGCGGAGAGGATAAAAATTGAGTATTTTATCTGAAAGAGAAAAGAAGGCGCCAGAACCATCGTCTGTGGGAGGCTGGTTGCCTCAAGCTGTGCTAATATACTATGAATATATCCTGTCGCTCGTTAGATCTATGCAATGCGGAAGTCCTCCCATTTACTCTACTCTCCTTCCATCTTTGCCCCAGCAGACTTTTCGCCCCGTCCTAAAACTTTCCTGCAACGCCTGAGCAATTTCCATGCCCATGACCGCAGTATCAAGCTTGTATGGTAAAGCCTTATCGTCCAACACACAACTAGCAAACGTATTCAACTCCGTAACAAACGCTTGTTCATACCTCTCAAAATAATCCGGCATGACATCGTTTCCGATTCCATTTGCGTCTGCAATCGTCAATAAGTCCCTTCGTGGGTGTAGATTGATCTTCAACACGCCTTTCGTGCCTATGATCTCTGTTGGATTGTCGAAGCCATGCTGCATGATGCGCGAACAGTAACAATACGTGATTGGATCGGCGTCTTCGGCGTACCATTCGATGATTCCAACGGCGTTATCTGCATCTCCAATATCGTTGAGCTCGTGATGCATGGAAACACTTCCCACAGCGTAACAAGACTTTGGACGAATACTTTCCCCAAGAAAGCTGATTGATAGATCGATATCATGAACGCCAGAGTCGATGAAAATGCCAGGATTGTTCTTGAGGTAATTGATCATTCCATCTGTTCGCTCGTACAAATCTCGATTATCGCATCGAATCACGACGGGTTTTCCAATTCGACCGCTTTCAATGGCTTTTTTCGCATTGATGTATGAAAGATCGAATCTTCGAGAGAATGCCGTCATGATCTTGAGATCTTTATTTCGGTCTTGGTGAGTAGCTTCGAGAATCTTTTTGCATTGATCTAGGTTCATTGCTAATGGTTTCTCGCACAGCACATGTAAACCATGAGCCATGGCTGTCATGACCTGTTCAAAATGTACTTTTGTAGCGCTGGCAATCAAAAGAGCGTCGAATTTCCCATTGGCCAGAAGTTCATCCAGTGACGAGAACACTTTGACACCATGAGGAATCAAGTTTTCATTCGCCCAGTCCAGCTCTGTTTTGGCTGGAGTGCTGACGGCAGCCAAGTGTATTCGTGGAGAGAAATGGAGCGCATTCACAACATGCTGTTTGCCCATTCGACCAAGACCGGCCACAGCGAGGGAGAGCCGTTTAGGCGTTGGGATAATAGAACTCATGTTGATTGCAAACTACATTGAAAGCGACAGAGCGAGGCAGTGGGGTTTATTGTTGTCGGGCTCTGTCGACCTTGATGCCCCACCCATGGACCATTTCACCAGGGATGTTTGAAACCCCGCTCTCGGCAACCCAGTGACCCCCAATTTCTTTCAATTCATTGCCAGTATCTCTAGGTTTTGCCCATCGTTGAATACTTTCATCTGACTCTTTCTTGTCTGGACAATCATTGACCAATTAATGTTCAAACATAACACAAGTGTTGTAAGCTGTAAAAACGAGAAAACCGCTTTCTGGGTCCTTGTCCAACGTTGCCGGCATAAGATCGAGCCGACATTGTAGGTTCTGTCTCATTTGGTTTGAACGGTGATCAACGTGGTGTCGTTGAGATGATATGGAACTGGTGGTACTTTCACTTTGCGAACTGAGTTCGACTGAATAGTATTCTGCACCGAGCCAGTTTCTCACTTTTTTAGACAGTGTGAGAGTGATAGACGTCAAGAACCACAAGGAATCAGCCCCTGTCTGGGTGTATGTTGTCTCCATTAAATTTGAGCTGTTGATTTTGTTGTTCTTCGTCCGGCGTTCAAGAGATGGAGTGCTCTTCATAAGCTCTGTGCAGACTTTATCAATAGCAGGAATTGGTTAGCCAAAGTATTGCAGTTTAGAAGGGTCTATAAATCGAATAAAGTCTTGTGTTGTATGAATATGCTAAAGATTTTTCTCAAACCCCAAAATATGTAATATCTCAGGAACCGCAGGTAATCAGCCTTGAATCATTAGTGGACATCAAATCAATACTGGTATGAGCTTGATTCGTGGGAGTCGTACGGCGATGCTCGTCAGTCCCAGGTTGGGTATGTGTTGCTTAATCGATGGGGTCAGTCTGTTTGTTTGGTTCAACCGTGTACGCTGGCCAGGAACAGGGATGTTTGGCTGGCTGATCTTATACTTATATTACAATGGAGGCGATGGGATTGAAGACACTCTGCGCTCAAAACTTTGTTGTTCAAGGCGAGCATCGACATGGAAGAGAAAAGTGGTTGAATTAGTCAGTCGAGAAATTTCTTTAAGTTGGAAAAAGATTAAGTTATACGTGAAGTTAATACTCAAAATCTGCATAAAAATGAACAATGTATAACTCCAATTGTCTTTCCGCAGAGTAATGAATTCGTTGAAAAATAACCGAAAGAAGCATGAAAACTAAAACAAGCCTCCACTATCCCAATAAATCAACACAATTTGACTCACAACTTTTTATCACCATTCACCGCCTGAAGATGCAATTCTCCGGGCAAAATCTCCCAGCTCTCCACTTGCACAAAGTTGCCATCATTACTCTGTGCCTTACCTTGACCAAAGCCCTTTGCTTGCCATTTCTCCACACCCTCAATTCCAGACAGCTGCGAGCCAAAGGTTCTGAAAAGAGCAGCATTCAGCCGCTCGTAAATGGCGTATGACTTTGGCCATGAGCCGAGTCTCTGATATGAATACTTGAGGAGCAAGAGATGAGTCTTCACCAGTTCGGCCTTTGCAGTGGCGCTCAACTCGTCCTTATTCTTCTCCGCATTAACCTTCACGCCATGCTCAGCTAGAATGGAAGCAGCGGTATCGTCGTCATCTCCATCAACATCCTGATCAGAAGACACTTTCTCGGTATCACTGATCAACCAGCGAAGAATATCCTCATGCACCAAGACTGCCTTTTTGAAGTATATAGCAGCCAGTCCAGCAGCAGCTTTGTCGCTCGAGGCGCTTTTTTGATAGATTTGTCCGTTGCTGGTGTATAATTGTGCAAGAAGGGCGTATATGTCGAGCGTTGACTTGGCGCGGATACCTTGGACACGTCGGAGGTTGTAAGCGATGTCTTCGCAGAGTCGTATGCTCTTGATTGGGTGGCCGGCGAAGAAACGAGCGCAGACAAGACGTTGGCCGAGAGTGTGAAGGACGTCGGAGGGCCAGTTCTTCTGTGCATCTCGGGTGTTCCAAAGAATGGTGAGGATTAACTGTGGCATATAGTTAGTATTATTCTCTGTACCAAATAAAGGGTGCTCACCTCGAGGTTTGCGTAATCTTGTTGTTCGCTCAACAATACAACCAATTGATTGAGTTCTTGTAGTGAGAATTGAGCCATATTGATGTGCTGCTTCTTGCAACTCTCCAACAACTCGGTGACAATCCTGTGGGAGAACTGAAGAAGTTTCTTTCGAAGGCCATCATCAGTACATTTGTTTCCAGCACTGCCATCCAATAGTCCAGCAAGTTCGAAACCTTTTCCAACAGCAGCAGGGCCGTGATAACCACTGTGAGATTGAATGTATGAATAACCAATGACTGCAACATCATGGGCCTCAGGGAAACGTTTCTGATCAACCAGTGAACGCACAGTAATGTTTGTCGAAAGAATGACAGACCAAACAAAACTTTCCGTCTTGCGGGTGGATAGATGATCCAAAAGGCCGGAAACAAATATGGCAGCAGATTGCTTGCTCATTAATTGACTGGAGTTGACATATTTCTTCATGAAAGGCTGCAGAGCACGGCTTTCTACCCAAGCGATTTGAGTTTTCCTTCCATGCTGAAGGAGGAACCGTCGTAGCGAAGCAGCAGCCATCAGACTCTCTTCAGGAGCAGCAGTGCTTAAAGTCTTATGGAATTCTTCAAACTTGGTGTGTTCGATCTTCAGACTGGTGAGAATCTGAGAGAAGGATCTGGTCTGCTTCGTTTGTAGATGATACTCAAGAGCAGCCAAGAAGAACAGAGATCGACTAGCGTGGGAGATATCGAAAGACGTCGCAGCAGTTGACACTTCTCTAGTCATCAGCTGCGAATAGAGATGGCTTGTCAGTTCCGAACCATGAGAAGTTTGACCACAAGCGTGGTAAGTTCTGGCGATAGTTTTAGCACTCTCAATCATAGTTTCTTCGGATTCTTTCGAATTAATCTCGACAACGGCAGTGGTTAGTTGCTTGGTAGCAACATCAGATTTCTCCGAGCGACACAGCAACTGGCAAGCTTCGTACAGGCTAGCCAATGTTGCAGCATGAGCATATCCATAAGACTTCTTGGACTCCTCAAACTCGCTTTGGTAGTAGCTGGCGCTTGTGGACGAAGACTTCGAAGTATCATGGGTATGAACACTTCGTCGCTTAAGCGTGGTCAGAACTTCTCTGATTGACTCAGACTGCGTAGCAGATGAGGACGAAGAGGAATGAGAAAGCTCTTCGTATAGACCAATGGCCTCAGCTGTATGCTTGTCGCTTTCCTCGGCAAGTTCGGCGAGGATTTTAGTAGCCTCAGTCGCAATGACAGACTTCTCTCCGAAGACAGTGCGAACAGCGACACGCCATTCCTTGGTTATTTTGTAGAGGATCTCCCATTCAGCATGGGTCGACTCCAAAGCTTGATAATACCTATAGTAGATCTGCTGAGACAACTTTACTTCACAAAGCTGTTTGATACTTTTTGGATCACGAATGTAGGTGCCCCAAATTGCGGCATAGATCGGAATGGACTCGGTAAATCGTCTTTCTTCCCAATAAGAGTTTGCAACCAGAATTGCAGCATCAATCACATCTGGATGGCAATGTTTTGGATCTTTGTTGACAGCTTTGATGATTTGCTCGTAATACTCGGCCCAGTATGGGTAAGCGCGAGCACGATCCCTGCAGCGATGACCCAAATCATACAAAAGCGCAATGACGAGGGCGTTATCAGGAGCCAAATCTCGACGATATGCAATCAAGGTATCCTGAAGGATCGAAATGGATCGGTCAGGGTATCCCCTACGGTCATACCAGATCAAAATCGTGCGTTTGGAGTCATCAAACAGTTCTTTATTTTGCTGAGGAGCCGTCAAAGCACTTCTGAACAGGCGAAGATACACCTCTTCTACTCTCTCTAGGTGGTGTTGCTTCTTGTAACTTTCGGCCAAAAGCTTCGCAATCTCAATGCATTCAGGTCCAAAATTGGCAGGCAAACTTGGCTTTTCGTTCAGAGAGACAAAAGAGGGCCAAGTACGCTTCAGAGTAGCACGGCAAAGCTCAGCAGCCTGGGTCCATTTCCTCTGCTGGGTGTAGTGCAAGATGGATTTTCTTACAAGCGAAAGAGAGTTCGAATCGATGGATGCTCTCAAGACTGCAAAGATAGACTCATCGCGCGATTCGTCGCTGACAGCAGAGAAATCAGAAGATTTGATGATCTCTCTAGAAGTAACAGTGAGTTCCTCCTCAAGTTGGCTTGATTCGTGACTGTGTGTCTTGCCGGTGCTTTTATAGTAAGATTGAGCGTATTTGAAGATGCTCAAAGCAGCAGCGAAGCAACCCGCACTCCTCAGCATCGTGCCAGACTGGGTGAGTCGAGACACCATACCCGCTGAATGGGCAATGTCCTGGTTCTCATATTCTTGCTGTAGAGAGCAGAGAATTGCAGTAGACTCGCTCTGTCGCTTGTGGGTTGCCAAATACTTGGCATATGCATTTATAATGTCCACTTTCAGTTCGTGGTATTCCAACGCATTAGACATGCTTGCTCGTTCCGACGCTTGATGCCAGAGGTAGAGGTAGTCGGACTCTGTCTTGGCAGAGGAAAGACGACCAAAAATGGCACGCCAATCAAGGAGAGTGTCATCCTCACGAATTTCTTCGTCCATAATGTTACGATCATGGGTTTCGAAAGAGGTAGATTCATTGGACTTTCCAAATTTAATTCTCAAAACACCACTGAGATCATTGGCATTGTAATGAGAATCGCCGTTGGTTTGGCTGGACACAACAGTCCCGTTGATTTCGCTTGTAATCGCTTCAGCTTTGGTCTTTTCTTGGATTTGAATATAGAGAGAGATTAATTTTTCCTTTGTGGTGATTACCAACTCAGACTTCATTCCATATTGGCGCTCATATGCTGTGATTAGGATTTTCAACATGCGCTCATACTGAGTGACGTTTTCAGACCGCTTCGTGTCAGTAATGGTGACAGCTTGAACAAAGTTGTTGGCAGACCAAGAAGTAATGGGGTGAAGACCGCCGAGAATGGAATTGCTGATTACGGCCACCAAGTAGTAGTACTTCTGAGCATTTGGACGATCCTCAAGCTGTTCATAGTATTCCGCAGCATTGATATAAGACTGTAAGACTGCAGGATGGTCTTGGGTGAAGATTTGTCGGCGAAGATTACCACTGACAACATGATGTTCGACTTCCTCTGCGCCAGGGAATTGACTATCCCAGCAGGCCTTTTCAAGCAGAGGCATGACAGTGCTGGACGGGAAAGAGCCACTAATCTCAACTGGAAGCTTCACTTCTTTCTCGCTGGTCATGTAGTACGGTGTTTGGCGCAAGTGATATGTCCAGTAACGAATGACGTACTCGAGAAGAGCGTTGCGACTGAACAAGCGCAATGGCAGGCTGGAGTCTAGGAGTTCAAGCGACGGCTCTCCTTTGTCAGTCAGAGAAGTTTGAGCGTACTTCAAAGTTCGGTGCAGGAGATCAATTTGCCTGTCATGAATTGGAGTCTCAACCTTTTTCTGTTCGATAAGAAGACGAAGGTTTGACTTGACAATTCCATGCTTAATGCGGACAACATCATGTTGAACGGCAAGAAGTGGCATGATCTTCTCAACAACTTGATGAACATTTGCCTTGCGATCGATCTTGCTGTGTTCATCTCCAACTCTGATCAGACACTCCAATTCCTTAAATGTGAGAGGTCTTGCAGCATCCACCAACCAGGTGAGGATGGCTCTGGCTTCAATGGAAGGCTGAAGTACGCCTACCAATTTGACAAGAAGCTCTGTCGTCGGCGTGCGTGAGTTTGCTAGAGACTGAATGGATTTGGTGAAAGCCTCTGGAGTTTTCTCAGCTTTCAACAGCTCGCAAAATAAAGAGCACCACACAAATGATCCAGTAGAAGCATCAATGATATTGGCAACAATGGCTTCTTGCTCTGGACCAGACTTGTGCTTGCTGAAATGTGAAGAAGCCGCAAGAGATCTTATGGTGATTGAATGCAAGTCATCACGAGTATCAGCAAGGGTGATTTCCTGGCGGATAGCTTTGATGTTGGCTGACATCGCCAAAGTTTGTGAAAGGCAAATCAGCTTCGTGGATGGACTGGTCTGAATGATAGCTGCAAGCTTTTCGACAACAGTCTCTGCTTCTTGGGTGTCTCTAGTATCGCCGGTCATCTCATCGAGGCCATCAATCACAAGTATAGTTTCCATCTCTTTCTCCGTAGCGCCGTTCAGTGCATCACCAAGTGCAGTCCATAGGAGCTCTTCATAAGCCTTTGGGTCTGCAGTACGAGCCTCGGCACGGTATGCGCGAGCCAGTGCATGGTAGAGCGAAATATTTCCTACCCAGATGTCAAGCAATTGAGAAAGAATGCTCTTCACAATCTGCAAAGACCCTTTTTGAGCTGTGGCAATGCCAACAGTGCAGAATACAGTGGAATATGTCTTGCGAGCGATCGGCCGGTGGAGTCGTTCGCAAATTGCACCTGCCAAGGTAGTCTTTCCGGTTCCTGGCTGCCCATTCAAGAGGAGTGTCTTGTCTGCACTCTTGATGAAACGTACAAGATCATCCTGGAACCAGAGACAAGTAAACTCGGCTTGCTGGTCAGTATAAGTGGTGTGGTCGGTCATCAGACTCATCACACGGTCTTGTGGTGCAAGCCATTTCACCAAATCATCAACGGTGCATTGCTCTCGTTTGGGAACTTCACTTCCGTCAATGCGATGTTGCCAAATCGTGCGACTGACGGTCATACGACGGCTTTGGAAAGTCTCCAGAGCGTCACCGAAGACCTCGTACATGTCAAGATTTGCAGAGCTGCTGGTCAAGCCATGAACGGCTTTGTAAAATCGGGTGCCAACATCAACAACAAGGAAGAGCAAATCGGTGAAGCTCAAGCAAAATTGCTCGCGGGATTCGGGAGATGCGGATAGATACATGGCATGATCAAGGAGGGGTGTAATGGAAAGAGCGCATTTGTAAAAAAGACCAAATGCCTTCTCAAGGGCGTGTGAGTTTGCGTGGCCAAGCTGTGTATCACATTAGAACAACCTCTTCCCAAGTGATATGATGAGCTTACCTCGAGAAGTAATTTCGAGTGACCATATCCTGCTTTTGCTGCTTGGCTCGCAGCAGGGGCAAATTCAGCCACGGCGATTTCGAAAGCATGAAGCTTCTCAACAAAGAAAAGAGCGCGGATGAGAGCTACATCCCAAGTACTGCCTCTGTGAGGCAATGTGCTGAGTCGTTCAGATCTGATTGATCCAACGATATGAAGAAATGTGGTGTCATCTATAGTCTGAGACACGCCACCACCAAGCTCAGTCAAAGACTTCTTCTTCAGGGTTTGAACCGCATGAAGAATGTGATCATTTTCAGCGCTCGTGCCCCAACTGAATCGTTGGATTGATTCAGATTCTGTGGAAAGGCTCGAAAACCCATCGCTATTTAGGTGGTCATTCTTGTTTGCAGAGGCAGATCCATTGTTGGACTTGGTGCTATTGGTTGATGTCTTTGTTTGGGAGAATTGGCGCATAAAAAGACCAGCCATTTTGCTATGGAGGTCAAGAAAAATGAAAACAGGGAAGCTTTTTGAGTGAACGCCAGTCAAAGGTGATTCTGAATTGGGAAATGGTTAGTCTTGATCAATGCTCAAGCGTTTGCAGTACTTACAGTGTCGTAGTCGAGATGGAAAAATGGGTTGAAGCTTAACACGTCAGTGATAAAGAAAAGAAGAGCAGGGAACTTAACGAGGCGTAAGAGACGTTTTATAGCTGCAAACTTACTACAGAAGCTCTTGGTTCGGAGCTCATGAAGCTCTGTGATAGCTGTATGCGTCATGCGGACCACTCTGATCATCTTGTTGCTCGTTCGCCTAGCCATTGGACCTCGGGCATGGGGGATCAGCGATGAATTCGCCTGGTGACGACAGCTGATGTGCGACGTGAGCCATTGGAAAATCATGCGTCGAACAAAGCGGCCCTGGTACGTTGATGCACGTTGGTGCCATCAATACCAATCAAAGATGAAAATCGCAGCTGTCGTCATCTTCGGCTCGATACGAGCAGCACGTATTCGTGGTATCAGACCATTTGAGGGAGTTGCACAAATTCCAAGTGAGCGTGAAGGCCCCAGCAAGTGGCTGTGAGGAGAAGAGCTGTGGTTCATGCAGGCTAACAGCTGTCGTTCATGCAGGTTAACGCAAGCTTATGCAAGCTTGAAGATCGAGCTCCATTACAATAGATAGAAGGATTGAGAGTCCAGCCACAGCACGTCAAGCCATCAGGATTCACCAAAGTTGAGTTGCGTCGTGTGCGTCATCTCCAGTCCAATGGACGCCACAGACGTCGAGTTTCTCGGCTTTTAATTGCAATCAAGACGAAAGACCCCACGCCCAACGATTGTGAGGGAACAGCTCGACAGTGCAGTAATGGCTGCGGGGTGTGAAGAATGGCCGTCATACCTGCATATGCGCGGAAACAAAGGCAACGGACAAGATGGACAAGTCAAGTCAGCCTGTCAGGGATTAGGGTTTAGGGTGAAGCGGTATGTAAGCGGCAGGTGCCGAGGGATCATTCGCATGCACTGACTCTACCTCGTCGTTCCATTGCTGTATTGAAAGCACATGATCCATGGATTGTGCATTCGTACTTCTCGAATCTTCACTCTGAGTAGTTCCAGTGGCAGAATCATACGAACGAGCGGCTGTGAGTTCTTTGAGCAGGAAGCGGGACGTGGCGTTCCGCAAGGCAGCGGAGCGGCCGATCATCTTCAGCGCCGATCATCCCACAAGCTGCGTGGAGCTAACTCAAAGGGGAAAGTACGAATCGAGTACACGTATAGCTGTCTTCAACCGGCATCAACCTATTCGCTAATGCACGTTCTGCAGCAGCTCATGTCAGTCGGTAGTTTTTGGCTCGGTTCGACGATCGACTTTGCAGCCCTATTCGATCGCAGGATCGGGCACCGCGCATCACTCTCTCGCTTCCTGTCAGCGTGTTTGCCATATGGGGAAAACACACTAGCGTCAAGACCAAAGTACTGCATCTCTTTGTTCATCAATGCATGTCGTGTCCTCTGGTCATTGTCTGTTCGGTCCGAGGCTCTGTGATCGAGCCCTTGGCTTGTCATGAGCTTCACACATTACGGCCAATGGCGAGAAAACCGCAAGCATGAGGAATGGTTCCACTGAGAGATTACCTCTGGTCTGTCCGTAAATGGCATGGAGGGCCATGAGGGGCATTGACCAATGGAATATTCCAGTCTGAATGTCACGTCATGAGGTGACTTGATGCATTGGACCTTGCCACAGCTCATGCGGGTACTTCAAGTGGAAGCCGAGTTGAACGCGTCAACTTCTTTCCTTTGATCTTGTCGAGCTGCAATTTTCAAAAGCTTCTCTTTTCAATTTAATTGACATCACATATTCCATCAGTCATTTCATCATTAATCATGTCCACCTACACCATGACACAAGAAAGTCTTCTTCCAACTGAGAAGATGACTCCGGAGAAGCTGGCGCTAATGAAGTTGAGGGCATCGGATTTTGATCGCGATGTTTTCTCTGACGGCGAAACTACCGTCAATGGATTTGGCGGAATGGATAAATTTCATAGCTTCAAGGCTTCGGAGGGTTCTCGTGCTCTCGCTCGCACGTCGTCGCGTGTAGTGAGCAGCTCAACCAGACGCCAAAGCTCCTTCATGCAATCTCATCGCAACAAAATGTCCATGGATTTGACCAGCCAAGCCGAAAGCAAATTCTTCAGCATGATTGAGCTCATGGCCAATGCATCCAGAGAGGCATCCATGTTCAAGGAGTACTGGACCAAGCTCATGTCCGATCGTGAGAACTTTGATTCTGAGAGAGAAGAACTTCTCATGCAGATTGAGGAGGTCAATGAGACTCTCCAGCACAAGGAAAACCAACATCAACACCATGGCCGTGAGCTGGCTGAAAGAAAGAAGGAGATTGAGAAGCTCTTGATTGAACTTTCGGCTGCCATGAATAGCGTTACCGAACATAAAAAAGAAGTTGCTCGCCGCAATCAAGAACTAGAGTCTCTCCGTGTTGAATTTGGCGAAAGTCAAACCGTAGTTGCTCGTTCGCAAATGGATTACGAGAAACTTCGATTCGATCTGGACGATGCTTTGGCCAAACTCAAGACATCTGAAGGTGAACGCGACCAAGCTCGTGAGAAAATCGAAAAGCAGCGTGTCGAGATTCGTAGCTTGACCCGTGAATACACCGAAATCAAGAGTCTTCACAGCGAAATCACCGCGAAGCTGGAGTCCACACGCAAAGATGTCCACAGTCTTACGGATCGACTTCAAATCGTCGAGAGAGAGCGAGTCGCCGTGGCCGTTGAGAAAGATCGCATGCAAGAGGAACTTCGCAAGACCATCATCAGGTCCGAGGAAATCTCTCGTGAGCTTTCATCTACCGCTGATCGATTCGAACGCACTCAACGAGAGCTCAAGCAATCCAAAGACAACATGCGCACTGTTGAGATTGAGCGTGATGATCATGTCATTACCATCGACCACCTCCGTCAGGAAGTCAAGTTGAAAATCACAGTCATTGAAGAAACCGAAGCACGCCTCGCCGACATTCAGCTCAAGTCCGAACTCACCAGGAGAGAACTCACTGACAAAGATCGCAAAATTGACGAACTCGAGACTGAAGTTAACGAATTGCAGCGATGTCTCGATCGTACGCAAGAGGAATTCCGTCAAGAACTCTTGGAAAAGGCTGAAATCAAGGATGACTTGGAGACTGAACGTCGCAAGAATGCTGATTCTAGGGATCTCATCACCACTCTTCAAGAAAAGTTGGAGCGTACCGAATCGACAATGGTCACTCACCGCACCAACATCCAGACCATGACCGATCGTCTAAGAATCCTCGAACACGAACGAGACGAGTTCCGCTCCAAGCATGGCAATCTCGAACGTGAAATCGCTCAATATAAAGACACCATCGCTCTCCTCCACGGTGAAGTCCGTTCCGCGACACAATCGCACGACCGTGCCCGTAAAGAGTTGAGCGAATGCCAGCGTGGCTACGAAGAAGTCATGGAGACCGTCACAACATACAAAGACTCCAGCAGTGAATTGGAATTCGAGATTGAAAACCTTCGCAGCATGCTTCGTGATGCCCGCCAGCAAAAGGAACGTGCTATTGCAGCTCGTACCGCTGCCGATCGTGAGCGTGATGAGTATGTGGCAAAGTATGAAGAAAAGTGTCGCGAGATGGAACGTTGGGAAGAAAACCGTCAAAGTTATCTTCACTCGCATGGTAATGGGATGAACAGGTCTTCGTCGGTTCGTGTAACTACCAGAGGTGGAAACTCATCCTCGGTGCACCACCACCATAATGATTCGACTCTTGATAATGAGTAGACGAGGAGGGTTAATGGAGCAACAATAGTTCGATCATTGTGTGGGAGGATGAGTAACTTTCAACAACTTCATCCTAGATATAGTGTTGTAGTCCGACGTATTCAACTACGCCGCTGGCGGAGGATTGGAGAGCCAGGAGAAAAGTTCATAGCCAAAAGATGGGTTTTTCAACTTGTTGTATTACCTCTCTTCAATTTGATTTTCTCCGAACCTGTCACTTAAATTGTCTCAACCCCATGAAGCTTGCTGTGGTGAAGCTGATCTATCCAGTTTCCGGCTTTAATGTGGTTTACGTTGCGGTCTTTGCCAAAACAACAGCCTTTTGATTCGTGAGCGCAACAAGCTGATTGATGTCCTGGCTCAAATCAAACCAACTGCTGAGGAGCTTTCTTCGGATACGACAACCCAGCAGCGAATACCCTATTCTCAAGAGTATTATATTGGAATGTAACATTAAATTTACCCTTGAGACCAACCCTTGCCGTCGATTTACTCGCATTTACAGTCGGCATCCAAATGCTCGTTAATCTCGTCAGCTTTGACACGACGATTGCAAATCGGGCATATTACAGTCTGAATAGCAGGATTCGTATTATTTTGTCGCTTCGTGCTCCGACTGGATTTCTCTTCTTGTTCATCATCAACGTCGGCTTGTCGTTTATTTCCAGCAACCCACAAATCAATTTTATTTGTCTGCAGACCAGCTCTTTTCAGCCCACTTAACTTCTCTACCTGGAATTTAGTCAAATCCGGTTCAGAAATCTTTTTGAATTTTCCTCCACATTCGTTCTCGTGTTTGATCCACCATGAATCGCCTTTGGCCGGGGCACGATTCATACTGCGTTTAACCAACCCGAAAAATGGAGCTTGCGATCTACATGGTCCGTCACATTGCCAAATGTGTGTTCGATAGCTCTCGACTTCATCGTGGAAAGTGTGGAAGACAGTGATTTCATAGGATCCATGATTATTGATCGCATCGGCCAGAAGTAAGAACCCGGCGCCGTGGCCGGTACCGTCGTCGCCACGAGAGTGCTTCCATGAGGTCGTGATGAAAAAGTAAGCATGAATCGATTCATGAAGAAGTGTGTTGATCACATCTGTCCGAGGTCGATATTTTAGCAGTGCTTCGGATAATTTAAGTCGGATGCGAGTGAACTTGTTGCCGTTGGATGGATCGCGGATTAATTCGCATATTCCAGCGCATAGTGTGAGTCTAGCCGACCATGAAACTTCTACCCGGGATGAGAGGAGTGATCGGAAGTATAGAACATCGTACAGACTGAACAGCTCGTTGATACCGATAAAAGGATCGGAAGAAGCAATGATGGTTTTGATTGTGTTGTTTGCATTGACTTGGGCATCAGAGAGAGGATCAAGAGTGGCGATTGCTAGAAGAGCTGCATCTTCATCAGTCAAAGGCATTGTTATTTTTCATCAAATGCATTTTCTGATATAAATTTAAAAAAAATGCTTAGAGTGACATTGTAAGCAAATCAGACGGAGTCGTCTGGGAAATCTGCGAGGACGTCATCGATGCAAAGCAAAGCAAGACAGACAGCTTCGCCGAGCTCCAGCCCACTTTGACTTCCATTCCACCACCCACCAGCTTATTTCGACACTCCAGCACTTTGCAATCATGGTTCTCGAGGGCTCTACTTCAGACTCTGCTTTCGTAGAAGATGGTCCAGCCTCCGACATCGATCCATACGCAAGCATTGCCGCGGCAGCCGACCCGTCAATGCTGCAAGTAACACCATCACCCAACCCAGTCTTTGTCAATCTTAATCAATTACCGAGAAGATGGTCGCTCCTGATCGAGAAACAACATGCGCCAGCCCTGCTTCAGGGAATTCGAGACCAATGCGAGCAAGCGAGCAAACTTCTCCAGAGACCCGTGAGACAGGACGAGGCGGATGCAATGGCATTTCATTTCGCCAAGAGCATGAGGATTGCTAGTTATGGATCACCCATTGGAGCAATTATTGGGACAGGTTTTGCTGTGCGTGGACAATCGACATATCGCTTTCCTCTGTGGTCGCCGTTCAAAGAAGGCAGTCGGTTTAGCCCCGACGTGTTTGGGCCATTGAAAGGTGCTGCAGCACGGTCAATGTGGAATATGTCAAGGTTGGGAGCATATTGGATTGTTGGATCTGTGCTATGCCAGACTTTTATGGGTAGCTATGCGCTTAGCACGTCCTTGGCAGGACGAATGATGGATCCGAGAATGAAGGATATTATGGATGCTATCAAGGCGCAAGCTCAGGATAGACGAGGCAGCAGACTACCGGATGAAACACCTGCACGACGAGGACCGGAAACATTTGATATGGCTCGACAGCGACGAGGTGCGCAGGAGATAGCTAGAGGCGGACACAGCTCACCGAGCAACGTTGACGATGCTTCACCCACTGGTGGAATGTTCGAATACGAGGTTCGAGGCAGCACAGGCGATGCTATCATGCAAACCGATGAACAGGTTCGAAATGCCGATGAAGCTAGAGAAAGGATTATTTCACAACGAGCAGCGCAACAAGCCAGCCAACACGAACACACGGCACAACAAGCAACACAGGAGAATGATCGACGACGATCTCCATCGTCCTGGGATCGTTTACGAAAGAACGCCATGTCTGGGGAGAGTTCCAGTCCACCTAGAAATTCAGATGAAAGAGGATCAAGGCGTGGCCCAGATGAGAGCGATCCGTTTGCATTTTCGAATGAGCAAGGAGAAAGAACACTGGCAAATCAAAAGTTCCGTCAAGGGCTCGACTGGGAGAGAGAAGGTAAAGACTTTGCAGATGAAGCCGAGCCAAGACGAGGAGGATGGCGCAGATAACTGTGTACTTTAAATGCACACGTGGACTATGAATCATGTCCTCTCCACACAGTCGAATAATTGGCAGGAAGGAGATGGAACGAAGAGTAGAGATGTTATCACACAAATATGTAAGTACAATTGTGTTAAAATGCAAAGACAAGCAAGGGCTCAATTCGCAGCATGTGTTCCTACATTATTTCAGTTGGGACTCGCCCTTTTTCGATGATGGTATTTGTACAGTGTATAGATTGCCGTCTCTTTATTCGTTGATCTTTGCAAGGATGCTATCGCATGTTAGACAATTCTCATGGGTAAATTGATAAAAGGCAGAACTTACTCGTGGTCCCGGAAGAGGTGGTACTCCTCATCACCAACCTTGATCGGGCTGCCGCCAAACTGTAGCACATGTCAGATATGACCTGTCCCTTTCAAATATCTTGATTCATGAGCTTCACTCACCTGTGGGATCAAAACCTTGTCACCTGACTTGACGCCCATGGGGACAATCTTGCCATCCCTGTCCCTCAAACCAGGTCCAACAGCCAACACCTTTGCCTCATTGAGCTCCTTGACGGCAGTCTCGGGGAGGAAGATTCCACCGGCAGTCTTGGCTTCGGCCTTGATGCGCTGGACGAGGACACGATCGAGAAGAGGCGCAAGCGACTTGATGGACTTGAGAGCGGTCGACTGATGGATGGAGTTGTTAGCGGGGATTGCGGGCGCGGGGATTGTCGCATACACTAACCATGTTAATGGTGGAATTGGGTGATTTAGTTGAACAGCGACAGAACAGAGTGTAGAGCCGGGCGATGAACGAAGAGTTGTGTGTGGTGGTGGAAAGGAGAGGGGGGAATAGACGATTGGACTTTTCTAGAATCTCATGAAGCCGAACAAGCACGCGCTTGGGCCACTCGACTCGCCGAAGTCACCTCCGTCGGCGAACTTCATATCCATCACATATACAAAACACACATCCCATACATGTACCACATACACCAAACATTCACATAATCAGGCCCATGAACAGGCTCATATTCACTTACAACCTTTGTCTCGATGTAAACCTGACTTCATCGTTCATAATCCCCGTCAATATCAGACGACGGATCAACCGACATGGACAACTTCAATACAGACACAAAACCAATTCCACCAGACCCAAATCTCATGTCCTTGACGGGGCCCACATTGGCGGCGACGAGCGGCGACGAGATGTGCTCTGGACTTCCCCCGTCAAGCAGAACCACACGAATAACTGGTAAAAGCAACTTCTACCACGATGCCCAACTCTCGGCAGACGCTTCCGTCATTATCACGCACAACGAGGATCAACGACTGAGGACGTATTTATTGCCCGAAATAAATTCCAACGACGACTCGGGTGCAAACAACGACGTCATACCTCCCCTTCTGGCCCCCTACACCACCTATGCCTCTCCCAGTAACATTATCAGCTATGCCCTGTTCCCCTCGTTCAACCGTGGCGACTCGACCACGACTTGGGTACTTACGGGTGCCCATGATCAACCCATCAAACTTCGCAATGCTTCTGACTACAACAACAGTCACACTTACCACTTCATCAATGACATGACGGAGCAGTATATCAAACCTCATAGTCTCATCTTTACCAACGACTGCCAGCACTTTATTGTCGGCAGCATGAACAAGTTAGGTCTCTTCAAATTGGAGGGAGATGGCAAGCCCATGTCGGTGCTTCAATTGGCCCGTGACAAGCAAGCTTGTCATGGTATCATCTCCTCGTTGGCAATTGAATGGAATGATGGCATTCTCGCCGCCGGCACTTTTCAACGTCAGGTGAGTCTTTTTGGTCGTGCAGGTGCAAAAAAAGCCGACACCACCTTTTCATTGGCAGATCCTTACCCCGGCAACGTGAATCCTTTGAGAGGTGCTGGTGTTACCAAAATGATATGGAGTCCATGCGGTACTTATCTCTGCACGGCCGAACGCTGGAGTGATGTAATTCAAATGTGGGATATCCGCAATCTGCGCGCAAGAGTTGCTCACCTTATTCAACGCAAAGCTCTCACGGCACAGAGGATTGGATTCGACGTGTCTAATAATGGTAGCTTCGACATCTACGCTGGTGGAACTGATGGAACTGTGAGTAAGTGGGACAATGTGGGTCACGCAAATGGTGAGATGGCACCAACAACTTCTTGGCTATTACATGAGGGTAAGTCCTCCTACCACATTCGAAAACATTGTGTACTGAACTATGGCAGGTGTTGTGTCCGGAACATTGTTGCTTCCCGGCAATATGATGGCTACATGCTCTGGTTCGCGATTCAAGGACTTTGAGACCGACGATAGCAATGATGCGGTTGTGCCGGATAGCTACTGGCCAGATAACCGTCTTCTCCTCTGGAATTTGTCCTGAGTGACCAGATGAGTTGAATTTCTTTTGTATTTGATGAATTGACGTCATATACCCGGACTGGTTTGGAGTTTGGAAGTGTTTCGAGGAGTTTCTGTGTCTTGGCCCGTGAGGCGTTTGCTGCTGTGGCTTGTGATCAAGGAGAAATAGTTTGATCATAGTAAAGCTGCACAATTCAGCCCGTCATCGTCACATCGTTTGCACTGCCTTTTTCTTTCACGTTTCTATCCGTGTGGTTCGCTTTCAGTTCCACCGATTCCTTGACTGCCTCGCCCAGCACTGATCTAGTCATTACAGCTGCTTTGACGGCCTCGTCGATCAATGCTTCTGTTTGCACTCCAGCATTGCCTTTCATCCACATCTCTGTGATTTCGTCTCGAGATTGTAGATATCCAACCACACAAGCGGCTTTGATATCATGCTCGGACGGGGATGGATCCAGTACTATTCTCGTTCCATTGCCTCGTTCGTCTGAAGCAAGAGCAGCAACACCCCCTGAAACCATATCGACACAGTCAATGCCAGCATCCATCAACGCCGCACTTGCAACCGTGATACATCCAGCCAAAACACCCATCATTCCCCACCCACCACTCTTCTCCGCTCCTTGTGCATCACCCCACCATCCATCCTCCTCGCCTTCTAGAACAGTAATAACCACTTCACAACCACTCTTGGGCCATCGCTCTCCAATCACCACGCCCCTCAAAGCCGATTCCAAATGCATGCCAAGATCCCGTTCACTCGAATCACGCACATAACCTTTCCGACTCCTGGTCGCAAACGGTGCGAATTTGACATGTGTGCTCAGCAGAAGATTTGGACTGAAAGCGGCATTCCTGGGTAGCGGACGGGGTCCGTGGACGGTACAGGTGATTTTCAAGCTCGACGATGACGGTATCAGAAGGGTTTTGCTTTGCGATGTCGTCTCGGGGGGAATCTCATAGTATGCGCTGCCGCTTGCTGACGGCACGAAACCAGTCCGGAGAAAGATCTTGCGGTGTTCGTCGGGCTGTCGTGATCGCACTGGCCGTGCAATTGGGGTGTTTGATGGGGTGGCGAAGACGGGAGGAGTTGTGCCTCCAGGCGGAGCATTGACCCGTCGTCGATCGGCCTGCATATTTGTGAATTTGTAAATGTTGTAAAGTTCTGGCTGGTCGAGCGTGTTTCTTCGTGTCGAACCTCGACGTTTTGCTAGACCAGCTTTGGCTTATCGATTGTTTATTGGTGCCTCAGGCATGCGCCTTTTAGCTGCATCCATCTCAGCCACAACTTCGTCATTTGCCTCGTTCGTTCTCAGACCCAGTTACAGGCAACCGTTTCCGTCTTCTTTCGTACTTTACTTCTACTCGTCTATTAAACCTACGATACATCACTTTGATTATTCGTACTCCTCATATTACTGCAGCGACTTCGACCATGTGCGGAAGCGACATTTTCCTCGGCGTCATCGCCATTCTTTTCCCTCCCATCGCAGTCTGGGTCAAGCGCGGCATTTGCAGCGCCGACTCGCTTATCAACATCGCACTCTGCTGTACGTTGGGCGCTTTACATTTACCTCTATCGTTGCACACGTACTGACCACGCACTAGGTCTCGGATTCCTCCCCGGTTTGCTCCACGCTTGGTACATCATCGCCGCATCGCCGGACCCCACTTACGAACTCGTCGAGGATGCCGAGGGCGGCAGAGTCACGACTTACTATGTCCAGCAAAGCGGACGGCCTCAGAATGGATCTGCTGGTGGTGGTCAACATGGTTATGGAACTGTCAACAGCAGCGCGCCGGGTTCGCAGTTTCCTGTCCCACAAGGAGGAAATGGCTTTGTGCAAGGCGGATCAAGCGATGCCGCACCTCCTTCGTATTCGCAGGCTGTCAAAGGAGATCACAAGGTTCAGCACCCGTGATTCTGTCAAAGGAATTTTTCGACCAGGGATTTGAAGATTTGTAAGAATGGGATGGATGAATTGTTAATGGCGCTTACTACTGGTTGTAAATACTCGTCTGACGACGGCTTATTGTAACGAATTATTCATATATCAACGATTTAAATTCATTGGAGAGTTTGGGAATGCAAGACTCTTTCTAGACTTGATTCATGGCTTCAGGATGTCAAGTCTGGTTGCCTCTGTCTGCTGAATACGTGACAATGTACAGTTGAACAGTGTCTGGTCTATTTCAATCTTATATCACGACTCTTTGAATAGAAATTATATGCGAAATCTCAATCGAAACTGTTCAACTACCCTGCTTTCGTGTCCGCTGCCTAAGCTGTTTCGGCGTAGTCTCAGAACGGACATCCTCGGAAATCACCACACTCTCCTCATTCCCAACAACCTTTGGTCCTTCAGTTTCACTAACCTCTTCCCTCCGCCCAATAACAACCGACCCAGCCACCAAAAGGGAAGCTCCTAACCACCATTGTGCTATAAAAAGTCAGCAAACCACATCGCATACCATCCCATCCCAGCACGTCAAGAGAAAGGAAAAGAACGAAAAAGAACTTACGAGGCAACTCTTCTCTAAAAACAAGAAGACCCAAAATTGCAGTCAAAACGAAATTGGCACTCGTATTGATAACGCTGACTTGCACGGTAGAAGTCGCCATGGTCAGAGCGCGAGTAAATAGCGTCCACATTATGGCGTTGAAAGCGAGATTCATAGCGAGGAAGAACTGGGACTTTTTATCAGTCGGGAGCGATTTTTTTTAAATCGTCTTGGTTTCAAAACGGGTTTGTTGGTTGGGTAAGGAGAAAGAACTTACGCCTCGGACGAGAAGTTCGATATAGTTATTTGGTTCGGAGATGAAGAAGATCGAGGAAATGGTCTTTGCCCATGAAGTGGTGAGAGTAGTGGTGGTGAGTTTGGCAAAGACGCCGTTGAGGGCTGCGCAGCCGCCTGAGGCTATGGCGTAGAATAGCCATTGATGACTTTGTTGAGACATATTTGTAATCGGGCTGCTCTTCCGTGATGTTGTCGTTGTGGGATATGAGCAAGGAGGGATGGAGTTGGAGGGCTAAGTCACGTGACTGTGTTCTAATCGTTCATGTTCGAGAGGTTGTATCACGGAGATACGAGATATGGACAGAGGACTAGCATGCTTGGATTTGAGTCTAGCTATCTTAGACAAGCCAGCAGGATAGAAGAAACTGAAGTGGACAAAGTACCACGTACGAAAGACATTCCGACCAAACAACGACACAGACCCAGCTGGAAAGTTAATCGAAACAGACATCTGATGATAGAACAAACTTGAAACTCTCGTACTGAGTCTATTTACACAGATGCTACTTTACTTTCTCATGCTTCGGTTCTCACTCGACACCCATCGCTTAGTGAGCGTTGTTCTTGTGGTGACCTACATCGAATCGTCAGCACTTTATCCAATTTCCAGTGTATTGTACCATTATATTGTCAAGACTTACGCAAGTGGAAGTAGTAGTTCTGGGCGTAACCGAGGAGAATCAGAGCACCGACAGCGTGGAAGAGAGCTGTGCAAGAGTTAGTTGTCTGGCTTCAAGACCTCGGGTATCACGAGTTTGGAGGAACAACGTACGAGCAGCAGAAGCCTTCTTGCCGCTGAAGTATCGGAGCTGGTACCATTGGAGAAGGCCCTTGGCGCGTGGCTCGGGGGCAGCACCACGGGGAAGCTTCTCGTAGAAAGAAACGACGTTCTGCATGCGCGCAGCATCGGCAGCGCCGCCAATGGCCTGTGAGACGTATGTCAGATATCATTCAACATTTCAACCATCTCCTTTGTCCTTCTCGGATGTGTTTCGCGATAAATGGCGGGTCGTGGGAGTGTGAATGGCGTTCGGGGAGGTCCGGTTGAGGTTCGAGGAGGTCGGGATGGAACCACTTACGTTTGGCGATGCGATCTGTGGCGGCCATGTTAGTTTTTATTGCGCGAATTCAGCGACGACGAGACTGACCTTTGGAGGGACGAGCGAAGAAACCATTGTTGCGGATGTGGAATTGGTGATGTCGAGCGCCCGTCCATGTAAGAGTCGAGCTTCTTCCCAATGCCGTCCGGAGTGAAAACTTAGCTAAGCGCAAAAGTCATGGAACACAACCACCACCCGCTGCCAGCCCGACTGTGAAGCTCAGGTCGCATTGGAACACGCTCGCGGTCGTCGACGTACACCTTCAGTCCATATTCACCATGTCTTCACTACCGAGAGTGGCTGCGATCGGCTTCCGTGCTGCTGCGCGTCCAGCGTTTACCAGGAGAACGCCCGTCCTGGCCCGATTCCAGAGCAATGCCAGCGAGTCCAACACGGCCGTCGCCATGACCGAGGAGGAGAAGAGAGCTGCTCACAGCCTGGATTACAATGCTGTGACCGACTACAGGACATCGTGAGCATACACAGAGCGCGAGTTTGGTTATGGGGTGGAGATGCTGATGTAATGGTGCAGGAACTTCTCCCCAATTCCACACAGAGTCATGGACGGAAGTGAGCCTGGAGAGACGACACCTGCTGCTGTTCTCTCTGGCGCTCCTCTCGATCTCCAAGCCCGGACTGTTCGGTAAGGCCAATTCTCGCATCGGGACCTTTCGCGACCCGACTAACACTCCACAGCATCTACAAGCCAGCCAAGCCAGCAACTCAATCTGGTGACTGGGGTAGCCACCACTGGCGCATGGACTGGGACGTTCTCAACAAGGGCCACCGCTGGGAAAACCCTCTTATGGGCTGGCAATCAAGTGCCGATGCCATGCAGGGTACCCACCTTAACTTCAAGTCCAAGGAGGATGCCATCAACTTTGCCAACAAGCAGGGATACGAATACTTTGTACAGGAGCCAAACACTAGAAAAATCATTCCAAAGGCGTACGCCGAGCAATTCGTCTACAGTGCAAAGAAGCTAAAGCAGATCCGAACAAAGTAGACGGATGTGCTGAGAGGGGGTGTGTACATATTTTACTAGCAAATACAAGCGTCATTCTGTATGTTTATGGATTGTTTCAATACTATTTCTCGTTTCGTGATCCACATAAAATCATGTCCCCGGTCAGAATCTCGCATGCATCTACAGCCACGCAACGGTCAAAGCGAGAGTGGCGGCAACGACAAGCATGAAGCCCGGCAATGGTACAGTACCTGCACCTCCAGAACTAGAAGAACTGGAAGAATTGGAAGAACCTCCAGTGCTCGTAGCGGAAGATGTAGTAGAAGGGCTCGCATTACTCGAAACCGCCCCCGACGAAGCCGAAGAACTTCCACTCCCTCCAGAATCCAAAGAACCACCCGCGGCAATAGCCGTAGCAGCAGGAAATCCATTAACCAAACTCCAAACAATCGTCGCCGCCGCCGGAGTCGTCATGGACCCGACATTCGAAATGCTTTCTGTTCCAAAAGCAGGAAGATTCTGTGCTCCGTAAAACGTGTTGCTGTTGGGTAATGAGTAGTTGAGCGGACTGGCGGTACAGTCGAGATTTTGCGAGAAGAGGTTCTCACAGACGGTTCGTTGCAGGACTTGGACGTTGTTGTCGTAGAGACTGATTTTGCTCCAGTACCCGATACTCGTCGGGTCTGTGTCGGGACAGAGGTCGGGAAGACTAGACAGTATTAGTGTTCGTGACGTGATGAGACCATCAACCATATGACACTCACGCAGAGACGGCGTGGCTTGCAGCACAACAGCCGCATTCGTTGGTCCATGAGCCAGCAGTTCCAGTAATAGCGCCGGCGTTTAGCTCTTCGTTTATGTACGTCTGGCAATGATTGTCCAAGTCCAACGACTCGTACATGTTGTAATACACGTCCCCAATGGCGCACGAGCAACGACCCGGCGCATCGTCTTTCGGAGGGAAGTAAGGCGGGAAGTTAATCGCCAGGGCAAATCCACAGCCTCGCACGGCATTGACGACAATCTCCTGATATTCGCATGAATGGGCCTACGAGAGAAAGTTAGTTGAGGAGATGGTTGACGCGGCTGTACCGAACGAAGAAACACAAACCATATTCCAGCAATTGGCTACGGCACAGTTGATCCATCCCTGATACGCGCTGCAAGTACAAGCCGTAGCGCAATTAGCATCGGCCGAATAGCAATTATCGACACTTTCACACAGACTGCTGGACGAATCGCAGTTTTTCTGAAAGCATGACGTTGCCGAGTCGGTTACCTCACTCATGCATTGAGTATAGGCCGAAGGGGCAACACAGGAATTGGCATCGAGAGTCTGCGACGTGGACAAGCAGACAAAGGAGAAAAGAAGAGTATACCAAGCTTTGACGACCGCCATTGGGATTACGCCAAGATGGTTGTGTGAGGGTTGATTTCAGGAGAGGACTGCGACGACGTCGGGCATTCTTTAAGTACTGGCCTCGCAAATGCATTCGAGGCCCGTCACTGGTCGATAAGCCAGTGAAGTTTACCGTGACATATCCCGAATCACGTTAAAAAGGACGGGTATCGGCATGAATGAAACGGCTGGACGTGAACTTTTTGACGCCCTCAATAAGCCATTCCAGCTGTTTTGGGCGTGGCAAAGTCCACAAAGAGGCCGTCAACGGGGGTTGTGCGAGATGTGATACGTCCAGGAGGAGATTCCAGCCTTTCCTCGTGCCCAAAGTGGCATTTGTGGCGAAAGGCAATTGTAGGAGGTGGTGTGATGTGATGTTCTGGGCTCAGCTCAGCCTTGCCGCGTGCATACTCGAACAAGCACAGTCGAGCAAGCAGATGGATCAATCCAGTATAAATGATGAAGATGTTAACCGGAGAAAATAACAATAAAAAATAAGAATAAAAAAGACAAAAAAAATGTCGCGATCCCCACGACTCTTCCAACGCCAAACCACCGCCCCGACATGTCATCCAGCGCCGCCATTCCATGGCCTGAGACTCTCTGCCCGATTGCTCGGCTGAAGTGTGCCTCAGAAACTTAGGGCCGCGCCAAGCATCGCTCGTTGCCGAAGCGAGTGGACGACCACCATCAAATTCGAACTGGGCACGTCGAGATGGAATCTATAGGTTAGGGTGGAAGAGGGAATCGCTCCACCAATTGAGCCATCACAGCTAAAATACAATTAGTGGAATTAGGGTTTATATTACTTGGGTCAATTACCGAGGTTGTGCCGGTTTGAACACGTGATTCTTTCATGTCTCAGGGTTAGACTATTCACCATCATACTATCTCTGTAATCATGTAAGTAAATATAATCATCTACCCTGCGATATAAAGACCAAGTGCTACGACATGAGGATTAATCATATTCAAGTTAAAAGGTGTGTAAAACTCATCCGAATCCGTCAACGCGATAAACGCCGTTTCGTTCACCTGAATAAATCACGTCAGCTGTATCACAAATCAATCGATGGACTTTAACAAGGCACAATTCCCTGGCCGTCAGGAAACACGTCTCCAGCCGGTTGGTATGTAATGTATACCCTTCATTCGTCCCAGTGACTGTGAGTGGAGTATACGTCATGTTAAGCTGATTAACCCAAGCGACAAATGCCGGAGATGACATTGTAGATGTTGACGTCACATAACTGTTATTCGGACCAACAGCTTGTCCTGGTTCATCCCACGTCAAAAGGAGTTGTTTACCTGGGAATGACAGCGGTTCAGAGCGGTTATGGGTGATTGCGGGATCAAAACCATATCCCGTCTTGTTGAGGTTGATGCAATTCTCATCCTGGGGTGCAATAGTAGCTGGCGATGACGTCCGATTGTCAACACGTTCCCAATATCCAGTGTCATTTAGCGAAACGCGGTTACTATTCGCATGATTTTTGACGTGCAACGCCGGAAAGTTCTGCCATGCAAGTCGCGTAGCATTCTCGGGGCAGGAACTAATATATGGCGCGAGATATATGCATGACCACGACTGCGAAATACCAGCTTCAAACCATACGGGCATGGAGTGTTGACCTACCAATCAGCGGAAAATCATCTCTTGTCGAGCTTCTATAGCAATAGATTGTGCCATTAATTGTCCCACTTCCCGCGAATCAAGGTGGTTGATGAAACCCCAAACACCAGACTCGCCCCATCCAGTGAGGATTTGGTTGAATTCGACAAATTCACGAACATCGCTAAAGGGATAGTTATATTTGCATTGTGATGGAGCAGTTGGACCAAGCATATTGGATGACAAGGTGGCGTGGCCCTGTTCTTGTTGAGGAATGGACTGAACCAACGATCTGTCCTCGGAAGTAAGACAAGCGGCAATGAATTCGTCCTCTAAGAAGATTGCAAGTCCATTGTTGAACAAGTCAAGCTCGATCCATTCTTTATATAAACCCAGCGTGATGGAATCGTAATTAAAGTCACTTTCAACCATATAACGAGCCTCAGACCCATTGGCTCCTAGACCGCCTGCAGGTTGATAAGGGATAGGTTCTTGATTTTGCAGTTTGCCGTTGGTATTGTAGTATGCTGCAGTCGGGTTTGGTGGTAAGACTAGGATAGCTATACCAGCAGGTTCATTTGCCACAGCTCCCGTGTTTGTTGGTGTGCCTTCATAAGGTCGATGAGTTGTTGGTCCAGTCACAATGGAGCTTCTCTGCGGGGGCGCGGCATCTGGCTCTCTACCAGTCGGCACTGCGGTTTCGATAGCGGGAATGATCGAATCTGGTCCAAAAATGGTTGGAACTGCAGTGAGTTCAGACGGCGTGTATCTGCCAAAAGGAGCATCCGCATTGGCATAACCTGGTTCGTTGCCCGACTGATTGATAGCTTCACCGGACGATGCAGCAACACTCCAGGATTCGCACGACGTTGAGGAACTGCCATAAGCAAGATTTTTCGCTGGAGCAGCTACAGCAAAGCTACTCAGGGCCAAAAGAGACAATGATGACTTGGTAAACGTCTTGAAAAGTTAATGTACAATGAATACAAACTCTGAAGGAAAGACGGCAAACATTAATAGATAGCAATACCTACATTCGCCACCACCGCTGCACGCGTCACTTATGGATCACACTTCATGCCGTGATTCGGATCAAATTGATTGCTACTGCATACGCAATGGATATTCACATTGGCAGCATTTGACCACGTTCACGGCATGCAAGGCATTCCGGCTGTGCCGAAAATGCGCAAAATTGGCAACCAAAACTCAATGATGCATGTAAATGTCATTCGACTGAGATCGTGACATGTTTGAGTGAGTTATTGGGCGTTGTCAGAAAGGATGATGTCGAGCATGTCAATGGTGCATCAGATACTCGTCATGTAAGCGTACATTGAAGAATGACGGAGGCGTGGAGATGCCTGGAGATCGACAAACTGAGGTCGACATCCTTCGCTGTGCCGTGATTTTATCTATTAATTAATTACTTAATTTCATCGTCGGATATCTCAGTGATACATTCCATGTAACTCCGTTTGAAAGGGAAAATGTAGTCGTTGTCTTGCTTCGCCATTGCGTCAGTCTCGCATTGGATATGAGTGAGCATGAAGCCTCCACTCACACTCCATCACTCTGCCGTGGTCACATTAAGAGCTTCACGTTCCTTTTGCGCCTCTTCTGCTTTCGAAGGCGGCTCCAATTCAGCCAAACGTCGTCTCGTTTCTTCAGCATCCTCGGCATCTTTCTTTTCTCTGTCGGCCTTGTCAATCGCTTCTCTCTTCTCCCTATCAACCCGTTCGATTGCTTCACGCTTCTCTCTCTCAACTCTCTCCATTTCTTCAAGTTCATCGTCCACCTCTCCATCATCGATGGTACCAGCAGAAGCTTCATTGAGAACATTATTAATTTCATCAACATTGCCCATTTCTTCTTGCAGGCCTTCCATAACATCCTGCACATGTTCCACGCCACCTGTCTTGGCATTGAGATTTCTCAGTGCTTGACTTGAAGCTTCCATGACCCTGACAATATCGACTTGGTTGGCAGCCTGCTCAATTTTGTTGTAGACTTCCTCCAGTTGAGTCAACGTTGCGGTCCTCTTTTCTACTGTGCTTTCAGCAAGCTTCTTAGAACGTAATGCTGCCTTCGCAGCAGTGAGATTCTTGTTAGCAACTGCATCACGAGCCGTTTTCTCGAGTGCTGTGATTCGAGTTGTCAGATTTTCGGTCTGACGTTCGAGAGAGCCGATAAGAGTTCGAAGTGATGCAATCGTTTCGTCTTCCTGTTCGATTGGCGCCGGCTGTGACTCGCCTGGGGCTTTGAACTTGATTGTTCCAGTTTGAGGTGAATATGATATAGCCGATTTATCTCGTGCTAGATGTGTCAGTAGGATTGAAGTGTCGTTTATGCTCAGTGAAGGTACTCCGATAGTATCCACGAATGTTGATGAAAAGAGCTCCTTAGTGAATACTCGGGCAGTATTTCCAGTCGCAACTTGCGCTGCTCGTTTGATAACAGCGTCTGCGGCATCCTGTCTAAATCATTAGTCTCATCTCTTCATCTTTCAATAACGGACTGCAATCTTCCACACCTCAACGTTCCCCAAGATAACAAAGTCACCCTTCACAAACCTGTCCTCTCCACTATCCTGTCCAATAACACCAAGCTGTCTCAATCCCCAGCCCAAAACCTGTCCTATCGTTGGTAGAGGACTCTTCCTCTTGACGTAAACGCTCTCTTTCTTCTCCAAGAACTCTTTCAACTGGATCAGATCTCCACGCTGAACAGCATCTTCGACCACAGCGCCAAGCGCCAGCGGTTTTCCAAATTCTTGCGACTGCAGCGCTTTTGCGAGATCTTCCCCAGTATGAATCGTGAATCGATCGTTCAAACCGCCGCTGGTACCGCCGGTCTGCGAGGGAATCAGTCCAGCTTTGGCCGCCGACTGCAAAGCGCGAAGCCAGGCTGAAGTATTTGCAACGTAGCCATCGGGGTTTGTCTGGCGCTGCGAGCGGAAGTCGGAGTAAAGGGATGCCAGGCGGGCGCGACTGCGTGAGGTCAGTATAACGAGCTGCATATATGTTATAGAAAGCCGAAAGCCAGAGAGGGACAAGGGCAGTATTCACCTACGGAAAGCTTCTTCGTGGGTTCGAAGAAACTCTAGAAGTTCTGACATGTTCTGCGTCAATTGAAAGTCTTCACTCGTTGTTGTCAAGGTCTGCAATCTTGAACGGTAGACGAGATTTCGTCGAGTATAAGATGTGGACGCGGGATACACAACTTCCCAGTCTCAGGGTCTTGGGTATCAGCGATAAGACGATTTCAAGTTCCAAGCGCGCAGCGAACTTTTATACGCGCAACTCGTCTGATTCGCTAATAAATATAGAGCACTGGGGCGTTAAATAGACGGCAGCAAGTTCTTGATTTTCCTTTTATAGCTACACTACATAAGCGCTACAGCTTATTATATTCTGGGCTGTTCGCTTCCATTCAACTATTTGCCCCTTGGCCACGCTCGCCCTCAAAGTTCGATGAAGTCATCAAGGGAGCCGACGAGATGTCCATCATGCTGCATGTGAGCCTGTAATCTTGTACTATGGCGATTGCACCATCGACAATTCATGCGAGCGATTCTAGCGGTGTTGTCCTTGTCCGTCAAACCCATCAAATCCTCGTCCATTGCCAGGCATGCCAGGAGGTGGTCCCACAGGAATTCCACCCGACACTGGAGAGCGCATCTGCATGAGTCCTGGAGGGGCATTGGGCACACCTGGGAAGAAACCTAGCGGGCCATTGGGAGGCGAGTTTGGCGGCATCATCCCATTTCCATTGAAGCCTGGGGGCTCACGAGGTGGTGGCCCAGGGTACATATTCGGTGGCATATTTGAGAAACCTGGAGGAAGTCGCTGCATGGGCATGTTGAAACCTGGTGGTGGGCCTGGGACCATGCCGGGAGACTGGAGATATTCTGGGTGATACGGAGCTTGTCCTGGTGGCATTTGCATTGGTTGCTGTGGTGGCATATTTGGGTGTCTGCTCAAGCGAGGGTCCATTTGAGGTGCATGCTGCTGTGGCCCTTCAGGCATATTGCGCCGTTGCTGTTGTTGCATAATGAAGGTTTGCTCATCCATAAAATTAGGTGGAAGCCGTTGTCCAGCTCGTCTTTGAGCAGCATCAGGTCCGGGGATTGGCTGATGGTCCTGTCTCATCTCTGGAAGTTGATTGCGGAGTAGTTGATCTTCGAATAGACTGGCAGATGGAGGCATACGGGGCCGAGGGGCATGTGTCTCAGGACCTTGAGCCTGTTCTATCCAAAGGGGGAAAGTACCTTCAGGGCGGGCCTGCTGGGAAGGAGGTCTCGACGTTCCCTTTTGCTGAAGAAGGTTAAGCAAGAACTCTTGGTTCTTATTGTCTTGGCCTTGTGTTCTTTGGTTACGTTGCGTTGCGAGCAAGTGCTGAATGTTGACATCTGGAGTTGAAGCACCACGTGAGGGTGGATCGTGAAGTAAGTGCTCGTTGGTGCCTTTGGATTGTGGACGGGCATCCTTTCCACCGTTGGTAGGTATATTGGCTTCGCCAGATCGCGCCAGATCATGAGGCTGATTCTCAGTCATCCTGGGAGCAAATCCTGGCGGTGCTTCTGGTACAGATCCACGTCCACTTTGGAACATCTGGTTCTCGAGTGGTTGAAATGGACCATGATTGTTGCCATGCTGAGACTGCATCATCTCGGGACTCTTAGGTGCTTGGTCAAAGAAGCCAGTGAAACGGCTCTTTGGCTTGCTACCATTCTGTCTTCCTGGTGACATGGGTTCAGTTGGAATTGTGGCTTGGCTTTGGTTAATGTTCGTTCCACCAAGCATTTGCAATATACGTTGGAAACCTTCCTTGTCTTCTGCAGAGTTGTTTGCTGCTTGGTTTGGAACCTGTTGAATATGGGTATCTGCTGGTGGTGTCTCTTCTCTGGATTCATCTTTTTTGAACATTGGCATGAATCTGCTTGACTTGGCCTTAGAGGACGACGTCGTCTTTGCCGGCGTAGGGATAGTATCAGACAAGCTCGAATTGCGTTTGCCGTCATTCCATCCTCCAAATGGTTTCTCAGATAGTCCGTCAATCTTGAGCGGTACAATATTCTTCGCTTGTGGAGGTTCACGCACCTCAGCAGGCTCTTGGGGTTCAGTCGCAGACTCATTGCTTGGCTTCTTCGTTCTCGCATGTTGAGCCTGCTTCCATTTTTCGAAGTCTTCTTGGTTTTTGGGCATGCTTAGCATACTAAAATCTTCGTCCTTGGGAGCTGGGTCGTCCATCCATTCCGGTTCCTTGTCTGTTTGGCCATTTCTATCCCAATCTCTGTCACGCTTCTCTCGTTCACGTTCACGCCAACCCCCTTGTCGTTCGCCATTGGCACGTCGGTCATCTCTTTGGCCCCAGCGATTGTCGGATTTATCACCAAATCCATTGCGTCGTTCACCATCTTGCTCCTTGTCTCTGTCACGGCGGCCAACTTTGCTGTTCCGCTCACCACCTTGGAGCGAATCATCGTCGACCCCTAATGCTCGTCGCTCTCTTGCACTTGTCCAGCTTTCCCTATTGAATCTGGGCTCAGCATCATTCTGGCTTCTTCGATTTGTTTGTTTGTCGCCAAATGTTCGACCGTTACGACCACTTTCGGGTTCATCATTTGCTGCATTATCGGAGGTGGTAGGTAGATCTGCCAATTTCGACGAGGTTCGACTCGATGCAAATACTGTTCTTGGAGGCCCCAAGGCAACGTCGTCTACAGCTAAAGTCAGTCTATCCATTGACATTGAATTGAAACGACGAAAATTGTTCTCACCACTAGTTTTGACAGTGGTGGGGCGGGTTTGGATCAGGCCCGGCCGCTGGCCGGTACTGAAGTTGCCCATGGGAGAAGCATCTCCAGCGGCAGGTCGCGCTTGTGGGCGTCGCGTGGCGCCGTCCTTTTGTTGCTGATTTTGTTGTTGCGATTCACTGTGTGGGATCCTTAGCTTTTCCCGCGAGCCATCCATGTCAAAGTAGACGTACTCTATCCATTGTTCAATGGCTGGCAAGTTCTCAGGCTTCTGAACCAGGGGCGAGTCTTTCAATCGGAGCAATTGCTCGATGGAATATCGCCGCACTGTCATTCTTCCTTCTGTGACGGCCACACACGGCCGACAGGTGGTCTGAGGAGCTCCTCAACACAGAGTCCAAGGCGGGCGGCCGATGCACGTGCCGCACCGCAACGATATGCAACGAGTGTCAACAGAATGTGCGTTGTCTCACTGTCTTTGCTGTGTTTGTGTCTGCAAGAACGACTGTGCGCAAGGTGTTGATGGCGCGTAGGTGTCAAGCAGTCGACTCTTGCTCCACCCGAAGCGGCGTGAATAGCGAGTTTGTAGACGTAAATCGAGGCGCATCAACTATGCAGACACTTCTCGAGCATAGAATACTCGAACACCAGTCAATCGTGCTGCGTCAAGGATCGGCGGACGACGGCGATTTCTCGCAGGCGGTGGCTCTGAAATGCCGGTCTGCGGGGTGTGAGTACGAGTCTGGCGAAGGACATACACAGGAGGACTGCTGAGTAGTAATAGCGAGCGAACACGGTATTTCAGGGGCGAGGAGGACAGAGAGTGTGAGGTGAAGTAAGGTGTTGATTGTGGTGTGGGAGAGTCGAGTAGTGAGTGGGTGTTGTCGTGGGAGGCCGAAGTGTCCTGGTTGTGGTCGTGGTGGTGTGTCGAAACGCTGCAGTTGGCATCTGCGACTCGGGCTGGCCTGTGCACTGAGGATACATATATACATATGCCACCAGCCGACTCTCCAATATCAAGTAGTATACATAAGAACATATGACATTGGCTTCCACACTGGGTGCAGGTTGAGTATCTAACAATTCTCTAATGTAGTATTTGCTGTATTCCAAGTCGACATGTCTACTTTTACATCACCAAACAACTACAGAGTTGCTACCGAGACGCCACTCCACCCGCCAATTCTCGCTGCATCGCACGTCTCTAATACTCGAGTCTTCACCTGCTTGGACGTTTCATCACCTTGTCTCTTGTCCATATCTAACCACGCAATGACTCCCGATCGCGTGATGAGAGTGTTGCTGCCGCCTTCCACACAGGTCCCACGGTACAGAAGTTCAACAACCTTCTCTTTCACCAACTTGATCGAAGCCGCAGGTGACGAATACAGCGCCATGGCCCGTTCAAAGAAATTGCCCCGTCGGAGAATCTCCAAGTCAGCTGGAGTGCGAAGACCATCGACGAGCCAGTCGAGAACCCACTGAACCTCCCTCCAGTAAGAATCATCTTGGTCTGGCTGGGTGAGTGCAGTGTTCGAGAGCCAGTAGCTTGGCATTTTGCTGATGCGCCATTCGGGAGATCTAATGAGGTAGCGGTTGATTTTGGGATACATGTGGTGAGTTGGCTGTGTCAAAACATGTAATCCTCGCGCTGCAAATGTTCCGGCCAGATATGGTAGTGCCTTATCGGTTGGAAGGCATTGTTTTTCGAACGTTTCCGTCAATTCTCCGATAATCACAGCGATATGCTCTTTGTCTTCAACAGTCGATGCGGCAAGCTTCGCTCTCAGTAGCCTTAATTGTCCGAGTGCTTGCTTTCTGACTTCGGGAAACTGCGAGCAAAGACATAGTATCAACCCATCCACATCGCCGTCTTCAATCGCCAGCTCCAAGTCCTTTCGAGACCATCGCAATAATTGTGGGTGGTCTTCCGATTCGGATGGCGGTGGTGCAAATGTGAAGTCTTCTGTGACTAGAAGCCTATTCGTAGGCCCAGTCGTCGGATTCACTGCAGCCACAGGCAAGTTGACTTTGTTCAGCAAACTGGCAGACTCATCCGACGCCTTGCTTCCCTTTGATATTTTAAGACCAGCGCTTTTCTGCAGAGCTTTAGTCGTTTTGGCACCGTCCTTTGATTCAACAATTAGGCCTAGAAATTGGCCGATCCATGCCTGCACATCCGCTTTATCAGATGCGAAAGAAGCTTGCTCGATTACAACGGCAACCAATACGCTGGGCAATTGCTCATCCTTCTTCTTCTCACTGGAAGCTGCAGCCTCCAATTGATCGACATATTTCACCGGCTGTCTATTGGCCCGTGCCAAGCAGTCGTCAATAAAGGTCCAAACCTCGCTGTCATCGTCGTCAATGCCCACCAAACTCGCGATCAGTGCATCCAATGCCGCCGATCCGCTAAGTACGCTTTGGTCGACGAGTACATGCTGGATCATACTTCGTGTTGGACGGTTCTGGCTATCCTTGGTATGCAGCTTGATTAAAGTTGTGATTGGCGAGTATTTCAATGATGCCTGCTTGTTGAACCATCGCATACCTGAGCTTTGGCTGGCAATGGCTAAAAGATGTTCTAGTTCAAGAGATCTCATTTGGCGGATCTCGCTAGATGCACTTTCAGCATTGTCGCCAGCCAGAGCAGCATTGAGCGCTACGGAAACATCGAGCTGTTCTTCGAGTGCTTGTACTGGAGCAACTTCGTAGAAGAGACGCAAGAGTCTCGTAATTGACTCGCGCTGTAGAACGTGGTCGTCATCATCAGGTGTTTTGCGAAACTTTGTGATAATGTCTTTCATGCTTGGTGAACGTTCCATGACCTTCGTCCGCAGTCTCTCAGACGCCTCATACCATAGCTTATCATCGCCCGACACTGCAATAGTTGCTGCCTTTTGAAGTTGACCTTGAACATCGGCCAGCTTTTGGAATGCCAGCACCAGAATGCGTATTGCAAAGAATGCAATAAGATCACTGCTTTGGTTGAGACAGCGGGTCAGGACTTTCTGAGAGAGACATTTCGGCAAGATGTTCTCAAGCATTATGGTAGTCTGTGGAGGCAAGTCTGCGAATTCCTCGCCGTCAGAATTTCCCAAATTGACGGGAACGGATAATTTAATGACTTCGAAGAGAAATGAAGCATATCCTATCCAGGTGTTTGTAAGTTTCGGCTCCATTTGGAAGTTCTTCTCCACGAAATATGCTGTAATCAGTTCTGGTGCTGACTCAAAACAAATCATAATAAGTTCGCGCTCTCGAAGGCTTGACTGTGGGCGCAAAGTCTTTATCCACTCCAGTAAAGTTGTGTTCCGCACGACTGGACGTTCAGTTGCATCATAAAAGTCAAGGCTATCAAGACCAAGGTCAATCGTGCCTTCTTTTGTAGAAGCCTCGGATTTGATAGTACCGGGAGGATACCACGCGCTTTGTCGCAAGAGGCCGTATGAGGGGATCATGCATACCGACCTAAGCCAGTCAAATGCTTTCTCGGCTGCTTGGTGGTCTTCGATCGACCTGGTAGCGATACCAGTGATTCGTTCAAGATTGTGTTCCGTTAAAAGCGTGCTCTTGACTGATCTTTGGACCTCATCGTCCTTGAGAACATGCTGCTCCGTGATGGACAATATTTCATTCACCAGATCTGCGGGATCGTCATTGACGTACTGAAATAACGATATACACAGCGGTCGACTCTTCAACATATCGTTTTTGGCGCCCTCATGCAAATACTTCAGACTGGCAAGAATATATCTTACAGTCAGTGTTCGGATGGATGGCTTCCTGCGAGCCTCTTCTTCGTCCACATTCTGTTTGACCAAACCAAGATTTCTTCTGAGAGATGAAATGTCAAATGTTTGTTCTCTTCTTTTGTAGACCTCTCTTGCCAATACGCCTCCATCAAAACTCGTCACTTCTGTCAAAAGCCTTAGACAAGGCGATATAACAAAATCTTTATTCTTTGGTGCATCGAGACATCTCTTGACAAGTCTCAGGTGGGGGTGAAGTAGGACGGTTCGACACAGAAGTAGTCCGAAATCCCGGAAGTCAAGAAGACTCGACAGCAACTTGAGAAGTAATGCAAGAACGGCGCTGATAGACGACACAAGATGGTCGTTGTTGTTCTGGTTTGCAAACGACCAGGCCTGCCATAGCTGGCCTAAGAACGGTCGGTCTGGGTCCTTCGCATCTTCAGGCATTTGCGTGTCCAAGTACTCTCGCAAGATGGAGAGTTGTCGCATTCGACTTTCTTCGTCTTTTCGATAGAGAATGGTCTCGAGAAAATTCTTAAACGACGCAATGCCATTTCGCAGTTGCTGGAGTCCATCCTGTCGAAATGTGAGAAGCTGTTGTAGCTGGCGGGCGTATTCGATTTGGTCGATCTTTGGAGACTGGTACGATTGCTCAGGCCTGGATCTCTTGGGTGGCCGGGAGGTATCCTCCTGTTCTGCCGGTCGTTTATACATTTTTGCCTCAATTTTGTCGAGGGTAATAATGTTGGCACTTGAAGTTGTCTTGCGCAAAGAGGCCAATCTGAAAATGTGAGCTTTGACCCTCAATGGCGGCCATGATTCCGCGCTATTCCAACCTCACGCCGACAGACTTGCAAACTGCCTTTCTTTGCTGTCCGAATTGATTTGCGCAAATACCGAGGTCTTTTGTTTCGAGCGAGACCAATTCTGCCGTTATTCGAGGAGTCGAAAAGTAAAGTATGCACTGAGTTATAGCATTTGAATGAAGTTGCACTATGGCAGCGCAAGAGTTTGTTGCTTGCCTAACTCAACTTGGCAAGCAGTATCAAAATAAAATCATTCAATCAATACAAACGTTTCGATTGATATCGTTTAACGCCCTGAACGGAGTGACACTGGACCCAACTGCTCGAGAGTCGTGACATTTCAAACCACCAGATGTCATGAGAAATATTAAGCGAGTGGCGTTGTCCAGGCACGCCACCTTGACTCAGCTCTTAAACGGTGCGCCAAAAGCCATTTTTTGGCAACATGTTATGCACTGAGCCAGAACAACTTCAATGCAATGCTGTGAGTTGACAGGTGTTTCTGAACAAATTATTGTGGCAACAAGATTGGACCACTGCAGAGACCAGCCAGATTACTATTGCAGTCGATCAGATGGAACAACGACAAGATTCAGCGTCTCCCTCGGTCATCAAACGCAAGCCTGTCCCCAAAAAGGACATTCCAGCGCCTTCAACCGAGCCTCATTCTGGCGGCGCTCATGATGATCGTGGGGATGGGACGATGCCCTCCAGCATTCCTCCTCAATGGGCAGCTTCCATCAAGGCAGAACATCCATTGTTCTATGAAGTTCGTGCATTGGTACATCTTGCAACAGAGGCTCGAATAGAGGCGCTGTGCAAATACTTCGGGTCCTCAACGGATTACCACGTTGATGCCAGTGAAGCACAGGCCATTATGGACTGGGTTCTGCTGATGAAGGATGCAAAACGGTATGGGCCATGGTTTCCATTTCCAGTGCCGCAGGATAAACTACGAACGGCCCATTACATGGTTGCCAGCATCATCAAGACAACGCTGCTTGACGAGAATGTCAAGACAACCGCACAAATGCTGGCTTTAGAGCCACCAATGGGAGCGCCTACCAATCGCAGTTATTTTGAGGTCCAGCCTATCAAATTTGCATACAATGCGGAATTATATCAGCGGGATTTCAACTATCGCCATTGGATAGGCGAGCGAGCCTTGGAAATGACTGACACAACCTCGTTAGAGGAATGGAAACAAGAACTGGACCAACGATACCACAACAGACCTCGGATGGGCGTGATTGTTGACCCAAACCCTCAAGCTCGATATTTCATGGGCGACCCACAAGCTGAAGCATTCTTTGGAGCTATGCAGCGCACCAACCACGCCATAAACAACATGATCCAAGAACGCAATAATTCTCTCGAGAAGCAAAGTACCGGATGGGCAAGAAATCCGGGCGTGGTAGGACCCGCACTCCTCTCAGGCCTCTCTCCTTTGCCCAAATTGCCTGAAATGCACACTGGAACGGCGGGTGAGGCTCCTCCAGATGACGAATATCTTTATCTATCGCAAACCAAGCGTTTTCCCATGGCACGAAACTGGACAACGCTTGAAGAGTTCTTCCGTTTCCCTCTCAGTCTACGGGCCGTGAATCCTTCCGAGTTTCGACAGCACGACAACGGGCCTGAGGTACTTTTCACTGATCGGTTTGGTGTGATAATGTGCGGCGTAGGCCAAACGCCACAATGCACAGCTGAGAATGAACACGATATCTTCACCATGCCCATCTCCAAACTACAAGGCTATGATCAAACGCTCGCTTCTCATGGAATCACATATGAAGACTATCGCAAGATGATCCTTGGTCTTCTTTTCATCATTCACAAGAGTATGGAGGGACCATGCGGAGAGACCAACTCTATTCTGACAGGCTCTGTGATCAAGAAGTTCTTCGAAGGTGTATCGGAAAACTTAAGGGCACGTGGATCTCCGGTGGTCGTGAAGTATAAGAAAGCTTCAAAATACTATTTGAGCCACCTTTCGGTACGTCATCATCCATTTGGCGCTTTAATACGAGGGCGACTTGGGAAAAAGTTGAATTCGAAGGGTTGAATGGTCAAAATCCGAGTATTCTGGCTATCACCTCCCAACAAAATTCCGATGCGCCTTCTGAGAGTCTATAGCGCCAAACACCTTGGGAAGAATTTTTCAGGGGGTAGGAAGATTACACTTCGATTTTGGCTTTGTCGCAGTTGGTGAATCAAGGTCTTGATTAGCTGCTGTGCTAGTAACCTGTCGCAGTTGGTGAATCAAGGTCTTGATTAGCTGCTGTGCTAGTAACCAGCTCAAGGAGCGCAACGCATTGAACACGGACGGATGGGCTGTCAGGGCCGAGACTCATAGGATTGTTGCAGACCTGCCACCTGCGCACAAAGGCGAACTCAGTTTGACCATTTATTGCGGTTTTCACGGAAGTGATCAGGTTGATCTTTCAAAACTCGTGTACTGAATGTATGGAATTGCATCCGCTTCTATTCAGCGTATACAAAAATTGGAAGTATATAAACACCGCATGGAAAGAACTGGCCCCTATCAGCCACTTTATCCCGGCAATTCATTCAAACGTATTGGAGGCGATCTCTTAATCCATTACTTGGGTAAAAGCGCCTCATTTTGATCATCGAGATCACTTTCGTCGCCAAGATCGAGGTTATCGCGGCCAAATCGGTGGGTTCAAAAAAGAAATGACATCATGAAATTGCAACTAATAAAACGGCTATTCACTATGTTTCACTATCGATAGACAGCGGCTCGATTAAAGAACCACTAGATAGTTCTTCAATCGTCATGACAAGCTCGTCAAGGAGTTTTGCGACCATTCCAATATCTCTCTCGCTACATGCTATGCCTGCATGTATCTGTTTGCGCTTTGAAAAGGAGATGGCTTTCAAAGGAATAGCTGCATCTCCGTCCGGAATTAGAGCATCAACTTTGCAGCGGCTGTTCGCGAATGACATGTCTTCAACATCAGCATCATCTGGGTGGTTGTGGACGATAGAATCAAAAAAGCGATTGGCGCCATTCGATGACCACTGAGAGCATTCTTTGGATATGATACTGAAGTCAAGGTAATCGTGGGCAGCTGATTCTCCAATTTGTTTCCGAACAAAGCACAAAAGATCATTCTTTGTCCAGCTTTGCTTGAATGAGACCCGTAAGGGTACAAAGTTGTAACAAGGTCCAATGACGTTTTCAATATTCGCCATTTCGATGTTTCGACCTGACGAAATTTTGCCGAATGTCACGTCTAGGGTTCGGAGATGACGAGCCAAAATCAGACCCCAAGCTGCAGAAAGTATAGTGGCTGTTGAGAACTCTTGGGGACCAACATTGAAGTTAACTGATTTTGACAGGAAGGTCGCCTTTTCAGTTGGTCTTCCAGAAAGCCCTTTCAACACGGACAGTGATGAGCCTTTCAAAAGATTGCTCCAGTATTCTCGAGCTTGACTTTGGAACACTTGATTGTTGATTCTGACCATGTACGATGAAAATGGCTCATACTCTCTAATAGGACGGTCCAGATACAGGGTCTCTAAATCACGAAGTAATCGCGGAAGAGAGACACCGTCATACTGAGCATGCGACAGCCTCATAACGAGAGAAAGTCTTTGATCGTTGGCTTTAATGATGAAGAACTTTGTGAATGGTTCTCCCAGGTGAAACGTCGTTCTTGCATCGGCGTGGCATAGCTCGTTGACATGGCTTTCAAGATTTGAATCGCTTTGTTTCAATTCTACTGGAGAGTCCCACTCTTGCAGTACCACCTGGTGAAAGCCATCTGAGCAATTTCGAATGAAAGCTGTTCGCAAAATAGCATGAAGTTTGACAAGCCCATTTATGGCTTGCAACATACGCTGGGAATCGATAACACCGTCAAAATGGAGCATGGTGTATTGGAGTGACGTTCGGAGGGAGTTTATTGTACCATTGACATCAAGAGATTGGGTTTCGGTCACCGGATATACGTCTTCAATGAGACAGTGCGGATTTGTGAGCTGAGGCCGAATAGTTTTGTCCAGGAAGGACTCAACATCACCGACAATATTGGGAATCGAGAATGGTCGGTAGCTCTCGTATTTCACTTTCCCCGCTGCGTTCAGCTTGATGACCTTTGCTGCATCTCTTAGTCTTATGTTCTGAAATATATCAGCAACTGTTAGCACATGGCCCTGCGAGCGCAGATTAGAGACCATTTTCATGGCGAGGACTGAGTCTCCGCCAAGTCGGAAGAAATTGTCTTCAAGATCAATTTGGCCTGTCTCTATACCAAGGATATTCGCCCAGGCAGAACGTAAGATACTTTCTTCGGGGCTAATTTCCACATCAGCCGTCATAGACGACCAAGCGTTCAACAACCCTTTGCGAAAGTCCACCAGGATAGTGTGAGGAAGTTCTTTTGCGGCATTATAGACAGTTTCCTCGTCGGTAGGAAGCTTTTCCAGCACGATGTAAGCAGTAGGTACCATATGAGACGGCAGAGAGCTCAACAGTGTTTTGTTCAGGCTTCTCAAAGATCTTGCAAGGCGATCAGAGATGTCTGTTAGCATCTCTAGCTCATTTTCCATAAGACCAGCTCTCTGTGGAGCTGACAATATCGAAACTCGATCGTCTATCGATTCGCCATGTTCAATGAAGAGAAGAAAATCTTGTCTCGTCGACTTCGATATGGAAACGTCACAGGAGTCAATCGCCATATTGACCACTTGGAACCTCTGGGTGATGTGTTTTGATATCAATCTCTCCAGTTGTGCATACTCCACTGGATTGCCTCGAATCAGTTCCAGAGACCTTTTCCGACCGACAAAAACTATAGTGCCATCTTCATTTTGCCGTACCAAATCACCTGTTGCTTGAACGCGACCAGATCGGCCAGGATATTGAGCACTCCCAGTAAGCAACCATGTAGGAACTTCACACCCGGCGGCAAGAGATGTCTCAAAAAACAATTCTCCGATAGAGTCAATGGGCGAGAGTTGAGACGGGTTTCTTGAATCGCATACCCATGGTACTGCTGCAGGCGGATATATATCGCCCACTCGAGCAATGAGGTCAGCCCAAAGATGCAACGTACTTTGATCAAAACTCAACGGACCAAATTCAAATTTGTTCAACGACCAAATCATGTCCAGCTCGGACTCCGGTAAACAGGATATATCTGCAACTTTCCTGTTCATCCCAGTCATGAGGCGTATACAAGTCGTTTCAAGCTGCGCAAGCATGCGTTCCATCTGCGCCGCGTGAATCAATGTGCGATCAAAATTGGCACAAACTCTGAATCCATCTTTTCTGATACCAAAAGCCAGCATCAACGGATATGGATTGAACTTGAGAGCCTCACGTACGGCATCACCTCGCTCAAACCCCAGCTCATCAGCCACATTTTGCGACTCGGGTTGAATGACAAGGCCAGTGCCAGCTTCCGAAGCATATTGTGCATCTTGACTAACTTTCCTAATATTTTGCCATCCCAAATGTTGATACGGGGCCCGAGATAATACGCTCCTCTGAACACCTTCGAGATAGGCTTCCACTGTATTTGTCCGATCAATGTAGATTCTCATTGGAATCGTGGCTATCAGAGGCCCAATTATGCTTTCCGCTCCGAGTAAGGATATATCTCGTCCGGTAAGGGTCTCTCCGAATACAATGTCATCGTTGGCCGTGAATTGTGACGATACCAACGCCCAAGCACCACGGATAATTGTCGGCAATGTGAATCGAGATGTCTTGTACAGATGAATAGTAACGTCCCTCTCAAACAGTGAGTCTGAACTTGGCAAGTAATCCCTTGACGGGAGGCGAGGAAAATAAGGACCAACAGCACCTTTCAACTCCACTTGCCAGAAATTTTGCATGTTCGTCATATCAGCTCGATTGATAAAACGAACAAAGTCTTTCATGTTCACTGCTGGCGTGGTGGTGCTGCCCTGGAGCAAAGCTTCTCTGACTTTGTCAAGAATGAATGATTCAGACCAGCCATCATACAGCACATGATGAATAGTCCATACCATGTATACTTCACCATCACCACTGTCAGACACAATGGCATAGCGTGCCAAGCTTTCCCCAAAGTCCATCCGATTATCACGGTCTTGATCAAGATATTGCTCCAAGTTTTGACTTTCATTCCACGAGATATTATCGTTGATGATGACCTATTGAAGACCAGGCTCGGAATTCAACTGAACTATTCTTGTTCTCAATATAGGAAGTGCTGCGACAACTTGTTCCCATGCTCTTCGCCAATCGTTCACATCAGTTTGAGCTGGAATGCAAGCAACTCTCTGAGCAACATAAGGCTTTGCAGATTTGATCGAAAATGTGAACAATGATTCTTGTGTGGGCGTACAGGGATAAATGTCTTCGATGTCTGTGGAATGTGCTTTACAAACCGCTGCGCACTCTGAACGAGCGGTTTGCTCACTCCCTGTGAGCATTGAGAAAGCTGGTGTGTCAAGAGTTTCTTTTGACTGTGTGATAGAAGTTGTCTTGGTCATTTCAGCGAGAGTTGGCTTCTGAAACATATTCATGACCGTCAAATCGAGTGAGTACTCTCTACATGCCGAAACAGTCTTCATGGCTAGTAAAGAATCACCTCCGAGAACGAAGAAATTATCGTCTGGCCGAATCGTTTCAACATTGAGCTGCAAAATGTTTGCCCATATGTGCGCAAGACGCCGCTCATCATCATTGAGCAGTCGTCTTTGAGCTGAATTTGTCGTTTCATGTGTCAAGTGCCGCAGGTCTATTTGAGATCCAAATTGTCGCAGTCTTTTTCGGTCAGTCTTGCCAGATATTAGGACTGGAATGTGATTGATAGGTATATATGTCGTTGGTACCATATATCGTGGTAACACTTGAGCCAATCCAGAATCTGCCTCAGATAGCAAACTTGAAAGCTTCGTGGGCAGCTTTACAATTGAGAGCTCGTTTGTATACTTCAAATCTGTAGATTGAAAACAGACAAAAGCCACTAATGACGGTTGTCCGTGTGTATTGAGAGGCTTGAAGACCTCAGCTATTACATTCGCTGACGGTAGCCTTGCTGCTAGTTGACTCTCGATTTCGCCGAGCTCAACACGCTGACCTCGCAATTTGACTTGAGTGTCTTTTCGTCCCACAAACACAATGCCTCCAGATCCATCTGGGTCATATCTTCCTAGATCTCCTGTTTTGTAGAGGCGCCCTGGACGACCAGCATTATGTTTGTATCCTGCGGTTAGCCAACTAGGATTCTCGATGAAGGCGGCCATGGATCTCTCAGGGTCCTTCAGGTATCCTTGGCCTACAATCGGCCCCTCAACCAGCAATTCGCCAACAGAACCTACGGGCAGTAATTTTTCGTGATCGTCTGGATCGACGATCCATATGTTGGCTCCGTTTCCTTGTCCGATTGAAAGATAGGGCCGACCATTAGCAGCATCACGATTAATTGTGCATCCGATAGTGCATTCGCATGGCCCATAACCGATGACAATCCTTGTTTCTCGGCCCCAGTGTGCAGCATCTCTTGGAGACACGGCCTCTCCTCCAAGACCGAGTGCACTCAGAGATGCAATCACATCAGAGTCGAGGATTCTGGCCAGCGATGGTGTCAAACCGGCATAGTTGATTTGCATTTCCCGAATGGCAGCATTGATATTATTCAATCGATCTTCATCTGATGGAATACAAAGACAACCACCATTTCCAAGCGTCAAGAAAATGCTATCAATGCTTACGTCGAATGCATAGGAGGCAAAGTCGAGCACTCGAGAATCTTCATTGTATCCAACTGCCAAAGCTCGGGGAATTGCACTGCTTGTATATGCAAGGTGAGAAATCTTCACACCTTTCGGAGTACCAGTGCTTCCAGAAGTGAATATGATGTACATCAAAGTAGACGGCGGAACCTTTTTTAACATCGATTCAGGCTCCTTGCAGAAGTGATCAGAAAGGAACGCTTCTTCGCCCACAAGAATGGGGTCGTGGTTCGGTAATACGGTAAATGATAGTGATTCTTGCAATCTTGAAGATAGCATAACTTTGGCATTTACCTGCATCGCCATATCCTGCAGACGGGCGACTGGCAATGCTGGATCCATCATGACAAATGTTGCTCCTGATTTCATGACTGCCAAGACCGCAACAGCTGTCCAACGAGACTTTTCGAAACAAACAGGAACAAAGTCGTGTGGTTTAACACCTTTCTGGGAGATGTAATGTGCCAAAATCGTAGAATAACGATTGATTTCTCCATAGGTCAGCGTACCGTCCCAGGATTGGATTGCCGTCTTGTCTGGAAACCTGAGGGCAACCTCTGAGATCTTGTCATGCATGCAGAACTCATAGGTAGGAGGCAAATCTTTATTGTAATTCCAAATATCTTTCGAGTCCCTGTCCGTAGCAAGCAAAAGTTCCGCGATGAGGTTATGAGGGTTCGCTGAGCATGCATTCAAAGTATCAGCCAAGACATCCATGTGGCGAGTCACTGCAGCTTCAGGCATGTTTTCACTATACCAAATGGTACGCAACTCGAGTTCAAGCCCGTAAAGCTCTACCTCGAGATGTATCGAAATCTTAAAGTAATGTTAGAAACACTCCTTCCTGCGAACTTCAATGTACTCACTTGGTCGTTCGTTTCTCCGGATCGTTTTGAGAAGCCATCTGTGCTCAATATGATTGAGGTAAGATTCTCAATGCTCATTCTCTCCTGGAAAATCTGATTGGCAATCAGCGAAGTTGCAGAACTGATTTCGCTATGCAGATCGGGTATGACATCAGACAACACCAATTTTTGGATTGTCAAAATTTGTCCACGCTGTGAGAATGCCCATTCAAATTCGACGTTGCTTCCTTGTCGAAATCGCAAAATTACAACGAGCCATGCTAGCAGCACCAGTTCGTGAGTCGGCTGTTGTTGCAACTCGATTCTGCGGAAAGTTCTGCGTAGAGAGTCCTCAACTGGGTCAGATTGTTGATTGTCCAGAAACATCATATTTTGAGGAGGGCTGTTTGGCTTTGCACCGTGAGACCTCAATTCTGAATATCGCAATACTCATAAAGACATATGATACAGAAATCAATTGCGATATAGCGGGCCGAGTTCGCTACTCTGGGTGGACTACCCGCGACGTCGACAATCCTTGCCCGTCCGACCGGGCGAAATTGCACTTCGGGCCATGCTTCGCCGATTGTCGAATGCATTAGGTAAAATGCAGTTGGTTGCCAAGTCTCAACAGCCAAGTCTTCGTAAGGGGGCAGTGGGAACAAGAGTATGTGGGCTCGTCAATGGTACAAGCAAGGTTCTGCTGGTTATCAGATGCGGGTCGAAACAATCTGATCCGACAATCAACCAGCAGAACCCTACGGGGGTCCACGCGTGACGACGACGCTACTATTGCGCAGTGGATCCCAAATGGGTGGATCTTATCAGATCATGTTCCGCTACACTTGCATGGGTCGTCGCCCACAGACACCCGTTCTCGGCCGATGCAACATCAGATGCAAAAGTGTTGTGCCGCGGTCTATGTCGACACTCAATTCATGGCCTGTTGGCTCGGCATTGGACTCCTATGCGTCGTCATGGCTTGTCAAACGTCTTCAGACTCTCCAATTTCCCCGATTGTCTTCTCAGAAGCACGTCTTTCCAAGAGCACCATTGACCATGGGCTCTAAATTTTGGCCTAACGACGGTGTTGTTGGAGTACTGCATCACTATGTTAGTCTTCGTTTGTCTCTTGGCTACACTCGCATACTGACTAGCACGATTCATAGACGGAAACTTTGGTAGCATTCGAATTCGCAGGGCAAGCCCCACGCAAGCCTCACAGTCTTCTCTTCATCGGAGGGCTAGGAGATGGCTTGGCCACGACATCATATCTTGCGGATCTGACGCAAGCACTCCAACCGACACAATGGTCGCTCTTCGCAGTCAACCTCACTTCATCATATCAAGCATGGGGGTTCGGACATTTAGACCGAGACACAAATGAGGTTGCCGAGTGCGTAAACCACGTGAAAAAATACAAAGCGAGCAAATTTGGCAGCACTGGAAAAGTGGTGTTGATGGGTCATTCGACTGGCAGCCAAAACGTTCTGCATTACCTGCACAGACCTAATCCGCACTCGAGAAGTCTGAAGTTCGATCCTGAGCTAAAGAACATTTTGCGTCCTGCAGTTGACGGTGCAATCATGCAAGCCCCCATCTCGGATCGAGAAGCCATCCTATACGTGATACGAGATGGATTCATGGGTAGAACCCCCAAAGAGCTACAAGCGGTGTATGAAAAGTTGATCACCATGGCCAACGAGGCGGTGGCTCAAAACCAATGGGATACAATGCTCCCAATATGGATGACAAGTCAATTTGGATATCCTTCCAATACCCCAGTCAGCTGCCGGAGATTTCTTAGTCTTGTCAGTCCAGAGAGTCCCTCGCAGCCTGGCGAGGATGACTTGTTCAGCTCTGATTTGAGTGATGAGCAACTCAGAACTACATTTGGATTACTACGAAAACAGAATCTACTCAAACATAAGCTTTTGATTCTTTATTCTGGTTCAGACCAGGCTGTTCCTGATTGGGTCGATAAAGAAAGCCTGTTGAAGAGATGGGAAACGATTGCAAATGAGGGTGGGAGCGATATCTGGGACACAGGTAGTGAATTGATACCGAATGCTTCTCATGCATTGAGTAACGATGATCAAGCAGGACCACGAGCCTTTTTGAATGACAAGGTGTTGAAATACATTGAGACTGTAGAAAAGCTATAAAATAAAATGTGATCCATGCTCAATATCTCTCGCATCAGGTCATTCTCGGGGTTATAACAGTATGTGAGTGCTAAGGTTTGCCATAACGTGAATGATCAATTTCATTTATCTTTCTGCGAACCTTCACATCTAGAACAAAACACCCTTGGTCTGAGTCTTTGTCACTTTGATATCTTGGATAACAAATATCCAAATCAACGACAGAGCCATTATTGCCGTTCCTGCGATAAGCATTCTACTTTGTGATTGTGCATATGCAGCAATGATAGCGGTACGCTCCGGGGACCCCAGTGGATAGCTGAGCTGAACATTGATATCGTCGTAGATTTTCTCCCAGTCATTGACCGCAGATTGAGGAAGAAGTCGCTGCAAAGCATCGGGCAAAGACTGCGTCCAAATGGCTCCAGACACGCTGCTTCCGATACCACCTCCAATGTTGCCGAAGACACCAAGAAAAGCCAAGGAAGATGCAACGTTTTTGTGATCAGAGACTGCCAAAATAGCGACTTGTTGGCAGATGATCATGGTGCCTCCGGCAAATGCAAGGAAAATTTGACACATGACCGTATAGCCCACGGAAAAGCTTGGTCGCCGGAAGTATATCATTAGTCCAATCCCCAGGATATATAAGGGGACAGCAATAATGAGCAGCCATCGGAAGCGGCCTGATTTCTTGATGAGAAGTCCGACGGCAAGAAGCCAAATTCCGGAGACGACATCAAACACATTACTGATATACCCACCAGTTGCCAGGTCCACTCCATACACAACCTGGAGATATGAGCTGAAATAGTCGTTCCAGCAATAGTAAGATATTAGATATGTAGCATCCAACAGACAGGTGCCGATCACTGTCCTCGAAGACAGCATTTCCCATGGTAGGAAAGGGACCGGGGCAACGAAACGTTCCACAAATCCGAACGCAAGGAGACAGGCAATTCCCACCACAAGCATGAAGATGATGTAGTACTCTCGCCAACCATTTGCTGCGGCTTGAGCAATTGTAAATGGAAGTAATATCAATATCAAGGCGGCACCCAGAAGGAAAGTCCCAATAACTGTCTATACGTAAGTCGTGCGTGGTATCTAGTGTGACCGTGTGAAACTCACGATCAAATTGTACGGCGTAGTACCAAATGCTTTGAACAATTGTTCTGTTGCTCTTTGCCTTGCTTGGTATCAGTCCCTTCTTCATTGCTACATTACGATTGTACCGTAGGAGGACGAAGAATGGCAGAGCAACGAATGGCAAGATGATGGCAAACGTGCCGAATGCCCATCTCCAATTATTATCATTGAAGCTCATTGCTGCCTTTGGTCCAGCGAAAGCGGTGATGATATAAGGAGAGGCGGTGAAGGCGTACGCAAGTCCACGATCACGGAGAGTCGAGGTGTCGGCCGTGACAACGTCAACAGCGAAAATGATTCCAGTGAATCCAATGCTGTAGAATACCTGCAGGTCATATTAAACTCTGGAACGCGACCAGCAGATGTCTTGAAGTGTAAACGTACTTGCGATGCGCAGAATACACCAATGCCGTTGCACGTTGCAGACAGTATCAATCCGACCATGGCAAACAATACCATGATCGCAAAACCAGTAGAGCGGTCCCAAACATTCAGAACCTTTGCAAGTGGCATGTAGGTGACAGCCCCCATAATGCTAGATACAATCACGATTACCGGAATGAGAGAATGTGACTCAAAACCGCTGGTGATGAACGGTAGAAGATTACTGGTGAGAGAGAGCCGCCATGCGTTAACGAAGTAAAGGAGCCACATACTGTGTGATCAATCAGTATGTTTCTTCTCTATCTCGATGAAAGTCCTACTTACAACACATATGCGCTTCGAAGCGACGTTTTTGTCCATGCATTTGTTGTCGCTTCTGCCAGCCTCACTCCCTCCTGGGCTACTTTACTGGTCAATTGAGGATCATCTTCTTTCACAGGCTGGTACAAAACATCTGCATGATCTTCCAGATGCAACCGAGGTGTAGTTCCTGTTGTTCCATAGCTCATGCTTTGTTCGCGAATCCTTGGGCACTCGTTGAAGCGCCCTAATAATGAGGGCATTTTTGCTAATAACAGCCATTCACAGCTGCTTCGAGATCAGAAGACACGCTGACTGCGAAAACTTGGTTATCCGATATCGCCCAAGCGTACGTACAATCAATAGACCGCAAGGGCATGGACGGCATAGAGCGGGTCACTTCGTCCAAGTCCGAGCACACGAATGCACCCGTTTTTCGTTATATTTCCGCTCTTGCATGACCTTTCACGCCACCCAACGCATGAGCAGGATTTGATTGTGGGTCGTTTACAGTAATGGTATGCCCGATATACACTTAATCAAATGCAACGTTGCAGGATGCCGCGCGCCCTAAAAGATGAGCTTGGGAAACCCCGGTAAAGCCAAAAAGCGATGTTGGATTTGGGTAAGATGAAGCGATTGGTGGGTCTCGAGTTGGCAACATTTTGGGCTGATGAATGCACACGAGATTTGTGAACGGACTATGCCAAAGGGTCGCAAGGGATATCATCCAAAGCGGTGAAGTTGAGAAATCGAGACCAGATGATACAATCACACTTTCGTTCAGTTTTCTCGAATCAACTCATCAGTCATCACCAATATGTCTGCAGGTAATATTTCTGTGGGTGAAAGGAACACCGACCATCTTGATCTCAATTCAGTTGACTTGGGTTCATCACGAACGTATGGGCTTGTCATCGTTGGACTCGGTCCTAAAGGTCTGAGTGTGGCAACAGCAATGGCCGACCGTAATCAAGACAAGGACATATTAATACTGGAACGTGCTGCAAAATTCGATGATAAGTTGGGCTTTGCATCTGTCAACAGTGCAATCGGATCGTCGTTTTTGCAGGATTTTATCACACATCGAAATCCACGGTCGGAATTCACTTTCATCAATTACCTCCATTCCAATGGGTTACTTTTGGATTTCCTCAACATCTCTCAAATGGCTCCCTCGCGACTGCAGATGGGCAAATACATGGCATGGGTAGCAGAGAAGATTGAACAACTCGGATGGATTATGTTCGAAACAGAGGCAATTGGAATAAGACCTGCTCGATTCTCTGCACGTGGCTTGGTTCAAGGTTGGGCAGTTGACTCTCGGAATGTCCAAACTGGTCATGTTTGTACTGTCCACACAAAGCGATTGGTTCTCGCGACAGGCGCATCAGTACAAATGACAGAATCCCTCTCATCGCCCGAGCTCTCCCGCTTCGTTGTTAAGTCGAACGAGTGCGGTCCATTGATCAAAACGATTACTGAGAAAAGCCAACCGCTGGATATTGCCATCATTGGGGCAGATCAAGAAGCTGCTGAGGTCTTCGGAGTCCTACAATCAATCCTCGGCCAACACCGAGCAACAATGTTCCTTCAAAGTTCCTCACTTAGACCCGATGATAATGTGCCTTGGTCAGTTCTTCTAGCTATTGGGAACAATGACTTCTACTAACTACTCTATAGTGCTCCAGACATTGGCCCTTCTCACTTACCTCCAGATCTTCGACAAAGGGTCAAGACGTCTTCAAAATTCCCTCTGATCGATCTTGAAACTCTTGAGAAGCTCTACACCTTACTATATTCACAACTGATCGAAGAACCCAACAAAACACTTCATCGATTTCAATTACGGCCCAATGTAGAGCTTGTGCGAACACAGCAAGAGCAAGGAAAAGTACGACTTGTGGTCAAAGACATGAAAACAGGCTCGATTGAGCTCCCATCCCAGTCGTTCCATGTCATCATCTCTTCTACAACTCGCAGCTCTATCAGAGCTGAAGCTCTGTTGAGAAACCTAAGGCTTATTCTCGCAAGTAATCATCTCACGGTTGATCGGGATTATAAGGTCAACTTCCGCAACGGTAATGTGGCTTCAGACTGTGGTATTTGGGTTCTGGGATCACTCGTTGGGAGCAATTTTCGCCGTGATGATTTTAACATACTTTCTGAGATGGCGGGTCGTATTTTTGAGAGTTTTCGGCAAAAAGGGCTGGAGACGAATAGATCTGAAGATGAATTCCATGAACTAGCTATGTTGTAGCTCAAACAATATCGGCACTGATAGATTATTTGGGGATATGAAGATCTTATAAATACGTATGACAAGCACGCTCTTCGATTTTAACATCGCAAATACAACAGGACTTTCTTTCACTACACTGTGATTTTTGAAGTCTTCTCTTATTTTCTAGGCGCATGAACGCAAACTCAGCAATCTATAATCAAACAACGGTCTATAATTTTGTTCTTGGGCGATTGAGCAAAAGCTGGCCGAGCTTTTTCATCTCAAACTTTTTGATCTTTCCACTTCCTGTGATCGGTATCTCTGGAGGGATGCCATCTTCACCAAGCCAAAACACATGCACCGGAGCTTTGTGCCTTCCAAGTGTTTCTCGAGTCCATGCTCTGATGGCATCAACACTAGGTCTATCGACCTGGAGGGAACGTTGAAGAAATGCGCTAACTTGTTCTCCATAACGCTGATCAGGTAGGCCAATGACAATTGCTCGATCAATGGCTTCATGCTTCATCAGACGCTCTTCGATCTCCAAAGGGTAGATGTTTTCTCCTCCGCGGATAATGATGTCTTTGAACCGTCCAGTTATCGTACAGTAGCCTTCATGGTCGATGAATGCTTCATCTCCTGTATGAAGCCACACAATACCATCATCATCTCTTTTCATTGCTTCTGCGGACTTTTCATCATTTTTCCAATATCCTGGTTGGATCTGGTATCCGGCGATACAGAGTTCGCCGCGAGTACCCACCGGAACAATCCTGCCCTTTGCGTCTACTACTTTCGCAGAAGCATGAGGCATCAAAGTACCAACCGTAGATAGCCGGCGGTTCATGTCGTCATCCACAAATGCATTGAAGCATGTTGGAGATGCCTCAGTCAATCCATAACTGCTCGTGAACTCAGTCATCCCAAACCTGTTCACCAGAAGTTCCATGAGATATCTTGGCACCGGTGCACCAGCTATTATTCCAGTGCGCAGTGATCGGCAATCAAAACCAGAAGGGGCAGGAAGGCTGAAAAGGATATCGAACATAGCTGGAACCCCATGTACCGCTGTACACTTTTCATCGGAAAGAGCGCGAAGAACAGCCTGACCATCGAAGGTCTCTGCTGGGTAGACAATCTTCGCACCATGTGTAATTACTGCAAGGAGACCAAGTACAAGGCCGAAACAGTGGAATAGTGGTGGAGGGCAGCATAGAATATCGGCCGGCGTCAAACTCATTCGATCCCCAATAAACCTGGAATTGTTGAGCAGTCCGTGTTGTGTAAGCATAGCAGCTTTCGGGTTTCCTGTAGAGCCGCTTGTAAATTGCAAGTTGCAGGTGTCAAATGGACTAATATTTTTCTGAACTTCCATCAAGTCTCTTTCTGATAGCAAAGAGCCAATGTTGAGTGCCCCTTGATACCCCAATATATCATCAAGTGATCCTGAGAGTAGGATAATTTGTTGGAGGTTGGGTAATTCGACGCCACTTTTATTGAAGCATCGAACCATTAAAGTGTTATCAGTCTGTCCAATAGTCGCAGTTGTAAAAAGTATCTTGGATTCTGTCGGGTTGAATTAGCATCCGTCGCATACCACGCTAGTCGACACTTTAACATTACCGGTGTACTGTAAGGCATATTTTGCTTCGGCAGATGTATAGGTATTGTTGAGAATAACAAGTATCGCGCCAATTCTCATGCATGCAAAGAACACGGCAGCATATTCTGCTCGATTCCCAGCCAGAATTGCTACTCTATCGCTAGCTCGGATGCCACGGGCAAGCATATATCGAGCAAGCTGAGAGCTCTGTCTCTGAATGTCATGGTAGTTCCACCTTGCTCCATTCCAAGGTGTGATTATGGCTTCTTCTTTTCCAAAACGTAGACATTGCTGGTCAAGGAAGTCGGCCAAACCCATATCCCATAACGGAGCATCTGACGGTCCATGAAAAAGCGATGGCCTTGCAGGCGCATCATCTACGACAATTTGTCTTTCCATGGTATACGGCTGTACTTATTCGTTAGTAAGATATCATAATTTAAACGCATCGATGATTTCGTGAACCTGAGATCAAGGTAGTCTACGGTATGGACAGTCTGGACAGTCTGGAGTACTCACTAGGTTTCTAATTCTCAATCATTCAAGTTCAAGGCTTCAATGGACTGATTTTTTTGGCAAGCTTCTACAAGGTTACATGAAACAAAAAGATAAATACAAGTGATTCAGGGCTCCTAGCCTCGGAATCGAGGATTATTCTAACTTCGGCATTAATGTGTGATTGTCCTCCGATTCATCTCCTCGACTGATGGTCGCCTTTTACGGGCATACATAGCGAACAACGACTTCACTTGCCAGGCCCAGTCCTCATCAGGGATCAACCAAGTCCACAAGTCCACATTTACAATCCACGCTCGTAACAAATTACGTACTTCCAGTGCCGCACGACGCCACGCCGAGCACGGTGGAGCAAGCGATGACATTGTTATCAGATTGATAACTCTAAACCCGAAAGACCACATAGGCCCATGTGTTAGTGTCTCCACTGTACTTAATAAGTCAATGCACCCTCGAAGCGAATCAACGCTCTACGCCTCCACCGAATCATCCCCGAACCTGGTCTCCCCGATGTTTTTTGCAACGTTGCATATGTTCGAGCGTACAGGTGGTACGATAACCGCACAGGCATTCTTGGCACAATTGATTCTCTGACCGATAAAATGGATGCCAGAAAAAGTCTCGCAGATCCGGACTCTGGATCCCAGACCCTGTAGGAGACATTACGAATCTGCCGTGCAGGTAAACGGCATACCACTGGACACACTCCGGCGATTTCCATGACAGCCAAATTCCCAACAAGTCCTTCGGGAATTACTAATAGAAAGGCTCTACGTTACTCCCTCTGGGTCAATGACATGTCTCCTTGAAGATAATATTGAGATGAATGTGAATTACAAGCAACTACAGCTTCGCATTCCAGGCAGCCCGATCGGCAGACTCGAGTGGTCGTGCTCGACCATCCCAAAATAATGGGCAGAGCTGGAACCATTTCTCTCGGCTACATATCGAATGAACAGATCTCTTATGACCTAGATCGACGTATTTGCCGATAGTAAGACCTTGAGAATTCTCGTAGGACAGAATGATAGCACCTGAAGCATTTGGTTCACCAACCACGTTCGCTGTGCGAGGGTCATCTAGGAAACAATAGTGAATGCAGCTAGAGTACCAGGCGTTGACTCGACGAGCACCGCGGAAAGACTCATCGCCGACGAGAGAATGTCGACCTCTATCGTAATCTCCAGCGTCGTAATGGGCGCCGTAGTGGTCCTCCTGTGGACTTCGGTATCAGTGAATCGCTGCCAGTTGCAATAACAGAGTGAACATTACCTTTGACCAGTAAATCTCGAAGTAGGAGAACAGAGTCTCGCCAAATCGACCGAACAGACAGATGACATGAGGGTCAAAGTGAAGCTTCTTCAGATACGCACGATGTTCTTCAATTGACCCAGTCTCATTCCACCCTTTCGCTACTCGAGGGTCGTTTTGCCATTTATTGAAAATCTCAAGGTGCGTCGGGTTTTGCCAGTCTACTACCTCGAGAGAAAAATGATCGTCGACCTCAGGCACGTATCGACTGTAAACCATTGATCCGGGACGAGGTTTTGGACGGCGCACAGGATGGCGTATATATACCATCTCCTGTGGAATTTTGTTAGTGAGTTGAAAATTCTCCGGCATGATCGGATATTGAGACAACGGTTTTTGACGAGTGCCACCAGTATCATCGCCAACCACCCAAATTGGACGAGGACCAGTCGGGGAAGCTGCGCCTTGCCAGAAAGCGCTTCGTAAGATTAAAAGCTCTCGAGATACATCCAATAAATTGCCATTGGTGGGAAGCAAAGGTCTCGGATGTTCAATTGCCAGTCCAGTACCTAGAAGCTCGTGTCGTACCGTTTCTTCATCTTTGCCTTCAAGGTATACTCGAAAGTACTCAGGCATCGGGTGGGCAAGGAATATTGCGTGAATAACATTCCAAAAGCAAGCCAGTGATGGAGCCGTGTGACCACTCCACTGAAACGCAGTTTGCGGACTGCGACGTGCCCTTGCCCAGAAGCTATTGTTGGCATCGGGGGGACATTCTTCTTTTGGAGGGTCGGACAGCTCTAGCCAGGACAACGACGCATCGTGAAGGGGATCCGTCGGTGCTCTTCCACTCTCCGGTTGATCGATTTTTGTCAAGTGGAGCTTCATTGGCGATGAATTATGATTCCTTTGGACTCGGTAGGTGGTCAAGAACGGGTGTGGAAGCTTGATCAGAGGATATCCATGCGATTTAGGTGATTGAGAGGCCATTTTGATCACACTGCTTCTCGCGAGTGAGAGACTAAGTCTTGAAGTGAGAGATCTACAAGTGTTAAGGTTTTGACATGCTTCATAAGCGGCACACCCCACAACCGAAAATGTGGTTGAAAGCAGCCGAGACGCCAGGAATGACAAGGTATCCACTCTCACTGGTAAGGGTAATCGGAGCCCATCAGCATCTCTGCCATCCGACTGTAGCATAGAGAATAATCCGAAATTTCAAATACAACCATTGAATTTTACTTGATTGCCATTTTTGTTCAGAGCCAATCTCAAAATGTCTCGTGAGGGACAGCAATATCCGCATTTCCTCGTCACCTTCCCCAGAGAAAGAGTGATCCAAGTCACGCTGAACAGAACGGCCAAACTGAACTGCATCAACAAGAAAACAAGCCAAGAAATTGAACACATCTGGAAAGTCTTGGATGAAGATGAAGGTCTTTCCGTGGGTATTATCACTGGAGTTGGGAGAGCATTCTGTACTGGAGCAGATCTGGAGGGTTTGTTGATCGTCTCAACAATCGGACATGAACTCTGACTGACAGTGTGGATAGAATGGAATGAGATGAACAAAAAGGGGGTTATCAACGACATGTCTGCTCCGGGGCTCGCAGGATTGTGTCGTCGAAAAGGCAAGAAACCAGTCATCGCAGCGATCAATGGGATTACCATGGGAGGCGGATTCGAGATGGTGGCCAATTGCGACCTCATCGTCGCCGTTCACACAGCACTGTTTGCCCTTCCCGAAGTAAAGAGAGGAATCGTCCCAGTTGCGGGATGCCTGCCTCGGCTGACGCGGACCATCGGACTGCAACGAACAACGGATTTAGTGCTCACCGGCCGAAGCGTCACAGCCCAGACATTGCACGAATGGGGTTTGATTAACCGAGTTGTTGCATCGGTGGAAGAAATCTCGAGCGTAGCGCTGGAACTTGCCGATGCCATTTGCCAGAACAGCCCAGACGCCTTGATTGTTGCCCGGCATGGAGTCCGGCTCAGCTGGGAAGGGGGCAGCGTGGAGGATACGGTGACAAGCCTGGCTGATGAATGGTATCCACGGCTGATGGCTGGCTCCAACTTTTCCGAAGGCATTAGAGCATTTTCGGAGAAACGAGCACCATTGTGGCTGAACTCTAAGCTGTAGTGAAGGATGATGGATGATGAATGCCTCCTCGGCAGTGGATATATTAACTTGGTTAGTGTCATTCGCTTATAGTAACCAGGGTCATTAGTGCAAAATGTGGGACTTGCTGATCTCACCGCATCAGATAAGATGAAGATTTGTCACTAGTGCCTCCTTCATCGTCGACAGCGCCTGGGCATATCCACCTTTGCCAATACTCCCCCTTTCTGTGCTGTTGCAAAGTGGATCAATCCAGACCACCGCCTGCACAAGGCAATCGAATCCTGGTGAAATTTGTTCAAATGGCGTGCTTATCAGATCCTCGGACCATCAGATTACGACGTGTGAACATGCTCTGCCCGTCCGAGATCGGAAGACCGCTGCATCACCACAATACACGTTGTGGACAAGGATGAAATCGATTCTTATGCCGAGCACTATGGAACTATAGAAAAGCTATCGTGTCATATTCACATGATAATACATCAACGGCACTGTAGTAGCACACGGTCAAGTCGTTGTTCTCCTCCTTGCTCAGAAATCAAACTACCATCAGGAAACCCGAAGATATGAAGCCTGCGAAAAAGTTCCTGAGCTACTTGAGCCTTCTCATAGCGGGAAATCCATCAAAAACTGAAATATGCACTCTCTGTCTGGGCTTTCTCAGTGCAATAGCATCCGGCGTGCCCTTTCCGCTCATCGGAATCTTCTTTGGTCAGCTTCTGGACGATTTCAACGCCGCCACATGTGATCACACAGCTTCTATCGATGGCTCTGGAGCTGATGATCAGCGAGACATTAACAGAAAGATCTTAATGATCGTTTACATCGCCATTGCTCAGGTTTTAACAATATATATACATCTGCTCTGTTGGAGTCTCAGTGGCCATCGCTTGGCTCAAAGATTGCGAGAACGATATCTTCAGACGCTATTACGACAGGAACCATCATACTTTGATAAATTACCTCCCGGTGAGGTGGCTTCTCGACTCGATGGCGATATTCAAACGATTCGTTCAGGCACTTCCGAGAAGGTCGGGATCTGTCTCGCGAGTCTGTCATTTTTCGTTACAGCATACATTGTAGCATTCATCAAAGACTCTCAACTCTCAGGGATGCTTGTATCACTTTTGCCTGCATATCTGCTCATGTCATTCGTAGGCGGTCACTTCATTGAGAAGTATTCAGGACGAATGTCAGAACACGCAGCAACTGCCGGTTCTATTGCCTCCGAAGCACTCTCGAATTTTGTCATCGTTTCTGCCTTTGGGGCCAGTGGAAGACTGGAGGAAAAATTCTCTATTTCTCTCCGAGCATCTGAGCGAGAAGGTATCAAAAAAGCGACAGCTGTTGGAGTACAATCTGGCGTTTTGTACTTCGTGGCGTACGCAGCAAACGGATTGGCTTTTTGGCAAGGAAGTAGACAGATCGCAGATGTGGTCCGCAATGGCTCTAAAGATACTACCGTCGGTGCCGTCTTTACTGTTATTTTCATCATGGTTGAAGCGACATTGCTCCTCAGTCAAGTTGCTCCCTTTCTTCATCTATTCTCTTCTGCTGTCGCTTCTTTTGAGAAGCTATGTGGAGATTTAGATCGCAAATCACAAATTGATGGCACAAGTGACTCGGGTATTCGTCTGCCATTGGCTCACGGCGGGTTCCAATTCAAAGACGTATCATTTTGTTACCCTTCACGACCAGACACCGTGGTGCTGGACAAGCTTAATCTTACTATCCCAAGCAATCAACACACTGCCATCATTGGCCTTTCTGGAAGCGGAAAATCAACAATTGCCGGGTTAGCCATCAGACTGTATGATCCCATGGAAGGGAAAATATTGTTTGACGGTCACAACATACGAGATCTTCATCTTGGTGATCTGAGAGGTCTCATCAGCTTAGTACAACAAGACTCCTGTCTGCTTGATCGATCTTTGTTGGAGAATATTGCTCACGGTTTGGTCAACTCAAGTAATCTTGAGCATGTCAGATTGAAAGCGCTACTACTCGGACCAAAGCTTGCCGATCTAGCTGCTGAGGTCCGAGATGGTGCAGAGATTGAGTCTGCAGCTGAAAATATGGGCACCGAATTCTCTCAGATCATCACGTTGGTGAAACAGGCGGCGAAATTAGCGAACGCTGAAGACTTCATCACCAAATTGCAGCATGGATTCGGTACCACCGTCGGTTCGAGCGGTCGGCTGCTAAGTGGTGGTCAAAAACAAAGGGTGGCCCTTGCCAGAGCTCTCATTAAAGATCCCAAAGTACTCATTCTAGATGAAGCCACAGCGTCCTTGGACTCAATCAGTGAGGATCACATTCAAAAAGCAATCCCAAATATCACACATGATCGCACTGTGATCACCATCGCCCACAGGTTGTCAACAATTGCCGCTGCTGACAACATTATCGTTATGCACAAAGGGCATATTGTTGAACAAGGAAATCACGAATATCTTATTGCGCAAGACGGTACCTACGCCAGTATGATCCGGATGCAGAACTTTGGCCCAGGAGAAACATCTTCCGTGTCAAACAGAATTCCTATACCAAAACCTTCTCAAACGCATGGCTCTGTAGAAGATAATTTATCCGACCAGTCTTCTGAAAAGCGTAATATTTTATTCGATATCTCAAGAAACCCTATCTCGATTTCAACGGTGCAAAACGATGGAGACGAAGACATTGGACATGAGATGCCTTATACATCTCTCTGGGCACTCATAAGAGGTTATGCACCGGCCATTAGACCTCACTGGCTCACAATTTTCGTCGCTCTTCTCGGCGCGACTATCGTGGGCGGTGCATTCTCTGGCGAAGCTGTGATCTTCGGTAACACAGTGGGCAGTCTGAGCCCATGCAAAAGCCCAGCCAGGATTCTGTCCCGGGGAGATTTGTTCGGACTCATGTTTTTTGTGCTTGCCCTCATCGAATTCTTTGCCAACTTGGTGAGCTGTGCTGGATTTGGGTGGCTGTCAGAGCGGATTGTTTACACGGTCAGGGTCTTGTCTTTCAGATCACTATTTGAGCAATCTCTGCAATGGCACCAGTCAGATGGGCGGACTCCGGCCTTGTCTCTATCTTACATCACCAGAGATGGAGCCGCATTGGCTGGTCTCAGCGGATCAATACTCGGAACTCTGTTTTCTATCAGTGTCAATCTGGTAGCAGCTATCATATTGACACACATTGTTGCTTGGAGAATTGCTCTTGTTTGCCTGGCTCTTGTGCCGTTACTCCTCGGTGCAGGTCTGATGGAAATTCGTGTCCTCGGGCGATTTGAAGAAAAGCACGAGACGGCATATACGGAATCCGTTGCTATTAGTGTGGAAGCAGTCTCGTCCATCAAGCTAATCGCATCACTGTCATTGGAGGAGGCAACCTTGCAAACATACCGGAGATCGCTTGATGGCCCTCGCAAAGAAACACTCGGCGTCACTATGCAAGCCACTCTCTGGCAAGCAATGACCTATTTTCTGGGTAATCTCGTCAACGCATTAGCCTACTGGTGGGGTGCCAAGCAGATCATCAAGGGAAATTATACTCAAACGCAGTTTCTCATCGTTGTGTTTTCCCTCTTGGTCGGAGCTTTGCTATGGAGCCAGATGTTCGCTCTTGCACCAGAACTGACAAGCGCTCGAGCAGCCATGGCGCGAATCCTTGGGCTGATCGATCTTGGATCGGAAAAAATGCAAGGTCACGTACCAAGCCGCCCCCTATTGCTCGAATCTCGATCTGAGACTCCCGATCCGGAGATTGGTGATGAGAAACAGTCAATTTCTCCAACAGTAAATGGACCTGCGAGTGTGCAGCTTCAGGATGTTCATTTTTCATATCCCTCTCGACCAGATATGAAAGCACTCAATGGTCTGAGCATCAGCATTCAACCTGCTCAGTTCTGTGCCTTTGTAGGCCCTAGCGGTGCGGGCAAATCCACTATTATTTCGCTGATTGAGCGACTATATACGCCCCAGTCTGGTTCGATCGTCATCGATGGTGTAGACATTTGCAAGTACGACAATTACAGCTTCAGAGATACAATCGCTCTTGTTCCACAGGAAAGCGTTTTATTTGAAGGGAGTGTTGAATTCAACATTGGGCTAGGTGCTAGACCTGGTCATGAAGCAACGGAACAGGAAATTGTAGAAGCATGCAAACTCGCTAATATTCACGACACCATACAAGGCTTGCCAGAGGGATACAAAACTCTCTGTGGACCAAATGGAAGTCAGTTTTCTGGAGGACAAAAGCAAAGACTCTCCATTGCTCGAGCGCTTGTTCGCAAGCCAAGATTACTGATTCTGGATGAATCAACCAACGCTCTCGATGCCGAGTCCGAGATGCTGTTGCAGCAAGGTCTTGACTGGGTATCAGGTGGTATCACGGTCATCGCTATTGCGCACCGACTCCACACGATAAGGAAGGCCGATATAATATTCTTAATCGAGGGAGGCCAATGCGTGGATCATGGAACCCACGAAGAAATCATGGAGAGGTCTGAGAGTTACAGAGTAAATGTTATGCATCAAACAGTTGCAGAATAGATCAAAAGCGAAGATGTGATGTTTGAGAGATAAGGAAACGTAACTGCGTTATAAATATTTATGCCTAAAACTTTGCAACTTCTTCCTGTTTCTTCATGTTGTCATTCCCATCCTGCACTCCATCATCCAGGCCAAGGAATTTCAGCCATATCTTCGCACCATCTTCGGCTCGCAGTCTCGCTAGTCGGTCAGGGGAGATGACATATGTAGATGGGATAGGCTGAATGGATCTGCTCTGGAGAATCAAATCTGCAACATGCTTTCCGCAGAGCCATGCATTAGACATTCCCCATCCATTAAAGCCGGCAGATATAAATTCACCTGATCCAGATCGTAGTGATGCTTCTCTCGGAAGTTTACCTACGAATGGAAGGGCATCGCCGGTGAAACCCATTACACCAGTCCATGCTGCTTTGATATGACTCTGGACAGCATTTTTCCCAATGCCAGAAACTGAATTCAGGATACCTCCTAAATGAGCGAGCGCGAGTGGGCTGTTTGTGTCGTCGTTGACGTTGCCAATTTCGCCAACTCCGCGTTCTTCGGCTTGCGCAAGACCTCCTCCTAGGAAGATCTCGCCGCTTTTTCCACTTGCGGTCATATAGTCGTACCCAATTCCATAGTGGATTCCCCAAGAGCGCTTACCACCTTGAGTTGTTCCAAAGCGTTCTGTGGGAATTTGGGCAGTCATTTGCCCACGAACGGGGAACAAAGCCCCTCTGATTCCAGGGTTGAGATGACCAGAGTGACCGTTTGTAGCATGAACGATATATTTAGTTACGATGGAACCACGTGGAGTCTTCACTTCGTAAGTTCCATTCGAAAGGGAATTGATACTCAGCACAGGTGTCTGAGCTTCGAGTGTGAATCTGCTCTTGTTCTTTCGTAACATGTCGTCAAGCAGTCCAGTAATGAGACGGTATGGCCATGCCGCACCTGCAGGGTGAAGATAGCCTCCTGCTGCATGTGTAAATCCGTACGCCTTTTGGATATTAGCAATAATCCACAGCCTGACAATCTCGGGAAATTAGATACCTTTGAAACGCTCTCGGCTGGAACAAACTTTCCTCTCCCTCTCAGCGTCGCATCTTCCCTTTCAAATTCAGAAACGACTTTCTTGAAATGCTCAAAAGCTTCAATGTTAGTGAATAGCTCAAGAGATTCGACGGCTCTGACTTCGCTGTACACTTTCAACTGCGGGCTGAGAGTCTCAGCCAGCTGAAGTAGTGCTTGTACATTATCAAGGGCAAAATGCATGACTTCTTTGGTTTCTTTCAAGCTCAGAAAGGGACGAAGATCTTCGTGGGCATGTTCCGGAATGGCCTTGATGTGACCACCATTGCGTCCTGTAGCTCCAGATGTAGTGTCTCGAGCTTCCAAAATGGTGACTTTGATGGACGGATCTTGAAGAAGTTGATGTGCGACACTACATCCGGTGATTCCAGAGCCAATGATGACGACATCCGTGCTTTTGGGTAAAGCTGGAGACTGTAGCTGAGCGACCGATTGGAGAGGTGGTTGTTGCCAATATGATTCCGTTGGATTCGACTTTGGCAAGCCTGGATCTTTCCTCAGCTTGTTGCTGAGAGATGCAAGACGAGTTTCATCTAAAGTAAATCAGAATGTGATGCATACCAGCATATCTGGCCTGGACTTACAGAGATTGGACATGTTAGACTTGAGAAAGATCAAGTAAAGCAGACAAAATGTTACGTCGAAGTGTTCTTTGCGAGTTCTAAGAAATCAAAGATAAACGAGAAGTTCGGATCAATAAATGGAGCAGACGTGTGAGGTGTTTTTCGGAAGGACATTCCCAATTGGGCCGCTGTAAATCAACCAAGGTTCTCCGCCGTTTACCCCCACATCTGCGCGGAACTCGCCTTATCGTTGGGCCTCCTGATTTCGTCTGTCCGTAGCCAACAATATACATATACCAAGTGTGCCGAAATCAATTGTAGTTTTCCTGTGTTCTGGTTGTCGCTTGTACAGGAGAGGTGTCAAACATAGGTCAGAGCGCAGTCGACTCAGCCTTTGGGTACTGCGAGCTCTTTTTGGCCACGAGCAACAGGAATGAAGGAAGAAATCTCACAATTCTCTACGTAGTCTCGTTTACTCAGTAATACATGCGCTTAGTAACTCTGCCTCCTGGGCTTTTGCGAGATCAATGGCTGCAGACGTTGTCTCCATGAAGGTATTCTTTCCCTTGACGAACCAAAATACGATGGCAATAACGACCATAACCCCAAACACAACAATCGCCCAATTCATATCAGCGATTGCTGGATTGGGGCCACCAGGAAAGAAGAAAAACACCGTAGTGACGGTGCAGTAGACAATGCCGATCCAATTGATGAGGGGAGCCCAACGACCCAAGTGGAAACGCCTTGAAGGGAGTTTGTCGCGACCAGCGACTAGTAGCGCCACAATCGGTAATATGTAAGAGACTGTGAGTGCAATTGTGCTTACACTCAATACAGCCTGAAGTACTGTGTTTGCGAAAAGATAGAGTACGCCGACGAGCCCGATGCAAAACGCTTGTGCCCAGAGCGCTCGCATGGGAACGTTCCAGTAAGGATCGACCTTGGAGAGATATGGACTGAAGGGTACTCCTCCGTCTCGTGCAAATCCCCATGTCATTCTGATGGACGTAGTCATGATACTAACTCCCTGCAGAATGCCATTGACAAGAAAGAGCACGATGAGCGCTGTGCCTCCGCCACGGCCGATTGTACTCACAACCAGCTTCACAAATGGTACAGTCGTTTCTGAATTGATAATGGCTTCGACGTCTTGAATGCAAAAGAGACATACGACCATGAAGATGCCACCCGTTGCTGCGCCAATGATTATTGCAAGGTAAAGGAGCTTGGGGATCAGCTCTCGTGGATTGGGGATTTCCTCCGCCATGTGAATCACACTGTCGAAAGCTGTGAGACCATATGCAGCTTGAATTAAACCAGTGAACCAAACAATAGCATCGGGCCAACCGGTTTCGTTGATCCAGCCACCAAGTGCAAAGCTCACAGGCTGAAAGTGCAGCTCAGGCTTCGTACCGACTGCAATGAGGAGTGCCATTGCAAACACAACAAACAAAGCCGCAAATTGGATACCGACGATATTGTTGAACCAGGGTAAAACGGCATCTCTACGGCAAGCAACAGCGTTGATTCCGGCAAAGATCAAGGTGATTCCTAGATAAACAAGGAATTGTGTCCAGCCTTGGCTTGCACCCTGCCAGTTTTCGTCAAAAATGAGACGGATCTCGAGCAGAAATTCGGTCATGAACGCGATTTGGCTGGCTGTTATTGTGATCCATCCAAAGACATTGATCCAAGCGCAGCAATAAGCGACAAATCGTCCAGTGCGAGTATCCCAGAGTCGATAGACCCAGTATGCCTGCCCAAGTGCAGTTGGCATCGCTGAGCACAACTCGCCGAGCGAGAGGGCAACGCATACGTTGCAGATTGTGACTAGAACAAGGCCCCATAAGATGGTTATAGGGCCGCCGTTGATGAGTCCGCTAGCCATGTCTTGAGCGAATGTCGACCATGTGCCCAGGACAGTGAAGCCAAGTGCCAACATGGACCACATATTGAACTTTCGCGTGAGGGTTTGAGAGTGTCCCAGCATGGCGAGATCCTGTACGTCCGGGTCATCGTCGAGGTTTGCGAGCACCGAAGATGGCTTGCAAGGCTTTTGGGAGTCGGATGAATTGACTCGCTCTAGGTCGGCCATATTGTGTGTAGGACGAGTGCAGCGTCACCAATGCTAGAGTTCGCTGCGACGGCCATGGAGTTGTCTGGCGGAGGGTATATGAATGTCGCTCATTGTCCACGTCCCCCTCTTCTCGTCTTTCTCCGCCGATATCTCCCCCGGCCTGACTTGCTGACCCCTCGCCTGAGCAAATCGTGCGCCGCGGTCCATCGTGTAGCGCTGATAAGGCGTCCGGGGTATTCGGCTGTACATTCTCAAACGAGCATGCGCCTTTTTCACGACGGATCATCATTGACAAATGGGCCAGATGCAGTAAAGACATGCGATGGCGGGAATGAGAAGAATGTCGTGTTGCCCGACGAGTGGACAGGACGTGTTTGCCGTTGTTCCTTCATCATGCGACCTCGGAGTGTTCCTAGAGGAATTGCATACCCACGACTTCTCTATGTGGCGAATAGCGTAACACTCTAAATGTCCATCAAAAGCGAGCGACGAATGGTTCTGTATTCGCCTTCATATTTCGCGCATCTTATCAGTCGAGTGGAGCGTCACACATAGACTATATCCGATGACCTACAGTAGTCTTATCGAAAGCGCAATCCTGCGATAGTTACACATTCATAATAGCTCTAATGGCCGACACAACTCTTATTTGGTAATGGCATATGCTGAGCATTCAAAATCAATAAACATCATGCAATTGTCGTTATTTACTGAATCAAGCCAATGGTTAAAAACCTTGGGTCTTTCGCAACCTTTTCCTTCAGCTCAATCAATTCATCAACATCCCAAGCAGCCCACACGAAGCGACCGTGCAGGAAATCGCTTTCCGGGCCACTGAGCCAGAGAGCGAAATGAGCCGGCAGGTCGATATCTTCCCATTCAAGCACATCTTTTGGAATGCCCATTGTTTCCACTGCCTCGGTGTACAAGGCGCCGGGGTGATATGAGATGATTTTGACGTTTCCGGACGTCTGCTCGGCGGCGAAATGCTGCATCATCTGTGTTACGGCGGCTTTACTAGGACCATAGCCGACTTGATTAGGGACAGTCGCGTGAGCAGAGAGAGAGGAAAGATTGAGCACTGTCTTTCTTGCTGGCGCTGGTGTATTGAGGTATGTCTGAACAAGATTGAAGCTCGCCACGACATTGGTCAAGTACACATTCTCAACTTCGACGACTTTGGTTTTCGACGCATCGTCAAATTGATTGTCGCTTGCAGCAGCGCTCAGAACAAGAACATCAATAGCACCGACTTCTCTCACCACCTCATTAATGCGAACATGATCCGTGACAGACACCCGGTAACAAACGACTTCTGTCGATGGGTAAGCAGCGCCAAGCTCCTGCTTGGCCTTCTCTTGTGGACCAGATGATCGAGATACTATGATGATTCGAGAAGCGCCTGTTTCGCAGAAAGCTCTGGCGGTGGCATATCCAACGCCTGTCGCTCCGGCGGTGATGAAGATGGTCTTGCCTCTGCCGTCGAACCCAACATTCTTGGGGGCGATGCGCGGATAAGACTTTGCGTGATAAGTCTTGGTTGGCCTTGGGAAATGGGAGATTGAGGAGAGCATTTGAGAGGCGGTTTCACGTATGAAGACACGGAGATTTCGATAATGTCAGAAGCTGGATGGCAGCTTACGGCGTACGTCTCGTCTTGCTTAAATAGTGAATAGAATGATGCAAAATGCCAACAGAGCCAATAAGGCGGCGTATTCATTTCCTCGGGCGCTTGGCCGCAGCTGAACCGACGCTCGTCATCTGGTTTCTTTCGTCTCTTGTCGGTGGCCTCAATCATCTCTTGTCACGGGGAGAAGATGAGTGCCAAACGATTATGCATTTGTGGCGTTTGAAATAATTCTTCAAATGGATCGCAATCCTCATCTGCATGCGTGCGATGCATGTCGGATTCGAAAACACAGGTGTTCCAAGGAACGCCCCGTGTGCAAGAATTGCCTCGAGAGCAATTCGACATGTCACTACAGCGGCAAAACACAACGATCGCCGTTGACTCGAATGTGGGATTTATCCTCACGTACCCTATTATTACAGCCATCCATTGATTCTTCTTCAGATACCTCACCAGTGTGGAATCTCGCCTGCATAAACTGGAAACCCTCTTCGCCCAACTCAATCCAGACGTTGACCTTGAGCAGGCTCTGGCTTCCAGCAATCGCTCTACGCCTGCCAAGTCACCCATAGACACGACTCATGGCTCTATGTCAACAGAGAGCAAACAGGAGACAACTCTCAACGAGGTCGTCCCAAATGATGCTGATGGATTTGACTGGCATGAACAGGGCGCCACTGTTGACGACATTGCTGATGGCATGGCTTCATTGGCAATAGAACCCACTGGAACCGGATATCTCGGTAAGTCAATGTCAACTGTGAAGAGTGTTAAAATCTAACATCGACAGGACCAACATCAGGAGTGGTATTTCTTCGATCCTTGCTGCTATGGAAAGGTCCCCACTCTTCCACTCCTCGATCTGGCCAATACCACAACTTGAGCGACAAAACTCCAACACCATTTTTGGGTTTCACGGCTACCAATTCGCTGAATTTAGCTCATACTGTGTCCCACTTGATTGATGCTTATTTCAATCATTATCATCCTATATATCCATTCATTCACGAGCCAACATTTCGTGCACAGTACTCTGAATTGGTGAGACGACCAGCCGAACGCTCATGGAACACTTTATGTTCTGTCGTAATCGCAATCGGTGCCTGGTCAATAGCGGATACGTCTGCCATTGGCACCGATGACCATCATTATCGACAAGCCACTGCATTCCTCGAGAATTCAGGGGCCTTGGAACTGGCTGATATGACTATGGTTCAAGCATTAGTTCTCCTGTCGAATTACGCTCAGAAAATGAACAGACCAAATACCGGCTGGAACTATCTTGGAATTGCCGTTCGTATGGCGATGAGCCTCGGCTTGCACCGAGAGTTCCCAAACTGGAACTTGAGTCTTTTCCAGCGAGAGATGCGTCGTCGTGTCTGGTGGGGTATGTTCATATTTGATAGCGGTGCTTCAGTCACATTCGGCCGCACCGTGTTACTCCCTGACAAAGACTCGATCGACATTAGACTGCCATCAAATATTCCTGACGAGGTAAAATAAATTTCTATTGCCGTCATGATAAACGAATTTCAATGCTAATTCAAGCAGCAACTTACGCCAATGACGAGTACACACCCAGCCGAATCAGCCGATTTGACGATTTATTCCAGTCTAATTGCCCAAGCTAGATTTCATCTTGCAACTAATCCTATATCGAATCGACTACTCGCTGCTCCAGTCATATCTACCGCAGAAGCGCTGGCTTCAAATGGCGTCTTCGACACTTGGGCAACTGGACTGCCGCCATACCTTGGCAGAAACTATGCGGGCGCAGATACAACACTATGGAGTCGCTTTTCTCGCTACAAACTCTGGTGGCGTTGCTGGAACCACAAAATAATCATGCTTCGACCAGTCCTTCTGCGATGTCTCATGAAGAGCGCCAATAAGGATGCAGGAGATCAACCAACCGCGGACGACATTAAGTGTAAAGAGCTTTGTCTACAATACGCTCATCAAACCGTTTGCTCCATTGAAGAATATGCAACACAATCGACGTTATCCAAGCTGAGTTCCTGGTACTCACTGTAAGTTATGACCTCCACATCAATAGTCTGACATATTTTGTCGTCGGAATTGTACTGATCGCTTCGCTAGATACTTCGTCTTCCATGCAGCTTTAATTCTATGCGTCTGTATTTGCGCTGAACCGACATCCGCAGATGTACAATCATGGACACAAGATGTTCAAAGGATGCGATCGATGCTTTTGGATGTTTTTCACGGAAACCCTCTCGCTGCAAGATGCGCCGAAGTCATGAATCACATCCTCTCTGAATCTCCGGCGTCTCCATCTTATGGCGTTGTCAACCAGGTCTCCACGGGTGACTTCGACTTTTTATCGTGGCCTGTTGATCTTGAAGATCCATTTGCTTTCATCGAATGGCAGCCGACTTGAACTTGCCAAGCTATTTTTCAGTTCACGACAATAACTTGAGGCTTCATGCTCTCACATAATATGAGCTCAGCATTTACCATGTCGTTCTCGTCTACGCGGATGGCGGCTTCCTCTTCCGACGTCTCAATTCCGGCCTTGATATGACGTGCAATCAATCGTTGTCGAGCAGTTTCTGCGTCAACATCGACGAACCAGCTGTTCATTCATCAGCCACTGTAAGTTATGGCAGTACGGGTGCTTACCTATCGTCGTTGACCTGGATAACTCATTCCATGGCGATTGGTTTAAAAGAACATAATTCCCTTCTACGATGATTATTTTGGCCGTCGAAGGAATGACTACATCGTCTGGGATGGGATCCTGAATTCCATGATCGAAACTGGGCGCTCGCAACTCAAGAGTATGGTCATTTTCCTCAGTGACAGATGCCGTCTTCAGCTTCTTTACAAAATTGACAAAGGCCCGTCCGTCAAACGTGAATGGAGCACCTCGACGACGAAAGGCCACATCAGGGCATTCACAGCGGCTCAGCTCTTCTGTCGTGTGGTGAAAGCCGTCCTAACTCAAATCAGCATGCGAAATCCATTTTGGAATGATATTTACATACCATTGTAAGGATAGATATATCATTTCTACCATCCATTTGCAGCAACTGCAAAAGCGCCGCTGAAACTGTTGATTTTCCCGAGCCTGGAACTCCCGCCAATGCGATTAACATGCGCTGCTCCGCAGGAATGCATTCATTCTGGGCTAGTGATTGAATGCGCCCACGTAAGAGTTCCACCACGTCCTTCAACTTGTGCGTTGCTATTTGTTCCATCGCCTTGTCAATTGTAGAATAATTTGAAATTTTGTAAAATGTAGATGTTGAGAGGGTTATTCGATTTTGTGAACGAAGCCAATTACAACGTCTAGCTTCGAGCGGAGTACAGCACTCCGCAAGATTCATCGTTGCATCCTGTTTAAACTTCAACTATCGAAATTACGGTGTGCTCTATCGATGTCTTCTACTTTTTCTCTCTCTATCATCTTTGCATCTCCTGACAGCACGTGAAGTGCTTTTAATCAACAATGAATGACTTTGGGGGGGCTGACCCAGTGGACAGAGACTAAGGTAGGCTTCGAAATTCCATGAAACCTCACATTTCTTCATCGCTCTAGCCATGCAGCGCCAATTTCTACGCCAAAATTATGCTCCGCTCATGCTACGTAGTTTCTCTTGCTCCTGCGGTGTCAGTGCGTTGAAGATTTCTGCAAACTCTGGTCTTTGTCCTTGCTGTTGGAAGAAACTGAGCAGATATGCTTGGGTCTCATCGTCTCGTCCTCTTGAAAAGTGTGTTGCCTCATCTTCGGCAGCATAGGCCATCAGCTGGGACTTTGTCATTCCAGACCCAAGGTCAAGGAAGTCGTGAGGATCGTCTTCCCAGTCTCCATCCTCGTCGTCTTCATCATCAAGTTCGGTCGTCGCGGCCGCTTCGAGAGCACGATTTCCAGATGCTGCCAAAAGTTCTTCGACGAGTACCTTGACAATCTTCAGTTGCGCTGAGACCATTGTGTATTCATCCGGTGTTTGACGAGCACGAGACCTAGTCATGATGCGATCGGATTTGGGTACGATAAGGTCTCCCTTGACTTGAATTTCACCGATACGGGGGTCGTTGAGCTCGTAGATCTTCGTGAGCGCGATCACACTGTAGAATGTTAATGAATAATTCAATATCGCGAGAATCGGGTTGAACTTACTTTTGTCTGATGTCGTCGTAGCCAGCGAAAGTGATGGAATTCTCCATCCACTTGCTCATAACGACTTGAAGCCCGGTACGGCCGCCAATATTAACATCCGCCAGGAAAGAGACAACATCCTGAGCTGAATTCAATGATAAGCGTGCAAAGACAAGAATTAGGCTCTGAATGAATGCCGCCTGTGTTGCGGATGCCAGACGTTCAGCTACCGCACGCAGAAGTTGCATCAAGTAAGGACCAAGTCGGTCTGAGCCGGCTTTTTCAACCAGCTCAGCGGCCAAACCACCAACTTCAGCAGCTCCATTATCATCAACAGCAGGGTTCAACAAACGGTCAATGATGATTAGGATGATTTCAAGGCCACCCTTACCAGCTTGGTCTTGGAAGCTGAACATTTGTTCCGGATCATGGCTGAGAATGTTCTTGACTGCTGATGTACAAGCTTTGAGTAGTTCGTCGTCAGTGGATCCAAGTAGAAGTCGGTTGAGTCGGGGCATCACGGTCTCAACAAATCCAGGCGGCATGGGTGTGCTACCTTCAGCTCCAAGGACTGAAAGTAATTCTGCGGCAAGATTTGCCAATGCATTCTCTTCTGTCAGAGTAGCAACATCGAAAGCACTCATCAGCGATGGTAGAACCTTCTTCGAGAGCTCATTGAACGATTCTAGTCCTGTTGCAGATATGGTGCTAGCGATTTCTTCAAACGTTTCGGCGACGAGTAGTGCGATCTGAAAGTTGCTCGCTCCGCGGCTAGCAACAATGAACAAGAGATCAACTCCGCCATTAGTGAGACAAGTACTAATGTTGAGCAAAATCGCATCCCTCAATGTCTCGATTATGGTGATCAACAAATCATCACTGTCAGCAAGGTCCGTAAGATCTTGCGTATTCAGGAAGTTCGAAAGCGTTGCGATGATTTCGGCTTGCTTTGTAAGAGTCAATGTAGGTGGAAGTGCGGCAAGGTAGTACTGCAACGCTCTGATGCAAGAGACCTTGACAATCTCGGACTCATCGTGGTTTATGGCGTGCAGAGATGCTTCCATGAATGTTGCAGCTACAGGTTGGAGAGCGTCACCAGACGTACGAGTGAGACTTCCAGCAACAAGGTATCCGCGGGCTCTGAGGAATATGTCCTCTTCTTGCATTGCATGCTGAATGAAGTTGACATAACCATTGGCAGCCTCGGCTCCGATTTTCTTCTCCACATCTTGAAAGTCGCCAAGAAGTTGATTCAAGAGGTAAAGGGCAGCTTCTTTGGCCTTCCAGCTTGCACTCTCGGAATACAACTGACGCGTGTAGATTAAGAGACCTTCGACAGTAGCTGCATTCAGCCACTCTCCAAGCTTTATTACGAGATCGCCACAAGCTGTGCGAGGTGTGTAGTTTGCGGTGACATTGGCTTCCTCGGATAAGAAAACGTTGACGTCAATATCCCACATTCCCTCTTCCTCGGTAGTAATTTGAGAGTAGGCAACAGCAATCTTCATTACCTGTGTGACCCAGCTTGTGGCAGCATCGCTGTTGCTCTGCAGCTGCTGTTCGAGTTCTTTCCGGACTGGTGGGGCGCGAAGACATGCTTGCATGAAATCGAGCTCTTCAAGAACCAGGAAGTCAAGAGTATATGGCAGTCCGTCTCCGTCTTCAAGGCGGCCTTGTCGATCATCTTCGATATACATCTCATGGTATTGAGACTGAAGTGTTGACAGCTCGCTCCATGTCGCAGAGAACAGCTCGGTACTTTGTGGCGAAAGCATGGCCGGGAAAAGAGATCGAATGCGCATCAGCACTTTGACAACTTGCAACTTCAACGCGACAGATCCACGATAAAGCTCTGATTCAGCAGCATCAGAGGGCGTATTTTCGATTGGCGCTGCTGGCAATTGAGTCTTCAACGCGGACAGGAAGAAAGGAATCCAGCCTGAAAGCTCTTGTTCAGCAAACGCCTTCACCTCGGCTTTGTGGTCTTCCATGACCATCTCGAGAGTATCAAAACATGCTCTGAAGACGGAAACAGCAAGAGCACGCAAGATGGTCTTTCTGTTCTCATTGACTGCAACATCGTAGACAACCTTTACCAAGTCTCGTGCAACCTTGAAGAACTGCTCTTCATTAAAACAGTCGTCAACAAGCTCGCCAAGAACTTTAAGAGCGCCATGGAGTTGGGCATCGGCTCCAGAATCAATGACGTTCAAGACCGTGGGCAGCAGGTCAGGCCATTCGTCAGGAAAATCAGCCGTCGCAATTTTGCTCACTACGAGGCTTGCAGCGCTCTTCACCTTGCGCTCATCTCGGCCACTCAGTGCCAGGTCAAGTAAAACCTGTCGGACTTGAGCTTTCTTTGCATCATCAGCGAAATACTGGCCGCTGAATTCGTCGAATTGAGGTGACCAACAAGCTTGAACAAAGGTCTTGAGGTACAGGAGAGCCGATTGCCTAGTGTTGACCGGGACATCGCCGTGGGCGCCGATGGATGCGAGTGCCAATGAAAAGTCGGGGTTGGTGTATTGCTGTTTCAGTTGCCACTCGGCGTTTTTCCGCGGGCCTTCCTGGACAGCCTGGGTCTCCGTCAGGAGCTGCATGATTTGTTGCTCCATGATTGCGGATGTGCGCGATGGTCGCTGGTTGTGATGTTGTCGGGTGTCACCACCATCCACAGGCCTGTCGGGGCTCTTAGTTATGGCTTTGGCCAATTGTGAATGTCGTCGACGTGGTGTTTTGCGATGTTTCTAAAGCCAGTCACGCCGGCGGTAATTCACCACGTTGTTCCGGAACCGAGTTGGGCAGACGTTCACGTTGGCGTTCACGTTCACGTTCCTGGCCAGGCGGTGGATGGCAGAATCCACGTTGTTGTCGCGGGGCACGTTCAAACAAAAACTGGACGTGACCCTGGCTTGGCGCCATGTCCTGTTGTACGGCTGTATGTAGATAGACTACATACATATATAGACTACATATCTAGACAACAGCCGCGTTGCAGACAGACTGCAAAGGATCCTTCAGCAGAATCTTCCAACACAGCTACTGGATGTACTTCACTATAACTGGACGGTACAATCCTGCGCTGCCTTGCAGATTTAGGGCTCTCATCTCTGATTTCCCTCCCCCAATACATACAACAACTGCAGATTACATGCCCGTTACATGAACTGCATGCCATGGGCGACAACTTACCCACCTTTCGGACCCTGGTCACCACCTTTACCGACTTCTTCACCGTGGCCATTCACTCCATACTGTACGAGCGATCTATCTACCCTAAAACGTCATTTCTCTCAGCTCGGAAATACAATTTTGCAGTCCGTCAGAATCGCCATCCGAAAGTCTGCGAGTGGATCAATGATGCTGTCTCAGCTGTCGAAACAGAGCTATTGAAAGGCTCCATCGACCGAGTGGTGGTGCTGATTTACACCAAAAGCAATCTGCCTCGAGAGCGATTTGTCTTTGATCTATCTCGATTCCCTGTTGTTCCTGCTTCCGAGGCGGACACTCTTCTTCGTCAGCCCGGCGCTAATGGCGAGGAGAGTATTTTGCCCATATTTGATATCGAAGAGCAATTTCGGGCTACCATGAGTAAAATCGCCAACTGCAGCACAACACTGAAGCCTCTACCAGAAGGCTGCACCTTCACAGTCGCAATAGAACTCAAAGCACAAGGCCAGGCCCCGGTTGGCCATCCTCAACCTTGGATTCCAACCGAGTCTCCCAGAGAAGCTGCACCCAATGAAGAGGGGAATGCCCGCACCATTCCGTTGAGACGTATCGCAGCAGGAAGTGTTGTGTTTGAGTCATGGATTGAAGAATGCGCAGAAAATGATTCATGACTGAATTATTGGCTTGCTGCCTACATTATCCCATATCAACTTGGCTTTTGGCCCCACCTTGGTAGATTAGAGCTGTACACCAGTGCAAAGTGCACCATCTACAACAAAGTTCGCTCCTGAGACGAATGATGCTCGTTCGCTAGCCAGGAACACGACACAATCCGCAATCTCAGCTGGCGTGCCGAGTCGACCCATCGGATTTTTGTCCAACTGAGTTTTGAAGAACTCAGGCGCGCCCGTCTCAATCTCCGCGAACACGTCGGTGAAGATATTACCCGGACTTAAAACATTGGCTCTAACACCGCGGCCGGCAATCCTGTTTGCTAGTCCCTGTGTATAGTGAATCATACAGGCTTTCATCGGTCCATATCTGGTTCACTTCCGGTCAGCGTCGGGGGCATTCATGCATATCCATCAACTGTCTACAACTTACGGTCCAGGTGCTGTGAAGTCGATGTCTCTGCCTGAGACACTAGCTATTGTAACGATATTTCCTTTCGATTTTTCCAGATGAGGGATGGCGGTCTGAATCATTTGCCAAGTCCCCATCCAATCCGTCTGAAACGTCTTCTCCCAATGATCTGCAACGTCTTCAGTGTGGAATGAAGATACATTGGCTACTACAACATCAATTCTGCTGCTCTCCTGAGCGCATCTTTCGACCCATTGGACGAGCTTATCAACATCGCCGACGTCAAGCACGACACCGATGGCTTGCGCATCCGGAAACTTTTTAGCAAGATCCTCGTTCGCTTTCTGCACAGTCTCTGGTGTTCGAGAGCAGAAATGTACCGTGGCACCCTCTTTCAAAAATGATTCAACCGTCGCCCTTCCAATGCCTCTACTGCCGCCGGTGACGAGGACCACTTTCTTGTCTAGTCCGAGATACATCCTGACGATCTTCTGGCTGCAGATGGAGAGTAAAATTCCAGTCATAAACGACTGATTATAAAAAAAATTGCGGCATCCGGGAAAAGGGATGAAGAAAGCAAGAGCAGTGCATCAAGTAATGCCGGCTACTAGTGTATGCTTAAAGTGGCAGGCCGTCTGACAGTCACGTGTTTTCTGATGAGACTCACACACCCTATGCAGCGCATTTTGACTTGGATGTGGAGAATTAGATGTGATTGGCTTCGCTCTCTGCTTTCCTAGATGGATCGACAACATCCTCGCTCTTCAACCATCTCACGACTTCAAAGCCGACGTGTTTCTTCGAGCTACATTGTCTGATTTCATGCGCATTTCACCCTCTTCTCCAACCCGCTTGGAGCTTCGACAACGTCACTCAGAACAAGGTGCGCAGCATGTCTTATCGGGTATTTTACGAAAAATGATAGGCTCATGATGTCGATGGCCACGTGTTCTGTGTAGGCATCAACTTGACTTGCGTGGCGCAGCAATCGGATGATCTTTGTGATCAGCTTATCTCTAAGTATCGCTTTTCAAAAGCTATTGATCATACAGTGAAATATATTACATCTTGCACTGCCTGAAGATGGATCCTTACCAGATTAGGTTTTGACTGCGAGCTCTGCAGTCGGAGTGGAAGGACAGTAGATTGTACTGTATTGTACCCCACGGCCGAAGCTGAACTTGCGGCCGTAAAGCACACGCACGGGATAATGTTCAAGACGTGTGTCATAACCATCGCCCACATTGAGGCCGTATGCCTCCTATACATATAACGACATCTTCCTCGAGATGAAGAGAAATCATATCACAAGCTCGTCCAGAATTTCAGTTGATAACATCAACATATCTCACCTTCCTCCACATCGTCAAAACTTGACCCAAGCGTGAAATCGAAATCTCACCCATAAATCAATTAAAACCAGAATGTGCTGCCATCGCCGTTGTTGTCCTCAAAGTCGCGCTCCAATCGTCGCCACCCTCGGCAAGATGGCCTACAACAAATATCAATCGTTCAAGGCTGAAAAGCGAGCCCGCTCGCTCAGCGACCCGAACAACTTGACTATCAGTCATGCCAACCTATCTGACGACGCCAACAGTGAAATCTTGGAGAAATTTTCCATTGATCCTCCAAGCTATGAACAACTCGTAGTGAACAGATCAATTGTACCTCCAGAGCCTGAAGTCATCATCGACGAAAAGACCGCCTGCGTCGAGGTCGGAAATGGAGAAGACCGTGATGATAGCTTGGAAATGGAATCTTTCCGCGAAGTTTCCAACGGTATGACTTACACTAGTCAAGAGATTCCAGCAGCGTCGAACGCTTTTGTGGAAAGCTTGAAGTCAGAGAAGGAAACGAAGCGGGCTGGTTGGAAGTCGAAGTGGGTGCAGCGGAAGTCAGAGAAAGCTGCTCGGAAGGCCGCAAACAAAGCTTCAGCATGACGAAAATGAGTCGGATAAAGAGTGACAAAGGTAGATTGTATTATGAGATTTTGTAGTTGAAAGTTCCAACGCCGGACTCAATACAACATGATTTTCTCCATGTACACAACTGATAAACTGACTTGCATCACTCATTCCACCCAAACTTATTCGCAACTGCCGTCTCCAACGTGTCGCATACAGCAACCAGACAACGACTGCATCAATAGATTGACCAAGTTCACATCACCAGACATGGGGCCTAAAATTTTCCTCTTCCTTATAGCTGACTACGGTCATTACAGAGACGGCGGTAGTCTTTGTTAAGTTTCAAGACGAGTGTTTCGCTGTGGATGTCGCCACTGAGACTGGCAAAACATCCGAATGCGACAAATGCATGCTTGAGGGAATGACAGGCAAGGTTTTGGCACGTGAAAAACGTCGGTGGATGTGTTGAATTGACGAATATCTGACAGGAATCAACAGGGCGCCAATAAACTTACTCTGGACTACGACAAAAAAAATGATAGCCAGCGAAACGTTCACCCAAAATAAGTGCGTCCCGTGGTCATCGGTTGATGTTCTCAGCTATGATTCCATTTTTCTTCCAGGTGGCCACGACAAAGGCGTGCGGCAGATTATTGATTCTTCTACCGTGCATGCCCTACTAGCGATATTCAAACCACTTACCAAGCGTTCCGACCCACGCGGAAAGATTCTTGGTGCTGTTTGCCATGGTGTCCAAGTGCTATCTACCGCCCTTGAAGTCGAGGCCAGTGACAGAAGCGTTATTCGCGATCTTTACACGACATCGTTGACTAGCACGATGGTAAGCAGCGTGTATTGGGCAACCAGGCTATTTCCGGGAGACTACTACAAAATATATGGAGCAGGTACTCCAAATGTCGAAGAATATGTCCGCAAGGGACTTGATGATCCAGCAAAGCAATTTAAGAGCTCCAATTCTTTGTCAGATGTAAGTCAAGTCCTGTTTCTTCCCGTGGCTTATGTCTAATAAGAGCGGTTAGTTCGTCGTCACAGCCCCCAATTATCGATACTTATCAGGTCCATTCCCTGGAGATGTGGTAGCCTTGGCCGAGGCTCGCATCAAAGAAATACCTAGCAAGTGGCCTTATTAACGATCTAACCGCTAACCGAATCGAATCAAATGCATGGTATGGTATATGCATGGTATATAGTACAGACGGCGTATTATCGCTTCACAAAGTTCCAGGTCTCCGTCTAACTTTCCAGGCACTTATTATGAGCCACCACTAGATTTATAGGCTTCGTCGATCTCTTTCTTAAACTTTTCGACCACCGCTCTGCGATTCAATTTTTGTGCACTCGTAACCAGTCCACTCTGCGGTGTCCACTCTTCCTCACTCAGAACAACGTCCTGAATCAGCTCGATTCCTTGTAGACCGTTCTGCTTTCCGATGGTCAACATTTCCTTGCGAACAGCAGCTCGAACTTTTTTGCTTTTGCAGAGTTCTTCTGAAGAGGCTGTCTGAGGCTCGCCAACTTCATCGCCGATTTTGCGGAGTGCAGGCTCGGCAGCGCTAACAATCGCAATGGGTTTGGTGTAATCTGGTGAGGCGTACACACAGATGTTAGCCACAACAGAAGTAGAGCGATAGAGTGATTCAAGCTGGCAAATGGCATTAGTATGTTATGATAAATCATGCAGTTTGTAGCCGAAATACCTTTTCGAGAGCGATATATTCTCCGTTGAGCGTTTTAACAAGGTTCTTCTTTCGGTCGATGATTTTAAGCTGTCCGGTCGCATCATATTGTCCGATATCACCGGTTTTAAACCATCCATCGTGGAAAGCTTTGGCGTTTTCTTCCGGATTGTCAAGGTAGCCTTCGATGACAGCACCTCCTCTGATCCAGACTTCACCTTGTGGCGGATTATGAGAAGTAAAGTAATTAAGGTCTGGAACATCAACCAGTTTGGTTTCGATGCAGGCCGGTGGTGGTCCGAGACTCGTTGAGTTCCAGGCATAAGGATCCATTATGGCACCCATCCTGTTCTTGTCAGTAATCGAGGTCGTCGAAGAATACGGCATTCAAACATACCCTACAGTCTCGGTAAGGCCATATCCTCCTAGCATGGGACAGATCGAATATGAAACAAACCGAACCGTCGATTCAGCAATTGGGCCTCCACCATTCAATGTCAGTCGCAAATTACCACCAGTCGCTTTCTTGATCTTGTTGAAAACCAGATAGTCAAGTAAACTTGCACCAGGCAGGCCCCAATTCAGCAAATGCTCTTTTGCGGCCATCGCGCCCCAAAAAACTCGACTCGTCAAAGAGCCAGGTGCGCCAATTTTACCTATGATACCTTTCTTGACAGCCTCCCAAATCTGAGGAACTCCTACTAGGAGATGAGGCTTGAAGGCTCCAAGATCGCCAGAACACTTGCGGACAGATTGATCGGTCAAAGTACGAGGATTGCCGTACCCCATAACAGCACCCCAGTAGAGTGCAGTGTTCTCAAATACAAATTCGATGATATGAGCGACTGGAAGATACATCAGAATGCGCTCACCTGGGGCCACATGGACTTCGATGACTGAGTTGATGCCTGCAATTGCGGCGATGATGGTGCTATGCTTGAGGAGCACGCCTTTTGGTGCGCCAGTGCTTCCAGATGTGTACATGATGCATGCAAGTGAATCAGCGGAAGGTGGTACTGGGTCGACGAGTTCAGTGGCTGTTGCAAGGAATTCACCAAAGGAATGAATGGAAACTTGTGGGTGTTCCTTCTTGAGAGCGTCAATATCCTTCTGATCAATTGGCTGCGGGGCATGCTCGTTATAGACAATGGCCTGGATGTCTTTAGCTTTGTGGATGGCCTTTGTGACTCGAGGAAGCAAGGCCGGGTCAATAAATATCGCTTTGGCCTTGGTTTGAACGAGTGAGTGAGTGAGACCCTCTTCACCAAGGGTGTCATACGCCGTGGCAAGTGTGATGGATTGCGAAAAGGCGCCATGAGCAACAGTGATCCAAAAAGCCGATGTAGCAGCGTACATCTCAATGCGATCATTGGGTTCTAAACCAAGCTTGCGTAAAGCTGTTCCGGCTGTAAGGGCCTGTTTTTCGAACTCTTCAAAGGTAATATACGAGTAATCCGACAGCTCGTAGAATGTCCATTTTTTCTCTACCTGGCCGCCTTGTCCGTCCGACACTTTCTTTGTCTCGACATGGGTATCAACGACTTTACGAGATCCCAGTGCGTCGAGTTGTCCATACTTGCGCACACTTCTCTTTAAAACGTCGTACAGGGTCGCAACACCGGGTTCGGGCTCAGTCAGTAGTTTGTCTTTGGCTAAAGGATGTCGGCGGGGAAGGGTTTCGCCATGGACTTTGGCAACACCCTCGACCTCGATTGTGTACGGGCCTGGCTTGATGGTGCGTGGCTGGATGATGGGGCGACGGGACAAATGGTCGGCCATGGTTGTTGGACGATGAAGACGGAGATGCCACCTAGAGTCGCGTGGAGTCAGCTCCGTGGACACAGTATGAAGTAGATGAGTGCCGCCTAGAACACGAGAGCCAAGATATGGCGTGTGTTTGTCGGCGACGGGGCTCAGAATGTACCGATATCACGAGGCAGATGGACACTGCAGCACCTCGGCTTGTTGCTGGAACGAGCCAAAAGAAGGAGGAATTACTGCAAGGAGTGCGTTCCCGTAAGGATTGACCACACAAGATCTGCAGGAGGCGGCTGCTTTCTTTCTTCCTCTCTTCAGGCAGCGAATCTGTGGCTGGTGCGGATGAGGCTCAACCGGCTCCCGGCAGCTCAACCCACTTTCCGACTCCAACTCTAACTCTAAGTCCAACTCCAACTTTCTACCCCAGCCATTGCCCCCTGATATGTTGTTAGGGTTCGACGTCGTGGACTTGGGGTAAGCCAAGGGCGCTTCTTCCGCCTTTTGTCGCATTTTAACTGATTTTTGGATAGATGCGCGGTAGCACAAAGCCATACGATGATATCTGGTGTCGCTTGTGTGTATACTTGACCGTCATGCCAGTAAATTGTGTGATTTGGCAAATGCTCCTCAGAAGATGTGACACTGGCAGCCATTCGCCCCCGAAGTTGACGAAGATGCTGCCCTCATTTACTGCCACAAAGACACCACAAACATCTCCCCTGGTATTGATGCAAAACACAAATAAATAAATGTTTTCCACTAGAAACTCCTTTTATGTCAATTATAACTCATTCAATGCACTCACAAGTTCCGACTATCACGGACCCTGGAAATTCTACGCGAAGATTTTTCATCGCTATATTAATTGGACTCAATTCACTGACCTCCAACACCCATTGGTTGTATAGTGTAATGGCTAGCACATCAGATTCTGAATACTATCACATTCTGGTAATCCCGGTTCGATCCCGGGTACGACCTTTGCGACTCAATCGTGCAACGTCCGCACATGACTCTACTTTTTGTAGTTTTTGATATATTCCTTTATTCCTTGGTCGCATGGAGGCTCTTGGCGTGAGTCGAAAGTCATGGACGTGTGTCTTTGTAAAAATCCTGGTTTTCTCAGGTTCGAACGAATCGAACCAAACCTCTTCCGTCCATCTTTTGCCTTGAACTAGGTCGCTCACGTGATAAGCCTTTCCTCGACTTTTGAATCACCTTACTCACTTGATGTTTCACCTTGAGAGGCTGGTCGGACAGATTATTTTAGTGGCTGTAGCAATTTGATAACACCAGATTTTTTCATTGCATAGTGGTACGATAATCTTTGGAATTGGTTACACGGTAAAAATCAGTCCGACGTCACACGCTGGAAACAGCTTAACGACGGAATTGCTGCTCCTCCATGGATCGCGCAATCGCAGCATGGTTGCCCAAGGACCAAAAGCCATCTAGCACGACGCTTGAGTTCTGCAAGAAGATACAAAAGTCGTACGTTGTATATGGATCAATGGTTCTTTTGCCCTCGACGGCCTTTCAGCTTCTCAACGAAATTGAATTCGACAATGATTTGGCCAAGCTATATGAACTCATAGCCTACCAGCTCAAAATCACTCACATTGCATACGCGCAGCCCATTCCACCACGGGATGAAAACAACCAGACGGAAAACATTATACGATCTCCCAGCAATTTCAGCGCCCTCTATGGAGATTTTGGCCCAACCTCATGCGACTATCCACCAGTACAGAGGGATTTTGAAGCGGCATTCTGGACGACAGCCAAACAGAACGGCATATTTCAAACATGGGCGCCGAGATGGACGATGTTCTCAAGGGGAAATATTAGCGAGAAAGCGCGTATCTTGACTTTGTCTTCCGTCTTGTCAGCCGTCGAACAAGGCAAGCAGGATGGACGAGGCTGCGCTGCTGTCGATCTGTACGCTGGCATTGGCTATTTCACATTCTCATATCTCAAAGCCGGAGTAAGTCAGGTATTGGGCTGGGACCTCAATCCATGGAGCGTAGAAGGATTACGGCGAGGCGCAACAGCAAACAAATGGAGTGTTGAGGTTGCTGAAGATGGCCAAGCCAAATTCGACGAAGCGATTGCAGCAGAACCAAGGCTCTTGGCTTGCAATCGATCGAATGAGGAAGCTCTGGATAAAATAAAAAAATTTCGACAGCTAATACCGCCTGTCAGACATGTTAATTGCGGTCTCTTACCATCTTCAAGAGGTAGCTGGCCTATAGCGGTTGGTGTGCTTGACCCGGAAATGGGAGGTTGGATTCACATCCACGAGAACTTCGCCGCAACTGAGATTGATGTCAAAGCCGAAGAAGTTCGACTAACAATTCGAAACTTGATGCATGAGAATGGACAAGTGGGACGGGAGCCAAAAATTGATCACATCAACGCTCTTAAGAGCTACGCTCCGGGAGTGATCCATTTCGTCTTGGATATATACATTCCACCAGCAAACCCTATCTAATTGGACGTAGTCGTTCTTTTAATCATACACTCGTGTTTCATGAACTCACCACCTCCTATGTGTAATGCAAAAGATATACAAATGTGCCATCAACATACAGACCAGAGGCAGGCAGTTGATCAAGCTTGGTGCACCCCGCGCCTTCGCAACACTGAAGCGCACAGTACGACTCGACTCTGATGGTTGCTTCTTTCACCCGTCGAATCGTTACTTGCATGTTTCAGTAAATCGCTGATTTCGATGGAGAGGAAAGCCGCATCAGCCTCGTCGGAACTTCTGTGGAATGTTCGCTTCAACGACGTGCATGTGATCCATCTTCGCCTGTCGCTCTTCCGCCTCTTCCATTAAGTCATGCTTACGAAAGTGTTCAATATCTTCCGGATGAGTCAAGTCTTCTTCTCTTGTGTTCTCGTCGTGGAATAACTCCCAATGGTGGATCTCATACTCATACTCGTCGTCGCCATGGTGTCCTGGGCCAAAGCCAAAGTCGGGCAATCGTTTACCCGCTTTCCATTGCTGCTCAAACTCACCCAAGCTGATTGACCCATTTCCGTCCGTGTCGAATAATGACATCACCCTCTGTACTGCGCTGTCTTTATCCGAGGAGGAGATGTGGTTGGTGGATTCATGCTCAAAACCGTAGGTCTTGTAGATATCGCCATGAGTCAGCTCGCGAGTGCTGTCGAAATCGTGAAGATTGAAGAAAGATCCGGCGTCAAATTCGGCGATGTGATGTTCCTCTGCACGATAATGTCAGCCTGGGCAATGCTTCAAAATGAGCCTTGATGGCTCTGTGGCCGATCGACCTACCGATCATGTGTCGCGTAGCCCAATCCGCGCCTTCGGGGACAATTGGTATCTGGTGGCCACTGTGCTGGGCCAATGCGCCGCTCAATAGGCCAAAAACAACGGTAGTTGATATAGTCCTCATTTTGGGATGTCGTCTAACGAATGGCTCGTTTCGGTCGTCCTGTCAATACAACGGCTCCTTAAGGGGGGTTGGAATGATGCTTGTTGCGGTGGATATGGGCACGTGTGCGTATATGTGAGTACTAGTAATTGTGCTCACGCGCCGACGTTGGCCGAGTATCAAAGGGTGTACCATTGTTCAAACGGGACAAAACTAGACTCTTCTCTACTTTCGACAAGCCGAGGACCACAGAATTCTGTATTCACGTCTGAAGAAATTGAAAACGTTATCATATGACTGGAAACGACGAATAGACCGACTTCAAAACACGATATGCCCTGATGGGAGTGAAGCAAATGCTGAAGATGCGACTATTGCGTCCTCGACTAATGAATAATTTTACATCCCGATCTATTGGATCTGGATGAGAGCTTTCGATCAATAGGCTATCGAGTCCCTCTCAACGCATCAAGCGTGACGACGCCACTGTCGACTATCCATGGCTATCGACGATGGAATGCGCTCTTGCACCATTGTGCTCCATGATGGTCGGGTATCTGAGGAAGGTGTACTTTGTGGGGCTGCCATACTCCCAATTGGTGGTTTAGGTTACCTTTCAGCGACTGGTTCGAGGCACCTGTACGTGAAATGCAAGACGCAAACACCAAATGCCAGCGAAGTGTCCATTCACGTATCTCTCGCTCAACGCTTTGGATTTGAAAATCGAACCAAAGCCACCTTAAAAGTAGTCGAAGATGATGAAACCGCTACAGCGACTCATGTCGAACTATTTTTCCGCGATCAACACCTTTCCAGGGCCGATATGTGGCGATTGGTCCAAAGTTTTGATGACACGGCTCTCTTCCAAGGACAGGTTTTGAAATATCTTGGCTCTGACGCAGCAAAAGTTGAGACTATATATGTGTCAGGTCAGAATGTTGATTCTGCATATGTTTCGTATCCACGAACCAAGGCCATCTTTCGGAGCGGTAGCGCAAGATATACAATTTTGATCCAACTTTCCAAGGCAATGCTTGAATACTGGATTGGGGGTGACCTGATGTATGAAAGATTACTTTCTGGATTCTTGCCCGAGTTATTTCAAAGATGGGAGTCCTTGAAATTGAGACATCAAGTCTCAATCGTCCTGTTCGGTCGGTCAATTGTTGAATCAGAGGGTGATTTCTACCATGTACTCGCTTCAGATGAGTCTAGCACTCAATGGCCGGAGATACTCAAAAAGCTACGACGAGCGTTCAATGATCCGAGACTCCCTCGGCAAATTTCTCTTGCTGCGCAAGGTAGCATGGTGGAAGCGATACATCTGGCAGCCATGGATTTCGCAGATGAAGACGTTGACCCGTACCTCAATACTACCGGAACATCCATAATTGCAATCACTGCGAACACTGGACTATTCCAAACGAATCACGGCATGTTGAAGTGTACTACAAATTTACTCATGGGCAATGGTATAGGCGTTGACATTGTATCACTATCGCCTAAACCGCTCCATCCCATCCCACTGTTCAGCTATGAGAAAGATGGTGCCTCCCAGTATGCATTACCGCATTGGGTTGATGTATCATACTGGGAAGACGTTGATACGCAGTTTACGACTCGGTGGCTTCTGGCTGATACTTATGAAGACTCAAATGACGTTGCAATAGGTCGACTGCAGATGACTGTCCCAATATCTGCGAGCGCTCTGATGAATGGATATGACGATGGAGCTTTTCAAGAACTGGCCACATCACCCAGTAGAGCCTCGGGTCCTGCTCCTAGCACGTCTGTCAGTTCAGATGGTACAGTCAAGGCTGTAGAAAACAAGGCCGGGATTAAACCATCCACGCCAAGGCGTCCTATAAAGATCGAAACAAACGCACAAGCGAAAGGATCTTTGCGAAGACTAAAACGTGAGACGGCTCCACCAAGTCCTGTAGTCCAAATCGGCCGAAAGATTAGTCTTGGACCCAAGGGACTAGCTCCTGGAAGAAGTACAGCAAGTACTACGCTATCGGTTGAACACGCCGGGTTGGGGAGAGAAGCGTCGTCTGGTGGTGCATTCATTCCAAATGAGGCTTCAAGTGGGCTGGCTCAGCAAATTAGACAAACTCTGAATCGAAAACATTCACAGCAAAGCCTGGGTTCACAGTCATCAACAGATCAAACAGTGATCAGCCAACCTATCAGCATTTTATCGTACCAAGAACTGAAAGAAGGCGAGGTGCGAAAGTCAAGCGACTGTGCCGGCGTTCTCGGGAGAGCAGTGCTTGATACTGTCACCGAGGTCAGCTTTTCGAACGGCTCCGGCACATCTCCTACACCTAGAGCTAAGCAGTACGCCTTCTTTGGAGCCGTTGCTGTCGAAACTGACGACCATTGGACCATGTCACCGTGGGTAACTTTGTTGAATCCGTGCAATCCGAAACGAGACAACATGATTGTTGCAAGCCAGTTTCGAAAGTGGCAGCATGTGTTTCCTAGAGCTCTTTCACTGGGTGCTTTCAAGTGGGCATCGATGTGTTCACCAGCTGCTTTGCCGCTGACCACTGAATATTATCCCACGCACAGGCAACTGGAAAAGCACGCAGCGAAAAAACTTCGTCGAATTCTCATCCCGTCTACCGCCGGAACAAACCATGACAGAGCACACAGTATCCTAGAGCAACTTATTGCACTGAGGCTCACTCACGGATTTCAGTTGCCCACAGCAGCGCTCAAAGCCATGAGTAACTTCAATTTCGAAAATGATGAGCCTGTCTTAATGTCTCTTGGGAGTGTGCATCATGAGCTACAATGCCTTTCGGGCGCTGAAATTCAGATCATTGAGTATACCCCCAATTCTGCTCCCGATTGCCCTGATGGAATAGACGACACCCCAAACATCAAATACAATCTTAGAATTCGTGGTCCAGGAGCTCGAAAAACCATAAACACTTCTGTCGAATTCTCAACCGATCATTCAAAGCTAGACTGGACAATTCTCGATGATCAAGTTACGAGTCAAGAAAACCCGTCAATGGAGGATGGTGGGGCAAGAATGAGACTTGTTTTGATACCTGTCGAGCAGCCGCGCAGCACACATATCACTTCGCGTGAATTGTCAGATGAAGAGAAAAGAATCGACGGAATTCAACGACTGACACAGATGTGGCAGCGAAATCGATACTTCAGCGAAGAAGAACAGAGACATCAAGCGTCCATCGCGAAAGCTAAAGTACCCACAGGTAGTGCGGACCGAGACCCGAACCCCCTAGCTATTGAGTATCAAACCCGCGATCCTAGTGCAGTGGTAAATGCATACGGACCAACACTTACAGGCCAATTCGACGAGTACATGCATCTTTTCGTAGAGTCGGATCTGTTTCACACCACCAACTTTGACACTGCTAAACTTACCAGACAGATGCAACAAAGTCCACCCAACGGTGTAGAAGTGAGGGATCGTCGCTGGTTCACACGTATGCATCTCAAGTGCTTCCGTGGAGATGAGATGGTCAACTGGCTACTTCGAGTCTTCAAAGATCTGCATACTCGAGACGATGCTATCCGGATTGGAAACGAGTTGATGCTTCGAGGCATCTTTGCACACGTACGGCATAAGCATGAGTTCCGCGATGGCAATTATTTCTACCAAATCTCCAGTGCTCATCGGTTATTTGACTATCCTGATACTGCGAGCATGTTTGGCAAAGCTCTCAGATCTATTCCCGTAACCCCAGCTACCGAGACCAGGAACTCCCCCATGTTGCGTCCACTTCACGAAGGCAGCTCCAATTCATCAGGAAGGGAGAAAACGCCCAAGTTGCATCCGACGGATAAAAAGCAGATTCTCCTGAGCCAATCGATGCAATGCAACGTTGATCCTGGAAAGAAGTCCGATCATCTGGAAATTGTAACTCTCCATTATGGTATGGCATTGCCCTTATGACTTTATGAATGCAGTATTAATAACGATTTTCAGATCGAGTGCATAACCCTGAGAATTGTTATCATATACAGTTGGACTGGACCAATACAACGTCTAAGCTGATTCGCGAGTCGATTGGTCGGTGGTCAGGCATGGCCGAAATATATGGGCTGAAACTAGTTCAGCTACCATTGACAGAAGCATGCAAATTACAAAAGCAGCACCCATTCGATCAACTAATTCCTGTCAAGCTTGCGGTACGACCGCCGGACAAGATCATGCCGGCAGAAAAAGTCCCTGCAACGCCACAACTAGCCCCTCACTCACTGGTTCCAAAAACCACCGAGGATCCCCTCATATATCAGAAGCTGATACTACGCTCGCTGGACTTTGTGCTTGATTTTGAAGCTGCGGCAAGTTTCATGACCAAGCTGGATGTCAGTTACTCTTGGGGTCGTCCAAATTATGAGCTCACGCAATTTGTACATCGGTCAGGTTTGATGCTTGCGCAGGTTTCGGCTGATGAGAGGAGCGATTTCTTGCTGCTGCCAAATCGACTTGCATCGCGGAAACCATCCAACTTGAACAAGGCCACGGAGATCGAAACCATTGATAGTATTGTAAATAAGGTGAAGACATTCTGCAAAGACGCAAAAGCGCTCAAGGCGTTCTACGACGAAGCGAAAAGGCCGCAAATGGTGGCACCGAGCCCAGCAGTAGGCGCAAGTCTGGCCGACAGCGATGTACCACCAATGGAATTACCTCCGCACGTTGGTCACCGAGCAGCGTTGAAGGGGCTGTAGTAGAATATACAACTGATAGAATCATGTACTGTACACGAGCTACTGTTGTAGTGGCTTGGAGACGCAAGACTGACAGTATTTAGCAATCATTACAAAGCCGGGCTAAATCATTCCAGGGTCGTTCGACATTCTGACACTCCCCGCTTTCCAATGTTCAGGTCATCAATCCACTGCAGCTTCATACTGTAGCTAATTCCACCCGACACCTGTATAAAGCTGCTCATCCTGCCTTGACGTCAAACATTCCCTACGACTTCTTATGTTTGCAGCTTTAAAACGTTTGAATCTTCTCTCCGGCCACATCAAACCGCTCTCCACCAGAAACTTGACGCAGACAGCAATCATGGCAGTAAGTGATGGGCATTGCACGTGTTCAGCTCGCCCAGTCTAATGTGCATCAGTCTGACGACAAGAAGAGCATTCTCAACTGGGTTGCTCCCGGCGACAAGTCTGGCGAGTTCAAACGCCAGACATCGACGTTTCGTAACTCCATCTCGAGCGAGAAGGGAGCCCAATTTCCCGCTGAGAAAGGTCGATACCATCTCTGTAAGTGCTCGTGCTAGTTATCAGGCAGGAGATCTCCAAAAATAGCTTACCAGCCATAGACGTATCATATGCCTGTCCGTGGGGTAAGAATTAACCATTTTCAAATTTTCGTTATGAATGCAGCTGACAACAACAAGCGCACCGCGTCTTGATCACTCGCAAGCTCAAGGGACTCGAAGATATCATCCCCTTCACTTCTGTACACTGGCATATGGGCCCACAAGGTTGGCGCTTTGCTACTGCTGAAGAAAAGGAACCGGGCGAGAGCACCACCCCAGACCCACTGCACAAGGGCTACACCCATATCCGACAAGTCTATTTTGAGAATAACCCGGATTACGAAGGTCGCTTCACCGTGCCAACGCTATACGATAAAAAGCAAAAATGTATCGTCAATAACGAGTCAAGTGAAATTATTCGCATGCTCTACACTGCTTTTGACAGCATTTTGCCAGAGAAGTTTGCCAAAGTTGATCTATTGCCCAAAGATCTAGAGAAGGAAATCGATGATACCAACGAATGGGTCTACAACGATATCAACAATGGTAGGATACTAATGTCTGTAATCAATAAGTTGGCATTTGGTTGACTTCTATAATAGGTGTATACAAGAGCGGTTTCGCAACGTGAGTTCGTACGTCACGACTTAATTATGAGATACTGACATTTCTCAGCACCCAAGAAGCATACGAACGTAATGTGAAGATTCTTTTCAAGTCTCTTGACCGAGTTGAGGAACATCTTTCCAAGTCTCCTGGTCCGTACTACTTCGGGAATAATGTAACTGAAGCCGACATCCGTCTCTATACAGTATGATCGTCACCTCACCAAATTTTCTTTTCAAGCCACTGACCCATTTCTCAGACAATCATTCGCTTCGATGTCGTCTACGTACAACACTTCAAGACAAACCTTCGTGATATTCGCTCCGGATACCCAGCAATCCATAAGTACGCAAAGTGTACGAAAACCACTTTAACAAATGCTGATGAAATCCCTAGATGGTTGCGTCACTGCTACTGGAACAATGAAGCCTTTGGCCAGACCACGGAATTCACACACATCAAGAACCACTACACGAAGAGCCACCAGCAGATCAACCCATTCTCAATCACGCCTATTGGCCCTGAACCACCAATCATGCCTTTGGACGAAGAAGTACCAGCTGTCAAGGTTGCGTTGGCAGCGAAGTAAAAGTAGGGAGAATTCTCGCAAAGCCAATTCTCATTGTTATTTTCACAACGATGACTAAGAAAAGTTCAAACGGCAACAAAGATGAAGGAGAGAATACTTTCATTCAATTTTCTTGAAATTTGATCATTATTCAACTGCCAGATTGCCTCATGTTTGATCATAAGCGCGGAAAAATTCGTGCATTCATTGCTGAGCACCATCATCTCATCTCCGTCTAGTATATTTACAATGTCTTGCTCCTGCCAATTGAGAGAAGTGCCGTGCGGACGAATGCTCATTTGAGCGACGTTACCATGCGCCTTCTCTCGGCATATCAGGAGCAGCATACTTTACTTTCCCATGCACATCCATGGGTAAGTTCCGAGGTCCACCTGCGCTTTGCGACACCCCCATCAGAGTTTCCCCTCTGCGACCGAAAGCTCATCCTTGCGCTGCTTCGTTCTCCAAAAAGCTAGGATCTAGTTCAATTTTCTTCTCAAACTTGGCCCACCATGCCTCAAAAGCCTTTAAAGGGATAACATCTGAACCAAACGAAGCCAGGAAGTTGAAAGCGTTTTTGATAATAGCCTTTGCCAGCAATTTGGTCGTGACACTTCCTGAGCTGAAAGGCACAACGGCGGTGGAACTCGGAGCATTTGATTTTAATTGTGTCATCTTCGCCTCAACATCGGCAGCTGGCTCAATGACAACGCCGACAGTGAGTTCACCGTTTGCAGCATTGCCGCTGACCTTGAAAATGGCACTTTCCTTTCCAGGACCAATACCACCGAGGAATCTGCCTTCCTGCGATGGCGGAATTTGACAGAAAACCGAAGCAGCGAAGCCGGGAGGAAGTTGAGTGCCTGGTAGCAGGAAGACAACAATATGGTTGAATGACGGAGTTGGGTCGATTTTGAAGGCGAATTGTGTCTCGGAGAAAGCTTGTGGCGAGGCGTCGACTGGTCGACCTGCAGCGATGAGACCAAACATGGTGAGACGAGTCAATGAGAGGAGGTGCGGTTATCCAGTGAATTGAGCCAGATTGTCATCGAGATTGGTTGTGAGACGGATTGGAATGCGAGAAGTTACAGGGCGATATTAAATCGTTTCATTTAATTACAAAGAAGGTTCGAGTCGTCTCTTATTATTCTCAATGCCTCAGGCCGCAAGGCCCTGCAAAACGACCGTGTTGGAAAACCCCGCCAAAAGCCGCTGGGAGCGAAACGGCGTCCCTGACTCGGAGCTCTTCATCTGCTTCTCTCTCGCTCAGGCTCATTCGCCTTCATCCCTCAGAACTACAATCGATCATTGCGACTTTCCAATTTCCAATCTCAATCACCATGGACTCGTTCAATCTCAACAAACTCAAGGAATTCATTCCAAAAGAGCTCCCCATTCCCTCCTGGCCGACATCGCATCGCTCCATGAACCCCGACGATGAAGACGAAGCTGCCAACAACAGAAATGCTCCTCCAGTCCCTCCCAAATCAGATCGGCAGTCTTCCATGTCAGCAATGGTTCTGGCGGAGCCAAAACCCATCACATCTGGCCCAAGAACCAATCTTGACCTGATCAACGAGTGCGACAACTTTCCGTATTACCAGAACAATGCCCAGCTTTTCTTCGCTTGTGTCAACACTTACTATGGCTTGTATGTCGAAGAATATCCTGAAGTCGAACTTGGTTATCTGCTACCCTCCGTTGCGGCTGTGTTTAAGGGTCTGCCAGACTGGAAGGTGGACGATGACGACCGATCTCTCACGTTGGTCACTGGCAGCAATGAAGCTGAGAGAAGCAGGATTGTTGCAGCTACATGTGAGGCTATGCGGGCCACCGGTCACTTCAAGATCTTGGAAGGATGGAGAAACGAGCTTTATCCGGTCTATGGGCCCAACCGAGACTTGCTGTTCAGCGTAGAAAGAGCAGCAAGCTCATTGTTCGGCATCGTGACATACGGTGTGCACATGACGGCGTATACTATGGTAAAGGGCGACAAAGCCGAGCAAGACAGAATCAAGGATATGCGCCTTTGGATTGCTCGACGAGCCATTACCAAGCAGACTTATGGCGGAATGCTCGACAACACAGTGGCCGGAGGCATGGCTACTGGCGAGCGTCCGTTAGAGTGCATGGTTCGAGAGTGCGAGGAAGAAGCCAGCCTACAAGAAGATGTGGTACGAAAGAGTCTTCGCGCTGCAGGTACGGTCACTTACTTCCACGTCCGTGATCACCGAGCTGGCGGTGAGACACGTCTTCTCGAACCCGAATGCCAGTACGTCTACGATCTAGAGTTGGACGAGGATGTTGTACCCAAGCCCCACGATGATGAGGTTGAAGGCTTTGAACTGAAGACTGTAGAGCAAACCAAAGAGGCGCTGAGGAATGGCGAGTTCAAGCCAAACTGCGCCTTAGTGTTGTTGGACTTCTTCGTGAGACATGGTATCCTTACTCCAGAGGATGACGGTTATATCGAGATTATCGCTCGTCTCCATCGGAAGTTTGAGTTCCCAACGCTTTGAGTTCCACCATACTGGGCAGGATTAGAAGATGCAAAAGCTTGAAAGCGTCTGTTTTGTAGATTTTACGATACCCATGAAATTTTGTGCATTTGATTGATGTTGTGCTGCCCATGAAGGATTCATCGTCCTGACCATTCAACTCCTCGCTAATCGAATTTTACCCAGCCCGTCGAATTATGGTTTTCTCTCTTTTCTGTATAAACGTGCCCATTCAGATGCCATTCACCTATCTCTTCAAGAGCAAATATACGTTATCGATTCGCAGCGGTGAAAGCTTCCGGTATGGCCCATCCAGGCACATCAACAATCCACCAAAGGAGACGTAGACTTTGCTGTTAAAATCATTAGCATGAACTCACGACCCATAGCTAAAGGAGAAGCCTTACATATTTCCACCCTCTCCCATCTCCTCGTGTCTGTAAACTTTGCCGTAACACACATAGTCCCACAGATCTGCGAGCGTTTGCTCTCCGCTTCGTCGCTCCCTCCAGCCACTTCCTTTGCCCTCCTCTACCTTGCCATCGAGGTTGAGTGTAGTCGCAACAAGGAGGTTGAATTGATCGCCGCTGGATAGAGGGTACAATTCGCTGTTGATGTCGAGTGTGAGTGTCGTAGTGCTGTCGTTGGAGGTCGCGATCAAACGCGTCACTCGATCGTAGACGCCTTCGACGATTTGCGTCACAGTGAAAGCGGCTTCGTAGAGCTGAGCGTCAGACATTTTGGTTCTGGTTCCGTGGTCGTGCTGGGGTGGTGGATCAAGGCGCAAATGTGTTTGAAATTGTTGGAGCTTGAAATTGAAAGTTCGAAGACACTCTTTCGTCCAGGTGCCAAATTTGGCTTAGTGCGATTCACTTCGATCGCTTTAACCACGAAACGTTTTATGCATTTTTACATGCACAAAACGAGAGTTGTAACCTGTTTATTTTATTGAAATTTGCGTCAAATGAGATAAGCGATCAGTGGCTTGTAAATAGGTCCTGGGAATTTTCTATGTACATAAGGCTTTGATCAAGTCAAAGTCTCCAGTGAAAGTGTCGGTAATTCATCAGAGTCGTCAATTTTGTTGGCAACACTGAAACAAACCAATGCATAATTGTCACGGTTAATCACCCATGGGATGGTAATCCACCTTCGGAAATTTCAGGTGACTTGCACGACTGTTGTGGCTATCCATATTGCCCTAGTAGATTCTATAGAGAATGACATGTAACCAGGGGTAACGACTGACTGGTCACCCCGCGGAAGAGCTAACGTAGAGTTAATGCACGGTGTCCCGCGAACGAGAGGATACTTTGGTGTTCTTAGCTGGAACATACACACAACTGGGCTCGGTTGATAGACTCTATCTCCAAGAGAGATCGGAATATATATGTGGTGCTCTTTTGTCGTACTTACTTATCTACCCAATCGCACAGGAGCGTTCTTTGTATGCATATATTCAGCCTCACATGTTAATCGAGTCATTTTTAGTTATTTCGAAGTGAATGAAAGTAGATATGCTCAAGCCGAAACTGTGTAAATTTCAGGGTCGACGAATGATTCTGATTTTGCTCCGAAAATTACAAATTCATCCGTGGCCATCGCATCGCCGCCATATAACACATTCCTTCCTACTCTCTGCTAGAAATGTATTGCAATTTCACATGACACATGAATCTGATAGGATTTTCTATGACTAAACATGTTAGTATTGCCTGGCGCATACGATAGCCTCGAAAATTACAGCGACGACCTCTCAACATTTATCGACTCACCTCTCGTCCGACAAATAACTGGAGGCATTCACGTCAACGACGCTCTAATATGCGATGCTTGGAACAACCTTCCCTCGGACTGGACTCAATGGTGGTTGTCACAGTCAGATTATCGTCTGGTCCAGCAAGATCTGATCGATAGCGTCGATGACAAGTCCCACCACGCTATGGACATTCGACCATCATCTCTGACAAACTGGTTGAATACGATGAGAAGCCTTGCACTTCCACGAGACCAGCGCGCAGGCTCTTCAATCACCCTACCAGGTGTTTTAATAGCACGCATGAAAACTAAGAAGATCGCAGAGATCTCAAGAGCCGTGGCCTACGTTTATGACCAATGTAAAAGAAAATCAATAACTCACATCGTCGAAATGGGCTCTGGACAAGGCTATCTCTCTGTCAGTCTTGCTTATCTTTTTCCAAATCTTCGGATTCTTGCCATTGATGGAAGTGAGTCGCAGATCGAAGGCTCCAGAGCATTTGCAGCCTCGCTGGGCATACCAGAACACCGGCTGGAACACATGTTCGCTTGGATCGATATGTCTTCATCTCTGGCGGACAAGGTTAACGAATGGATCGGTGGCAATAAATGTATGCTGGTTGGTCTTCATGCCTGCGGCAGCCTCTCGGAACATATACTGAGATATTTCACAACTATGTCGTCCATCAAGGCTTTGGCTGTAGTCGGATGTTGTTTTAATCACATCGTTCCGCTATCGCCAACTTGCCCAGAAGGATTTCCGATCAGCTTAGCGATGAGAAAACGAAACGTCATCTTGAGCCCTACTGCACTCATGACTGGCTGTCAAGCACCAGGAAATTGGACCAGGCCAGATCTTTCAAACAATAAGTCGATCTACAGCAAGCGTCGTCTCTATCGTGCCGTTCTAGAAAAGTTATTCCATGACAAAGGCATTGAGGTTGGTGATGCCGGCAAGAGACCGGTTTGGGGCATTCGAAAGGGAGATCTCGACAGCTTCACGGCGTACGCCCACCGAGCCATGGATTGCTTGGGGATCGATGGCGATAGAGTTTCCATAGCAGAGCTCGAATCGTATGAAGAGCTTTATAAGGACTACGAGGGACACATTGCAATATTGTGGACCTTGAGCATAATTTGCTCTAAAGTCGTCGAAAGTGTAATCGCTATTGATCGATATTTGTTTCTGGTTGAGCAGGGAATGAAAGGGGTGGATGTTATTCCCATTTTCGACTTTAAAATATCACCGAGAAATTTGATGATCGTCGCTGAGAAGGGCGAGACGAGATGAGCCTAGAATGCATAATAAGGATGCATGGAAACTCTAGGACTTCTGGAGCGGCTGGAAGACAAGTGGATATCTTGCACTGTGGAAAGATCGCTTGCTGGCCTGTGATCAAACAAAGAGCGCTAGTGGAGCGACAAAGCGACGCTTCGATTTCCGCTCCGCGTCATAGATTGCCCTTTTCAAGGACAAACGCAATAGCCTAGTGGAATGTTCATCATCGTGCAATGCCGCCATTTCAATGTAGACAGACATCATTGTATAATTCACTCGATCTTGGCTCTGCCTATTACTTTTTCGCGCTGGCGTTGACTTCCAGGTGCCTGGATCGTGAAAGATTAAGCGAGTTGCTGGAAACACGAATATTTCTTTGGTTGCTATTGCCGATATGAGGGTGAAGTATAAGGTTATTCGACTCAGAAAGCGAATGAGTCGCAAGGCTCCGGATGTAGATGTAATTCCCACTGTCGTGGAACACGATGTATCAGACCCCCTCTCTAGCTCTGAAACGCATCGTTGAGATAATCGACGAACAAATCTCGTATTCTTGCCTTGCTCAAAGTATGTTGTCGATTGAGAGTGATGAACTGTCTCCGTAGTCTTTGCAATTGCGGCAAGGAAGGCACCACCATCGGCAACGCAATACTCTGCTCTGCACCAGGCACGATAACATCCCCACCGCCTTCACTAGGATGATGTTGCTGCCACGTCGTCACAGCAGCGACAACATCCGACGTCGTCTTATCAAGCTCATACAAATAATCCTGGGCCGAAGCCGGCTTCAACACCGTCGCTGCATTCGGTCTCACGACTTTAGCCTTTCCATCCGATCCAACCATCGCTTCCCAAATGGCTTCACTCGGCGGCTGCGCATCATCCGCCGCGACCGTGAACAAAGGCGAATCCCACCGTGTCATGCCATTCGGCTCTTCGTAGCGAAACACGAGATTTTCGAAAATCTCCTCTTCATAGCCTCCAGTCCCGTTTTCGAGGGCGTGGGCGTTCCACGCCCGACACGTCTCGATTGGTGTACCGATATGTACAACGCAATGCGGGGTCTGCACGGCTTTAGCTTCGCAGTAGAGTTGGTACCGGAATCCTTTGATGTAGTTCATTGCGTCGGCGATGACGATGTCGTGCGGTGAGAGGTGGCGTTTAATCGCCGAGGAGAGCGTGGCGCGGGCATCTTTTTCCGCGCGGGCGGTGGCGTAGACGGTGCGTGCGAGGCCGAGGTTTTGGTCGGTGAGGTGGTGGATTTTTAAACGGCTGATTTTCGGGTCGGGGGAGTGGGCGATTTTGCTTTCGAGGTAGGTAATTAACTGTGTGGTGCGCTGGGTTTTGCCGCTAGAGGGGTAGCCGGAGAGAAGAATTAGCTGAGAGATGTTAGCGGATATGGGTATGAATGGGAGGATGTGGGAGTGAGTTGGGTGGATGTACTGGCATGATTTATATCTCAATTGCTGGTTATAGTTATATACATCTCTTCATCCATCCGTAGACGAGGCCAGAAAAGTGAAGCTCAGTGTCTTGTGAAATCCAGGGTCCAGGGTCTCATTCTCATTTACGATTATCGTCACTAACTTTAGTTAGTTGGACAGTAAGTTAGGAGCAGTCTTCTCATACGCAACAAATGAAGAGCTGAGTGGGCTGAACGTGACAAATATTAACACGTCGGATCGTCTCAGCTCCGGAGAGGATCTGCCGTTCTCATCAGGCAAAGGCTGATTTCCTTCGACACTACTGAGGTCAGCCTAGGCCAGAGTTGGCAATGTTTTTCATCAGCTGTGCTTCAGCTTGAGGCTGTGAAGCGGTGAATTGGAGAAGAATATATAACAAGGTATTTCTCTTTTCTTAACTATCCTTCTTCGTCCACGTAATCCATTACTGCTTCTGACAAAATGGCTACTCAAACCACATCTGCAATGGGCCCAAAATGGCCAGTCAAGACACGCGAGCTCCAAAATCATCACCTTGATTCTCGCATCTGGAACAATTTTCCATTCCGTGACGACGACATTATCATTTCTACCTGGGCCAAATCGGGAACTACTTGGATGCAGCAGATCATATCGCAGCTCGTCACCCTCGGAGACGATAAAGTCAACCTTCACATGGAGTCACCATGGCTTGATATGCGTATCATCGCGAACGAACAAACAGTTGCTGCTCTTGAAGCACAAACACACCGAAGATTCATCAAAACACATTTACCAGTCGATGCTTTGGTTTACAGTCCTAGAGCCAAGTACATCTTTGTTGCCCGTGACGGTCGCGACGTCATGTGGAGCATGCACAACCATTTCCGATGTGGTAATGATATGTTTTATAGTATGCTTAATGGCTACCCTGGGCTTGTGGGACCAGCCCTGAAGAAGCCAGACGAGGATCCTGTGCAGTTTGTTCGAGACTTTCTCGATAATCCCGCCGACCCAGAGACGACCCATTCCCCCTTTTGGGCACACGTAAAAGGCTGGTGGGACATTAGAGAGCTGCCCAACATCCTTTTCGTGCATTTCAATGACATGAAGGCAGATTTAAAGAGCGAGATTCGACGAATTGCAGAGTTCTTGGAAATTGACGTTCCAAATGAAAAATGGGCAGACATTCTGCACCATTGTACGTTTGCCTATATGAAAGAACACGCTGAGAGGATGAGTCCTCCAGGAGCTGAGCAGGTGTTCGAAGGTGGAGCAAAGTCTTTCATCAATAAAGGAACAAACGGCAGGTGGACGGACTTATTGTCCGAAGAGGATGTCACAAGATATGAACAAACAGCAAAAGCAGAACTTGGTCCAGACTGTGCAATTTGGCTAGCCAATGGAAGGAACCCTATTGAAATCTGAATTGAAAGGAATTGTAGGAAGAAGCTCGTTGGCATTGTCGCCTCAGGTTCTGTCAGCATCATCCCATTAGTACCTCAGAATCACATTAATATAATTCGGAGCATTTCCATTCTGTCCTTATTTATCGTTCTGCCCACTGTCAAAGAAGGTGGTGACCTACCCGTCGAATTGAAAAACGAAGATCTAAGAGTTCCAATCAAATACTCCACAACGAGAACGAGAAGGAATACCTAGTCAACAAGCTGGTCAAACACTGGGACAGCCTGTAGTTTACAAATTGATTGGTCTCGAATGATCAATAAATGGACCGCAGGATGGTGAGCTTATAGAGTCTAAGGATTTATGCATCCATCGGGGTTTGACACATATTTCGTTTTGTTCTCTAAGGGTTCACAGGGTGCATCTACTTGTGAGCCACGAACAAGCACCCTACATCTAAAGTCTCAGTCATCTTGTAGATTCAATTGAACCAGAGAACTTTGCGTTTCGATCACAAAGACTAAATAAAATCAAAGTGAGGTTGAATTTCGGGTAATCGGCGATCTCATTCAAGCGATTAACTCCAACCATCTTGCGGCCACATTTTCGTCAGTGTTTGCTTGACATTTTTCGAATCGAATACCCTTCATGGAGAGTCATATGGAAAGTAGACGTTGTATCTCGCTTATATGCTGACTAGATTCATTTGAAATGCGCGTATGTAGTCGAAGTTTTTCATAATAATTGTTCCACATGCCCTGGGAAACAATAACATTGATCAGACACGTTGAGAGGCGCCTATAAGGTTGGCCTTTGAGTTGCATGGCAAGCAATTGGGCTCGCATGTGGTTAAATACGAGTCGTACGATACACAGCCTGCTTTGCTGTTGGGTATGCGCTATGGCGAGTAGATGTTTGGCCTGTGATTGATTATGGGGCCGGCGCAGGATAATAGGAAAACAGCAATGCTTTCACCAGATATTTCCTGGTTAGTAATCTGCAATATTCAGTATCCATGACGGGGGGTGTGGCTGATGGGTTACGACAGGTATTATGTGCGCAATGGCATGGGAACCTGAGTTCATTGCAGTGTCCGATACATATCTCGGACCTCGGGGGCCGTTAACATTAATAAAATAGAGGGAAAGAAAACGTAGAAAAATAGTGCGAGAATTAGGAGATAATGTTATTCCAAATTCTATGATCCATGGACGTCGTTCATTGAATATAGGTACAGTTCAAGAAGGCGACCGATAGTTCAAGTCATATCGTCTTTCAAATCATATCGTAGTTGATTCGTCAAATGAAACCTCTGAGCCCTTTCAAAGGGCTTGATTTAGGCTTCTCGCTCTTCAGCTTGCTCTCCTTGTCTTTGCTCTTCATCTTAATATTTTGCGCGCCACCTACACTGGATTGTTAGCTCTTCATTCCATATCCAGGTCGAATCAACACAAACAAACCTCGTCCATAGACGCGAACTTCACTATCTGGTTGAATCTTCTTCTTCTTCGAGCCTGTCGTGTCGCCCGAGCCAGAACTCATCATGCTCTTAGCCATTTCGTCTTCGCTGAGTGGCGCACTGGGGTTGAACGACGTAGCAGCAAGACCTAAGCCCTGACCGTGACCGCTTGATTCACGTGACGCGGTGCTGTTCTTACGGCTGGCGGCAATGGGCTGTGGTGGCCGCCAAGTTAGACCAGCAGTACTATGAAAAGCCGCTTCAGAGCTGGGAGGTGATATTTTCGCAATGCGTGGTGCAGTCTGATAGCGACTATTAGTGGGATCACTCGTACTTGTCATGTTCACCACATCGGCGGGCGATGGTTCGTTGAGCATGCCATGAGGAGGCTCAATTCGCGAACCAAGACCACCACTCATCGCATCTGAGTCTTTCCAGCTGGGACCGTGAAGTTCGTAGTCTTCAGGATCGGTATCAAGGCGGAGAAAGCTCCGACTGTTATTATACGATCCAGTTTGTTGTAAGTTCTCCAGTTGACATTTCATAGTTTGATATTCTAGCTCTAGGTCAGTGTACTTTTCCAACAGACGCGCATGGGCTTTTTTCAACTGTGCAAGCTTGAAGTCGCTGTCTGATGCAACTCGCTGAACCATTCCATGGATTTCAGGTGGTGATTGATTCGGAGATCTGTTGCGCTGGAACGGATCAATCGACTCCAGTTGAGCTTCTAATTCGGCTACACGTCCCATGTGTATCCGTTGAGTGCGCTCCCGTTCTTGATCATAATTTCGGGCTCGCATTTGAAGTGTATGGTTCTCACTCTGAAGAATATCCATTTCGCGCTTAGTGCGATCGAATTCGAAGTTCCGATATTCGTATTCTCGGAGCTTTTTCTGAGCCTCTTGGAGTTGATTGCGAATTTTGTCGAGCTGTTCTACCTCACGTTTCATAAGGTTGAGCTCATAAGATTGATTGACCTCGCGAGCTTCCGTTGCAACGAGTATATCACGGAATTCTTTTGCTTCTCCCCGAAGACGACGCAACTCGTCAACTTCTGCCACCCATTTCTCTTGGTCTTTCTTCAATTTTGCAAGGCGTTCATTCATATTCGTCTCAAGGTTGTTGGCTTGTTTTCTGGTCAGAGCAGAATCCTTGATCGTTGCCTCACGGGCACTCTTGACTTGTTCAAGTTGTTGCTTGAGCGCTCGGTTGGCGTTGATGAGATTTAGAGTCTCGGCTTCGGCTGTGGCATCTTTCACGTTCTTTCTTACCAGCTGACCAATATGTTGCGAGTATTGGGCCTTATGCCAGCGCTCGAAGTTCAGTTCATTCCGCAAAGAGTTGTTCTCCATCTGCAAGTATTTCAAGTTTGTCTGTGGGATAGGCTCGGGCTTCTCCCTCATGGGACTACGAGCCACTCGAAGGGTAGCGGTTTGATGAGCATAATCTTCCACGCTGCTCTCAGTATGAACACTTGCTTTGCTTCGTGGTCTCATGCGATCTCCATGAGTATCGTCGTCTGGTCTGATAATTGGGCTATCGGCGCCTGCATTAAAGCCAAGCCCGTTTAAAGAATGTGTGTCTCGCCAACTGTTGGTTGTAGAGTGAATCGCAGTGTCATAGACGATAGGTGAGTTACGTCCGCTTCTACTGGACAATATCGGTAGCGTAGGGAGATCAGGAAGTCTTCTTGTTGGAGGTGGTGCCGGGCTGCCTAGCGATGTACCAGGGTTAACACATAACGAATAACAGTCAGCCACGACATCTGCAGGCTCAGCTTTCGGCCATTTAGGATCCGTCAATTCCTCTTCAATAGTCATGCTGTAAAAATTTGGATGAATAAGATGCACTTGGCGAAACTGTTCAGTGCGACTGCGGATGACAGCTTGGTCCAGATCGAATTGATCTGCTCCAGGAAACTGTAACTGCTTCAAGTAACGTCGTGACTTGCGAATATAGCTTAAGAAGTTCAATGGGTACATTCCATAGAGATATGTGAAGAGTGTCATCAGTTCCGGGGTGGTAGCTTCAACAGTCCCCTCAGGTGGCCCAAGTTTGTCCCAGGACAAATCGATACCAACATCGCGATCCTCGTCCTCATCGTCGGAATCGGCAGCGACGCGGTCATCAGTGACAAGATTTCGTTGGGCTTCAGTACTGAGCGGGCTGAATTTCTCCCAACAAAGCAATCTGCTGTAGATCAGGAAAACTCGTGGGAGGTGTGGTTCTAAAGATCCAGGAATGTGAGGTAAAAGCATGAGCAAAGATGTAAGGGCCGCTGAGAGGACGTCGGTGGAGGTATCGTTCATGAGACATTTTAGAAGATGCTCGATAAGTGGTGTGTTTGTGACCAAATACAAATGTGGTGTCTGGTGTCGAAGGAAAGACGTAAGCAATGTCAATGCTTGTAGACGTGTAACTGAGGCCTTGACGAGATCATCAAGACCGTGGAAAAGTGTCTTTGGTTGTTTCCGCCCAAAGGCAATCAGGACAGCTTCGACTTGTTGGGAAATCTGAATGTTGTCTTTGGCAACAAATGTATCGTCGTCAGATAAAATCTGCGTACGGAGAATATAAATGCTCAGCAAGTCCTTCAGAATGTTGTTGGACTCTCGCTCCCACTTTCGAGTTGCATCCTCGTCAGTCTCACGTGGTTCATCGCAGATCATGAAGTTGACCAAAAACTCCTGAGCATCGTCAAGGGCAGCCTTCTTATATTCAAGACCAGTGATGACCGGCTTAAGGACTTTCTTCCACCAGTTCAGTACATCTCCTCCTCTGGTGATGATAGGTCGTAGTTCTCGAAGAACACCCACAAACACGCCCAGCTTTGCAGCGTTGTCCCCGACATGCTTTTCCCAAAAGCCTTTCAATTCGACATTTGCTCGAGCTGACTCGTCTTCTCCAATATTCCCGATATCATGCTCGTCGACGAAGCTTTGAAGGACACGCCTGCTGTCGCTTGGTAGGGATTCGGGGAGTTTGGCGGCAGAGAAATGCTCCTGTAAAGTTTTGGTAGCGTCTTTGATGGATTTGGAAGCCATGGCAATCAAATGCGGCTACGGCGCAGACTGTTCTGGAAGCTATGGTAAACCGAGTGTGCAAAATCGCCCTCCAAGATGAGCATCTAACGCCAAGATTGCTGGCGCATCGCCTGCTGCAGAGCCGCTGGTGTGCTAACAAACGCGACAAGCCATTCAGCGTGGTTTACAAATGAAACAAGGAACAAGAGGAGAGATGGTAGATGGGATGCAAAGAGAAAGCGAACGGCGTGGGCAGAGCCGGTTTACTTGAGCGAATTGCGGGACGGCAATATGGCGAGCTGTGGCGGAGGATAAAGCGACGCACGGAGCAGCGAGGGGACGTCTCCGTCACGACAGAGGCGTAGAGCGATATAGAATAAGACCGAGTGTCCCGAAATGGAGATTCTCCGTGTGCGTGGTTCGGGGCGCCAAATAGGCAAGTCAACGGGGAATCGGTAGTTTTCGATTGCTAAGGCTTCGTATACCTCGCAGCTGCTTGTGGCTTCTTTTCCTTATTCGATCAGAAGGTTCAAACTAACCATGGGTTCGTCCTGCTAGGTAATTAGCGCTGTAAGAAGCCAATTTATCGAATACCTCGTAGCCAAATAGCTTCTGCTTCTACTAGATTAGGCAGGTTTCTAACCGCGTTAGTAAGAAGCTAGAGAAGCAGCGGAGGACACGCTTTTCCACCCTAATCGAGACTAGCGCGTGTCGTCGGTAATGCTCTAACAAAAGGTGTTGTTATTCGATTATCGAGCACTATGGATAATCGACGTAGATTAGCTGCTATTGTAGTGGCTCTAGCTAGCGCTACTGCTATAGCTACTAGTGAGCAAGAAGAAGCTACTCGATTAGTGCTATACCGACCAATTGGCTTAGCTACTAAGGTATAGGACTATAGTTAAGGCCTGCGCGACGCTTAGAGGTTCCTTCTCTATAATAAAGACGACGACCTCGTGTAGTCGATTATAAGGATAGATAGAAGCACAATCTAGCGCTTAGTTTACACGCTCGTCGATTACGGCCTTAGAGACCTTTATCGCGGCGCTACTACTACTAAACAGGTTCTTATCTTCCTTGAATTCACAGGCTATCGATTAACTAGGAAGCAACTACGACGTAGCTAGTAGAAGACGCCGAGGACAATTAGCAGGTACCTAAATAACGTCTTAGTAGCGCTCGGTCGCATGTATCTAGACGTTATAAAGCTACCTAACTACGAGGTTCCTCGTAAGGTTAGAGAGAGAGGCGTCTATTAGCCGTTCTTTAAACACTATGTTAGCGCACTAGATAGAAGCCATCTTCTAATTATCTACGTAAGGCCTTATAATAGTCAAGACCTTACTAACGCCACTACAATTAGTAGTGATGCTAGTAGCTAGTACAACCGTAAGGGTTATTTATTATAGAACGTGCTAGTGGCCTATAACTTCGATCTATCTATCTAATTCGTATTAGTAGGTTATTAAGGCTCTTATACTAACGTAATAGTGCTACAAGTAGCGGTTAGAGACTATAGCTTCAAGCTACCGTTAAAGAAGCACTATTAGCTCGGTAATGCTAGATACTCGTTCCTTAGAAAAGACCTTCTTATTCCTTATTAGAAGACGAGGTACTACCTTAGAGAGTAGTACGACGTAGCTCGGTAGCCTTAGACTAAGGAGGAGTTATTCAACCTTCGCTACTCGCAGCTACGTAACGCTATAGAGCGGTTATTTAGTGTGCTAAAGAAGCGCTAGAAGGTGTTAGTAGAAGGGACACCGAAGGGTTATTTAATAAGGTTCTAGGTCGCTCTTATTTATAGTTTATTTAGGCTCTATAATTGGTTGTTATAGTAAGGTCAAAGGCCTAAGGACGAGCTATAGTACGACGAGAGTACGCTACGTAGCTCGCTAGATAAGGTTTCTAATAAAGTTAGTTAAAGGTCACTAAATAGACTACGAACAGACCGAATACAGGAGTTATTACGCGATAAAATTGCCTAGGAGATGTTTGATAGTTATTAGCGTATACTATAAGTAAGAGAAAGCAATATTAGTAATGTAGTTAACGTAGCTAGTTAGAGGAAGCAAGCCGGTTAGCAAAGATGGTATGAAAATTGACCTATTTAACGTGTTATTACTTAAAAGGCTCGATAATCGAGCTAATACCTCGTCCTACTCATTAGGTATATGTCGGTAAAGTAGTGATATAATATGCGCATTCTCGAGAGGGTAGTATAGCTAATTTAACTAGGGAATTAGCCTCCTTTTCCTATTTGCAAGTGCACTATTTACAAAAAAGTAGCGCTAAGACCGTTCTCTTATTACCGTACGAGCGTATATAGATAAAAGGGCAATATAATAATAGACGGGTATTTCGCTAAATAAAGTACGCATTTAGGGTGCTACTATATAAATTAACTAGTAAGAACCTATCCGAGGTATTATCCGATACGCCGCCGTCGTTTAACCAATTTATACACCTTTTCGACCAACTTTTTAAAGTCGTCCTTCTTCTTCCTTCTATCGACAACGACCTCTATCTTTCTTAACATCCTTACTACGGTCCTTCGAAGCCTCCGTATCCTCCCTACGACGACTACTAACTATCCTACTACTACGGCTACGAAAGAGAAGGATGAATTAGATGCTATAATAATAGATAATAGCTCCCTCGAACTAGTGGTAGCGCTAGTCGCACTACCTACGCCGTCGACCTTAGAAGGTGTTGCAATCGCTATAATCGACGCTCTAGCGTAGCTATAAAGGCCTTATAGAACCGAGGGTTATTAGTTATTAGTTCTTCTACTTAATAGAGGTCTTCCTCCGACTACTCTTTAACCTTATCTATTAACGCTAGTGCCTTAAGTGTAATGCTTAAGAAGGTCTCTTACGGTAGTAGTGCCTTTAGTAGTTCTACGAGCTACCGGCTAATCACACTTATTAATTCGCCGATATGATTCACACTACGATTAATACCTCGAGTAGAAAGATAGCTACGCGACGAGGACGCTCTTCGACGACGAACTAAGCCACGACCGCGTGAGGTCTCTCGATTAGCTAGTGTTATAGGGCCTATATCTTCGTCTTCCTCGCCGCTTCCTTGCTCTTGATTATCTATCGACCGGCTGCTCTATTCGCTAGCTAATTCACTAAACGCCTAGCTCGGCGAGAAGGCGATCTACCCTCTAATTATCGATTCACTATAGATACGCGCTAGTAGATCGAGGTTCTTTAGTAGCGCGCCGTTACGAAACTCCTTATAGCACTCGTAAGTCGCATAATGAGCTTCTTCTACTTCTAGCGCTACTCGAGGTCCTTCGCCATCTTCACTAGGGTTCTAACTACTAAGATGACCGTTGTAGAAGAGCCAATTCGACTAGGTAGTATTTAGGCCGCTAAGCTTATTCTTAACCTGCTTAGTAGTGACTATAAGGCCTTCGAAGGTCTTATTCAAGTGCTTAGCGGCAGCTCGATTATTAGAAGCCTATAAGTGGCCACCGTCCGTTAGACGGGCTTCGTGGTCTAGTATCTAGCGCAGTAGTGCGTCAACAACTAGCTAGTGCCAGGTCATCTTCGTAGACGTGCCACTTGCTAGCGGCGAGAGCATAGCAGTAGTAGCACGTCCACTATCACTAGGTATACCAAAGCGGAAGGCACTAAAGTACGACGTATCCATCGCTGCGAGTGAATGACGCTAGAGAGCCCTCCTCGCGACGACGAGGTCGCGCCAAGACCACTCACAGGACGACGATCTATCGATTACAACACCTTCCTCCATCGACATGGATATCGGCTCATTTCTGGCTTCTAAGCTAACCAATTTCCGACGATACAGCCAAAAGTCAGTGCGCAGCACGAAATTAGCTAGCCTAGCAGCCAGAAGCCGCTGCGAGGTATACGAAGCCTAAGTTCAGTAGTAGTTAGAGATAAGAAAGAACTGGAGAAGCCGGAGTATGATGTCGTGGGCGTTGTGTCTAACGCTTTGCAGTCTAGCACAGGTCAAGCTTTATCAACTGGTATAGTTCGCAATTCGGTTCGCAGCGACCCGAGTACGAAATGCATGATCAATGCATTGGACATACAAATATGTGCAATATGAGCTACTTGGCACAGTTTCCTTAGATCAAATGGAATGCCCTTAATTTATTGCCATGGTCTTTTTGATGCTTGAATCCCTCACCCGCCATCATGCCATGCACATAACATGGACCAACAAAAGCATATCGATGCTGACTCTCCAACGAGATCGAAAGAGTGGGAAGGTCATTCATTTCGCCTTGTTGGAGTCCTTGGCCGACGCTAGAATCCCGATTTGGGCACAAATGATTCAGCTGTGGGTGTGGTTGTGAGTTGGAATCCGCTGTGTCGGATTCAGACAAGTTGGTATTAGACGAGGCCCGTGAAAGGGAAATGTGCGGTGCGGGAAGCTTGGATATTGACGAAGATGATGACTCGGCATATGCGGAGGATGAGAGACTGCTCTCGGTCCTGGTGGATATGTGTGGAGATTCAAATGCATGGGCGGCTTTGCGTTTCCTTTGACGCCGCAAGACCACGGGGACACTGCATCCATAGAGAATGCAGATGACATCACCTTCCTCAGCTTCAGCTGGTACGAGAGCCAGGAGTTTCTTGGAGCCCTTCTTTCCTTGCGTCAATACTAGCATGCGATCCCAGACGACGCTCTGTACACGGCGGAGGAATTCAGTAGCAATGGAAGGGCATTTGCCATGAGTCAAGAGCTCACTGGTATTGACATTACCCCTTCGGCTGCGCTGTTCGAATACCCACTTACAAGCCAGAGGAAAATACGCTGGAGGATATTTCTGCCCGCCAGGTCCTCGATCAGCAACCAGCGTTCTCCAAAAGCGGTCAGGTACGGGTTCAGGTGGCCCACTCCAATTTACGAGGTCTAGCCATGATCCAGGTACAACGCCATCTACGGCTGCACTCTTTTTAACACCGATGGAGTCAATCATGAAGCCTGTCGTTATCAATGTGCGACCCTGGATGAACCCTTTCGCTGGATACATCTTCGTTTTGCCGCTAGCGTTATAATTCCTCGGTCCCAGACCAGGTGTTCCAATCAGTGAGTCAGCACTGACGCGCACGTAAGAGTTTTGACCCGGCCTCTTCTCGAAAGGTGCAGATGACAATTGAGGAATCCAGGTAGGCAAAGGATCTTCGTTCTTGGGAGGCTCAGGTGCCCATGGATGACAAATAATGTCAAGAAGGCGCGAGCGATGCATTGCAAAATCAAGGAATTGCCTGTAAACTTCATAGATGTCCAAGTCATAGTCCACTGTGATGAAGTGCGGACGTGTTTCGAAATGAGTTTCGGCCATCATTTTTGATACATCAGATGCAGAGCGAGCAGTTTTCTTTGGGGTCGGTCGCCGAGGAGGTTTGAGGAATGTATCCCGTCGATTGCGGCCTGGAGGCGGAGCAGGAACTTTAAAGTAGCCTTCTGTGGGTGATGAGATGGGTGAAATAGCATGTGGTGACTGTACAATATCTCCATACGGTTTCTGAGATTCACCATAGCCATAATGACGTTGTGATTCACCGAAAGGTCTCTGCGTGTCGTCGAATTGTGAAGCATTGACATCTATCTCAGGCGATTGAGTCGGCGTTCGAACAAGCGGATCAAACGATAGTGCTGCTGATTCCTTTGCATCTGGCTCTGCATCATGAGCCAGCCACAATACAGCGTATATGGTATCATGAGGTGACCCAGCTTCGAATAAAGTCAATGTAGATACCAATGCCTCTAGGGACATTAGTCGCTCCAGCACAATACCATCGTCGGATTTCCGGAAAAGATTTGTAGTGATGTCAACGAGTGACTTGGCACCGAGCGCCTCGACTTCTCCAAGATAGTTGGGATGGTTGTGAAACTCCTTGCTGCTTTGGAAGAGATGCCGTAAATCGCGATATCGTGCTACAAAGAGCGCCGCCGCCGCGGCAAAATTCGGCCATGAGACTGACTGCGCACCACAGAAAAGCGTCGCCTTGCGAGCGAGAGAGATTTCCTGTACCACCCACCGCCTCTGGAACCAGGGCCGCTGCATCAAATTGTGCAAGGCTGCCCACTCAACGGGCGTGCCAGGATCTTCGGTGAGGGGATCAAAATCCTCCAACTTCAGCAGTCGATCAACAAACTCGACTGCCCGAGTAGAATCTTTGTCTTCTCGACCAAGCCAGACGCAAACGCTTTCGGCGCGGTTGTAGATCATGGCCATTTTCTGGATCTGGGCGTTCTTCTCTGGAATGTCATCTTGATTGATGGAAATGGCGTCTACCCAGAGGAGCATGGATCCTTGAGGAGGTATGTTCTGACGAAGCCGTTTGAGCGCATCGCAGAGATTTTGTTTGATTGGCAATTGAGATAAATCTCCATCGTCGAGAATGTAAATGTAGAAAAGCTCGCGTGGATCTCCCCAGGTGTATGATAGCGCGCTATATTGCGGCGCAGTGGAAATGAAGCTATCAGGTGCAGTCGCAGTTGTAGCAGTATTCTTCTCGGTAGTCAAGACCACACCATGTCCGTTATCATCTAGATCTTCAGGGAGACGAAATCGGTGAACACGGCCATGTAGGTCACCGTCTACGTCACCAGCCTGGAGTTGAAGCAACCGGATCTCATCTCCTTGAAGCGGCGCGTAACTGTATGTCCGCATGAGACAAAATGCTCAAAGAGCAACGCAGCGTGGGCTGCGGACTTTGCTGTGTTCTTGGTGATGCCATTGGGAGTGTGACATCGATGGACAGGGCAGGACGGAGCCCGGTCGGAAGCCAGTGGCTTGTGCGAAACTCAGCCTCACAGGCCTAACGACAAATCCGGGCCAACCATCTCTCTTAGATTGTACAGTAACTTAGTCTATACTTCACACAAGCAAAATAAGGAGAGTCAGATTCTTTCTATTACTGCTAAATACTGCATGAAGAAGATACTAAGGTGGTCGATATCGCTCACCGACAAAAATCAGAAAAACAATCATCTTCCTCCACCAGCTTTCTATATCCCAAAAGGCCCAGTGAGTTTATCGATAAAATATGAAAACTTCAGTCTTTCAAGCGGAGAAAACAACACCACCAATATCGTTTCTACTCACTGTCCATCATCCCGATCAAAACTGGTTGGACGCCGGATCTGGCGAGAGATGTGGTGAGAGCGAGCGACTGACGCTGAGGTGCGTGGGGTATTTTGGTGTTGCCACGGAACCACAACTCCAACGGGGAGGGTAGGACCCGTTCCTACACGCGAGACTGAACGCGGTGCGAAGGATTCCTAGTCCATGAAACCAGCCTTGCCATCACGGTCGGCATCCTTCTTAGGATTGATCTTGTCAGCGAGGGATGGCTTGCCCGTGGGCGTGGTATTGGAGTTGAGAGCACCAGTGGTACCGCTGGAAGCAGTGTTGGAGCCATAAATACTACGAATCGTCAGAATGGGGATGCTCCACTGCAAAACTGTGTTACAACTTACTCGGTAGCGGAACCCTTGATACCACTGGCACCCATCTGGCTGGCATGAATTTCCCTACTGCCAAGAGAGCCGCCAACAGAGCGAGGCTCGCCTTGAAAACCGTCAAAGCGCTCTCCACGTCCGGTCAGGACGCCGCCTTGCTTCTTGAAGTCAGCCATGCTGACAGCTGGGAGAGCAGAAGTGGAGTGGTGCTGAGCAGCATTGTGATGAACCTCGTGGATTGGCACGGTGGTATGGACGACGTGTGGCTCAATTGTCTCTGTGGTATTGTTAGCGAAATTTTTTAAAGTGAAAGGGTTAGGGATGACAGACGCTTGTTGACGATAGGCTGGATGGTCTCGTGGACGTGGTGGTGAATATGCTCCCCAGCAACAACTGGGTTCATGCTGCTGGTGTGCTCGCCCTTAGCGCGTACCTGCTCATCGCGATACTTGGCCTCTTCGGCGGCCAAACGCTGCTTGACCTGGTCGGCGTTGTCATGTTCGAAAGAACGGTGCTCGACAGGGATGATGTTGTGATGGTGTTGCTCCTTAAGCCTCTCCTCGTCGTTGATGGGCTGGACGGAGGTGTGGTAGTGGTCCTGGTGGATCTCCTTGTCGATGGCAGTGGTGACATTCTCGTGCTGGGTGCGAGTGATGGTTTCATGAGTGACGCTTGGGGCGACCTTCTCGTGGACGGTGGTATCGTGGTGACCTGCCTTGGACATAAAGTCCCTGAGAATGATAGTCAGCGCATGAAACTTACACCCGAGTCATGCAGATGAGAGACTGACTTAACTGCGGCCTTGGCTGAATCCATTGCTTCTTGCGGAGTTATCGTGAAGAGATGAGGATGGTAAGTCGGGTCGGTAGTGAGTGACAAGGAATGGATAATGATGTGAGATAGGGATTAATCAGGGCTCAAAGGTAGCGGGATTGACAAAGTAATGCTGATGAGGGAGAAAAGAAAGCACCCGGGGGGGGGTCGAAGAAGATTGTTTTGTATCTTCTGTGAACGAGGTCGAGGCAACCACGTCATGGCTACGTTGTTGCTTCCATCAATCGCCTTCGTCACAGCAGTTTCCGCTCTGACGGATGGGAGGGCAGTGACAAGCGGTGCCTCGAGACAGAGCAATCGAGCAGAACGTGGCTCTCGACTAGCACGAGCCGTGAGATGATCGTACTGGCTTGCAGTTACAGTGTATCGATTGCTCATCATCCATCCGATTGGCACGCAAGAGATGCCATCATCATCGACCCGTAAATTAGTTGACGAAGTTGGCAAGAAGTCATATTCCCCACCCGAGGAATAACGCGGGGTCGATTGAGTTTCGTCGTGGGCGAGGACCGGCGTGGAGCGTGGAAAGGAATTCATCTCTTGGTGACGGTGACGAGTGGTGTACCAGCAAGCTAGAGAACAGAAAGCAGAGAGCAGAGAGCAGAGAGCAGAGAGGTTGATCCGGCTGGTCCTCGGATGCGTCGGATCTGGAATGATGCTGATGCTGGCTGGTGGTTCACGCCCAAATACCGGTATTCGACGAGATATCTAGCACAATACCGCGCAAATGAGTGAGCATCGGGCGCCGATGTTAGCCACATGGCGATGGCGACGTTCTACTATGCATGTACATATCTCTAGAAGTACAGCAGGAGTGAACTGTAGTAGTGAACTATATTCCCGGCGATGACCCAAGCCTACAGGTGCCAGTCTATATCTTCTTCTAGACAACTACAGTACAGTACCGTACAGATCTACGGGGAACCAGAACCAGGGGGCGGGTCAAATTCAATTCAATTCAATTAAATCAAATGAAACCATCGTCGTCATCCTCGACCTCCGCGCCACATTTCGATCCCGCAGTCGATCCCGCAGTCGATCCCGCAGTCGATCCCGCAGTCGATCCCGCAGCAGCAGACGACGACGACGATCAATGACGCACTGCTACAACGTCGTCACGGAGCAAACATTGCTCTCTCGCTTTGCCGGAAATGCCGTCCGACAGGGCTGCACATGCAACTTGATCCTGGCTGGTGATTAAATCTAGTCTATCCCGCCTGCTCACCAAAGCTGAGATTAGATGCTCAATGGCGAACGACACCCCCAAGGCCCGACTGCGGAAGCTATTTCGTAAATCGCCGGCATCCTCGCCAACCTCAGATCATGCCTCGCTGTCGTCGCCAATGGCGGCTAAACCACCTTCCAATGATTCCAATCAAGGCAGACTGGTGCGAAAGAGGGCGTCGCGCATGTCATTGAGCAACGTCTTCCATGGCAGAGGTATGAACAGTGCTCTGCTGTTGCCTGAAATGTCTAATAAACAACAAATAGGACGCTCATCCTCTATCTCATCCAAAACCATAGAAGCCCTGTCCCCGCAAGACGTTCAACTATCGTTAGCTGCAACATCATCAGCATTGGCCAGTGCCTCTTCTCCCAATTCAACCAATCCAATCTTGCCCCGTTTGCCACCGTCGAGGGACTTTTCAAATGACTTTCACATGGGCAAATTTCACAATGGGCAAAATGAAAACGATCAAAAAATTGCACATGCCAATGTTGTAAAAGATTCCGCACGGCAGTCACCGCCTACCGAACGTACGGATTGGCCGCTGTCATGGTCAAGGCCATCTGAGCGACGTAGTCTCTCGCGAAAGAGCAGTTTGACAGATCTCCGCAATGCTGAAAGGAAACGACCAACAACCGCCGATTCTTCACAACAGCCAGGCAACAACCAAAGACACATTGTCAATCTAGAAAAGACACTCCCAAAATCTCCTTCTGATGAATTCAACGCCGGGTTCGTCTCAGATGAAAATGCAAACCACAATCATGGCGTGCACAGCGCCCTTGGCCTTGAACGGGGTTATTTGATAAAAGACGCTACCCAGCCTGTAGATCTCAACGGCATCGTCGATCTCACTCACTCAAATGACACTACCATCCACCAACATTGGGCACCTGCCGTGACCCACGAAACAATCCGCAAGGATGTTCATACTATTCGCGAAGAACGTATCACACGCGAAATCCACAATCACACCGTCTACCACCGCATTCTCCCCATCATTGACATTGAAGTCCTCCCAGCACGACATTTCATCCCAGTGGAAGGAGGCTACTGCGAAATCGCCGAAGATGAAGTTCCAGGCCAAGCTGGCAAGAATGCCCAATGGTTGATTGCCGAGACCGTCTCGAAAATGCTCCCCGCAAGCACAGGCTCTTCTTGCCTGCCCCATCGCTTCACGGCGCGTACCTTTGCTCCAGACGAAGGTCAGTACAAAGAGTATACCTCACCCGACGGCATTCCTCGTACCGAAACGACGTGGGTGCATCAGCCTACGATGGAAATCGGCGGTATGCATACCGGCCAAACACACCCTTTCCACTTCGGCTCACCAGATTCGAAAGATGATGGTCTGAGGGCTCAATTGCCGGCTGGAAATACCATTGGAGTGTCACCGATGCTGGCCGAGCAGCAACGTAAACGACTAGAGGCCGAGCGAGCTGCTATTCAATCGTCAGTGCAGGCTGCTAGTGCTTAGTAGGCATTAGTGGTCATCAGTCCGCGAAACAAGTTTGGCTTGCCCAGAATTTTGGGGCAACACATAATTATTCGCGTTTAGCTGGGTGTTGGGGCGTGTACAACAAAAATTAGAGCATATATTCACAATCAGGTCTTTGCATCTCATTTCAGAGACAGCGTACGGCCTCGGTGTTATCATGAAATAACGGATAATTAGTTCAACTTGCATATTATAAATGTTTAAATACCTCTAAGACTTGTCTTTCTTTCCGAAAAAGTGGTGTTTCTTCTTGACCGGCTGCTCCTTGGTCAACTTTGCCGAACTATTCGCTTGCACAGGTCTCTGCTCAGGTACATTGGATGCCGTTGAAGGTCGTCCATTCAAATTCATATTTCCCATGGCGTGCACAGGCGGTGCTGGCACTCTTTGTGGTTGATGGTGATTTTGATGTTGATGCTGGGGTGGCGCTGGTCCGGTTGGATGTGCGGATGTTGGTTGAGGCTCTGGGTCGAAAAGGTGAGCCGGTGCCTGTGGCTTCGGCATCTCGGCTGGAATATTGAGGCGGCGTTTGTCTTGGGATAGATCGGCCACTTGACGCACAAAGAGAGAAGGTGTGAGCATGTGAGAGGTAGAGAGAAAGATTTCGCGATTGGTCGCGCGGCCGACGTTGTAACATGCTCGACTTTCGGAATACGTTGCCCCTCCAGCCATGAAGACGATGACACGTTGACGACTCTCGCTGGAAACATTGGTCCGTGTCTTTGCCCAAGTTGGTTTGGCTGTGCGGAGGGATGTGGCAGATGCTTGAACTGCGTCGGCGCCGACATCGAGAGGTGGTTTTGTGTATGGGAAGGTGACTGTATCTAACGAGTTTGCAACATGCGCTTCCAGCATACTTTGGAGAGCAGGTTCGTATCTGCTCAGGGCATATTCGTCCTGGACCATAGCTGGTGGTGGCTTTTTAGGGAAAAGTGGAAAAGGAGGTGACCGTGCGTCTTTCAAATTCCTGGAAGTACGTGCGCCGAGGAATTCAAGATTGTTGATAAGTCGAATGTCTTGAGGTGGTAATTGAGCGTGTGCAAGGAGCTTTTCGAGATCGGCGGGGAGTATGCCATCTCTGTTCAGCAGATACAAGATTAGAAGGCGAAGTCGATCTTGCGGAGTGATTGCCTCTTCGTCAAGCATTCTAACGACTTGATCTGCCACGCCCTTTGGTTTCTTGTATTCTTCATCAAGCCCAGTAGCCAAAGTCTGCATACTATTAGTCCAGAAATCTCACGTGGGGCTATTGAAAAGACATACCTGTTCAATGGACGCGAGATCTGGCAGCTTGAACTTTTGAAATCGATTCATACTTTCTTGTGCCATTCCAAGATGCAGCGCATATGCTTCTTTCATCTCTTGGAATTGAGGCAGTCCAGCGAGCATATCTTTGATAGCATTCAGAGAATTTGCACCTCCATCAGACTGTTTGGTAAAGTTTGGATTGTCTTTGATGAAACGCTGAAAGTCAGCCATGAGCTTCTCGATGGTATCTTTCATATGGCGATGGCGATTTTCGATCCATATGTTATCCTTTTCGGAGATTTCGATATCTTTGACAACCTCATCGGGCTGTCCTTCATTAATGGTTGTTCGATAACTGATTTTATCTCCTTCCTTGATGTGTAGTAAATCGTGGGCCATGGCTTGGTATGTGAATTCATGGAGGACAGGCGCAAAAAGATCCATGGACCTGTCTGTGATGAAAAGTGCTCCACGAGGTCGTGTAGCTTGTGGCGGGAAATCCTCATGGAATTTTGCATACAGGTCCAGCTCGTCTTGAACAAACCTGGCCAAATGAGAACATAAGATGCTGGCCTCGTGTGTTGGTGTCCGTGGTCGATAGTATCGGATGGTTGGGTATTCTCCTAGAGCTACGCAAACTCCAACAATCTGCAAGAATCAGATGGTCGTTCTCGATGAACTGAAGGAGAATTACTCACTTTCTGCGCCATATCTTCCATATGTTGACGAACAAGATTATTGCATGCTGGATGGAAAAGGACAGGAAAGCTGTATGGATCTCGAAACGTGACGAGGTGGGATTCTCTTGGAAAAAACTCAACATTCAAAACCCTAAACAAGGCAATCTGCTCCCTCGCAGTCCGGGACTTGTCTATGCGATCCCTCAAGGCTGGGTGCAGCACTGTTCTCCGGTCAGTCTCATCCGACACGCATTTTGTAGTGTATGGAACATACGAGACATCCAAACCAGATGAGCCCTTCTATACTTCCTCTTCTCGAAATCGGCCATCAAGCAATCGACGATGTGAGGCTTTGGTGTGAGGAAATACATGGCATCAACATCAGGATTGTTAGGGCGTCGATCGGTGATCTGTTCAATGTCTGGAGTAAGTCAGGCGAAGCGTGCCCTGATTGAAATGGAGAGAGGAGTTCGTACTTGTGACATTCTCGTTCAAAATGGCATCTTCTTCGATCACATTGTCAATCAAGCGTCGACTGTCGGCGTCCACCACGAGGACTTTCCACTGCGAATGAGCGTTAGAAGGCATAGACGGTTGCGTTGAGAGGGAGAACACGCACGTCACCTTGTGTGATTTGTCGTATCGTTCCGAGGATTACTGTGACAAGCTATTTAGTCTACACACGTCTGATAACATGTGGTGCTGTGCTCTAGCACCGGGGAGTGGAAACTGACTTTCGCGCTGAGCATCGATGATTGAGAGACCCATGGCGGGCGGCGAATGTGCGCGCAATCAGGACGTGGAGAGAGAGAGCAGACCAGGAGGTACATCCGCGAGTACGTGTGAGCAGGCGGGCGAGGGGATTCGTGGTGGTAGAGTATTGTGCGTGAAGACGTCGAGAGGCCAAGCAAGCAAGTTGCAGTAGAGGGGCTGCATCGCCTGCTAACGTTAGTCTGCTATACCTGGGTTGTATGACGGAAGAGGCAATCCGTGGAGAGAGAGACCCTGGATTAGGCGGCGAAACCAGTCCAGTCAAAACACGCAGGAATGAATCCGAGTTACTGTGAGTGGTCCAACGAGGTGCTCGGGCTTATCTCGTCGATCATCAATTAATGGAATTAACTTAATCAATAAAATATTTTAAATAGTTCATTACTTGACTGACGCAATGAATCAACTTGGCTCGTTGCTTGCTGCGTGGCTTGGCTTAACTTTGATTCGGTGCAATGATCGGCGGCCTGTGGCTTTCCCGAGCACTGCAACTTTCACTCTCCCATTCACTCCCTATATCAACTCCATATCGCCAACGCTGTATCGCCTCCGTTGGTAATGCTCCAGGCCGCTCGCCGTCGATGCGTGTATTGCGCCTTCAAATCTCACCAGCTCGCCCTTTACGCTCGCCGCACCAACTCGACTACCGCTTCCTTTCCCCTTCGCAAAATTCAAGAATCAGCTCCCCGAGGGCGGTCCATTAGGCTTGGAAGAGAGGGAAACCTGAAATTGAAAAATGGCGTCGCTATACGTTTTACCAACAAAAACAAGGACGGCAATTTCGAGCAACGTGTCAACAAGGCATTGGAGACGAAACTGAAAGAGCTACGAGATGAATTGAAGGAAACACCCATCATCAAAGACTACCAACAAGGACGTGTCGAGCAACATCGGCCAGACTCATTCCCCAGATTATGGTCCAACTTTGAAGGGATGCTGTTGAACCCGGAAATCCATTCTATCCCCGGCAAACCACATATCAATTGCGAACATGTCCGAAAGGACCTGAAGGCGAAATTTCGAGACTTCGGTGTGCGTGGGCTTGAAGATCGCATCAAATACCATTTCTATGCCTATGTCACGGCCATGCCTGCTTCAGACATGAAGTATCAAGAGATGGTGACAGACTTACGATACCCCACAGAATGGTTCCCGGCGACTCGGCAGATGACAAGGACTATCCATCTTCATGTCGGTCCTACCAATTCAGGAAAGACGTACCACGCTCTCAAACGACTAGAGACTGCACAACGTGGTTGTTACGCGGGACCCCTCCGATTGCTCGCCCACGAAGTCTATACCCGTATGACGGCCAAAGGAATGCATTGCTACCTTGTTACGGGCGATGAAAGACGAGAACCAGAGGAGAAAAAATCGGAGGACGCCGCCCTCTCAGGGATGAGGCCGAGGCTTTTCTCATGCACAGTAGAAATGATGCCGCTGAATACGGAGCTGGATGTCGCAGTCATTGACGAAATCCAGATGATCGGAAATCAAGATCGAGGGTGGGCATGGACGCAAGCCGTGCTAGGAGTCAAAGCCACTGAAGTACATCTATGTGGCGAAGAAAGAACGGTGCCTATAATCCAACAACTTTGTGCATCGGTTGGTGAGAAGCTGATCATACATCGGTATGAACGGTTGAGTCCGCTGAAAATGGGGAAGCAAAGTCTGAAGGGCAATTTGAGAGGACTGCAGAAAGGCGACTGCATTGTCAGCTTCAGTGTGATGGGCATACATGCACTTCGTAAGCAGATTGAAGATCAGACGGGTAGGAAGGTGGCGATTGTCTACGGCAGTCTGCCCCCAGAGACTCGTGCACAGCAAGCCCGACTTTTCAATGATCCAGATAATGACTACGATTTTCTGGTGGCTAGTGATGCTGTAGGTATGGGATTGAATCTGGCCATCAAACGAGTAATTTTTGAGACTTCCAATAAATTCGACGGCTACAGACGACTTACGCTTCCTGTTGCCGACATCAAGCAGATCGGCGGTCGTGCGGGTCGATACAGGACTGCAGCACAGGCGTCAAAGACAGGACCCGTTTATTCAGATCTTACAAAAGGAAATGATGACAATGACTCTCAAATCTCCCCATCCCCAACCAAGGCTGATGTACAAAGTGTCGGCTATGTCACCACTCTCGAAGACTTTGATTTTCCTATCGTCAAAACAGCCATGGAATCTGAACCCGAGCCAATTCGTACTGCAGGACTTTTCCCACCTTCTGCTGTACTCAATCGCTTCGCGTCATACTTTCCGCCCAACACGCCTTTCTCCTATATCTTGACCCGCCTACATGAGATCAGCCAAATGAACTCTCGATTCCACCTTTGCGGTCTGAAAGATCAAATATGGGTGGCAGATATGATCGAATGCGTACCTAATCTGACCATTTCCGATCGAAACATCATCTGCGCCATGCCTGCGAGCAAAAGCGATGCTACGGTCTGGAAAACGCTAATGCCTGCCCTTGCTCGTTGTATTGCAGATCAGAAGGGTGGCGACCTCTACGATATCGAAGAAATGCCTCTCGAAATTCTCGAACAGGAAGCTACGCCTAATCGCGAGTATCTGCGCAAACTCGAGACTCTGCATAAAGCCCTTGTCGGCTATCTGTGGCTGAGTTTTCGTTTTGCAGGCGTTTTCCCAACTCGGCCGCTTGCTCTCCATGTCAAATCGCTTGTTGAGGAGAGAATCGAAGACGTTCTCGGCTCGCTATCCTTCTCCGATCAGCAGCGCCGTCAAGTAGCCAAACAGCGACAGAAGCAGCTGCTAGCGGATATGGAACAACTTCTCGCAGAAGAAAAACTTCGCGAAGGCGATGCCGCAGGCGAACAGATTAATGCCAAACTCGAGAATGCTGCTCGCGAAGCGTCACAGACAGCGACCCAATTCGGATTCAGCGTTATGCCGGAATATCAGCGTCTCATTGATGCTGCGAGACGGGCTGGGACTAACGAGCAGCAGACCACTATCACTGCTGGTGGGGACCGATTTGGTGGAGAGGACGAGATGCAGTTGAGTGAAGGGCTTGAGGATATTTCATCTGAGAACGGCGATCATCTGTCGCCGTTGGATTCGATTGACAACGGGAGCGAAGTGAGAAGGAAGGACAGCACGACTGTGGGTTGATCGATCCCGTATCATTGTACTCAGAGATATTACAGATTAGATTCTACAATATCATTTTGGTAATTTCATCATCCCAACTGCGTTACTCCTTCGATTATTATTGCTGATCATGCCAGTCGAGCTATTCTGTGTTCATTTAATTGTCCTTTGCCTGGTATTTAGTAACTCCTTTACAATGATACACAGAATAGAGCGAGCATGAAATATTGATAGCTTTAATTAATTGGTAGATACCGCTTGGCACATTATTACAAGTTCCGACCCCAATACAACATGACGGTATCCTCACATGCAAAGTTTGGTCAGTCTCGCAAATACATATCGTAGTTGTGATTGGTCTAGGCGATGCATTCGCGAAAAAACTCATACGTAGCTAGCTGGTTTCAATGCTCGTGATACAAAAAATTGGAGGGGGTGCTCTGACGTTCTGAAAAAAGTTCACGCAGTCCGGCCATTCCTAGAATACATAGATCCCAGAAGTCATGCGATGGCTGGAGCCAGTCGAAAAAAAGTTCACGCAGTCCGGCATCACCTAATGCCTCTAGAGAATCACCTTTTCTATGCGCTTTAGCTATAATCTTAGCTATTATCGTCTTAGAATGTAAAATTCAAGGTGTTCATAGTCGTAGCACCATAAAATGCGACGAAGTAGACTATGAGAGGGTAACTTAAGCTCTCTACTGAAGCAAGCCAGAACATGCTAGTCAGGAAATAGAGCGGTCTGAAGGGCGCCACTTTGGATTAAATAGGATTGGGCATGTTGAAGAGACAAACCACCCCATGAATATGAGCGCGGTATGCTGATGAGATATACAGTATCTGTTCGAGAACGCGTGGAAGGTGCCCGCTCGATCTCCTCAACAACGATAAAGCATCAGGATTGATCCTCCGTGGTACAACAACGCCATTATCCAATCGTGTACTGGCCTGCATCTCCGAAGCAGCCCATGCAGTTTGGACTCAGCGAATATTGGATACGGTCTCAGGGAACCTTGGACCAACGAGGATTTTGCATGAGATATATGAAAGGGGTAGAACGAAAGCAGTGCAAGATTTATGACGAAGGGGTTGACGACAACGCATTTCAAGGTTGGTTTCATTCAATAGTAGTATTTATTCCGCCAGAATTTTGAGCAGGTCGCTTTCTACTTAGATGGACGAAGAAAATCCCATAACACAATATTTGACAGTTGGTGCTGTCACGTATTACATGCCGTTGCTTTGCTTAGCCTTTATCCAGCGGCTTGCACACAGTAATACTCAGCCCCAAGAAATTTGGTTTGGCAGTTCTCCCCATTCTGTCCGAGAACTGGGTTCCAGGAGTAAAGTTGGGCAGTGGAGATATGGTTGCTTGATGCAAATTCGGGACAAGTACTTCCCGAAACTGCTTTTCCATATCCAGTGCAAGCATCGGTAATCCCGGGCTGTGATGGTCCCTTGGGCTGCAAGGGCCCCGAAACACCGGTACAGTAATAATTACCAGAAATAAGTTGATCGCAGTGCTCCCCATAATATCCCAGAACGCTATTCCAAGCATAAAGCTGTGCTGACGAGATGCCGTATCTCCCAGGGAAGCTTTGGCATGAGTCACCCGAAACAGCCTGGGCATACTTGGTGCAAGTCGATATGACGCCATCTTGACGAGGCTGATACGGATCAGGACCGGCAACTGCTGAGCAGTAATACGTGTTTGCCCAGAATTTCGACTGGCAGTTTTCGCCATTTGGACCGAGAACTGTGTTCATTGCAAACAGCTGAGGCTTTGAGATTCCATGCCAATAGGCAAAAGAGTCGCAAGATCCGCCCGGGTTAGTCTCATAATATTCGACACAAGTGTCGACGATACCGGGCTGGGTTGGACCTGGTGCAGGCAAAGGGCCTGAGACGGCTATACAATAGTTTTCACCCCCCTTGAACTGATCGCAGTGTTCACCATGGCGGCCGAACACGCTGTTCCATGCATAGAGTTGACCCTCCGAAATTCCATGGTTGCGTGCGAAATAGAAGCAAGAACCATCAGAGTGGGCAGTGGCATATTTTGTGCACGTACTGATAACTCCTGATGGAGTGGGAGATGGGATGCCGGCCGTAGATGATGGGGCACTGGTAGGAGTACCTGTCACACCAACGCAAACATCTGTAGAGAGTTAGTTGGGTGTCGATTGAAAGCTATTAACGGTTTCTCCAACTCACAGTAGCCCGGTTGAAGATTGGTACATTTGCTGGAGATGGCAGGGTTCCACTGATAGAAGTCGTTGAGAGTGAATGTGCCGTATTTGTTAACAATATCGTCACAGGTGTCTCCGGCCTGCACATCATAAAAACTTTTGCAGTCGGATGTAATGCCTGATTGAGTAGGCATATTCGGGACTGATGAGGTCGTGGTCGCGGATGCAGTCGTCGTTTGCTTCGGAGTTGTGGTTGACATCGGAGTTGAGCTCGAGGTAACAGAGCCTGTGACAACGGTACCAATCACGCAGTAATTCTGCCCAACTACGATGTTTGGACAACCGACGCCGGGATTGAAGGACTGGAAGTCGGCTAGGGAGATGCCCCAGCTGTCGGCCAGAGACTGACAAGTGTCGCCATTTCCGCCGACGACCGAGTAACTGCAGCTGACACTGTCCCGGACTTGCAGTGCTCGAGCATAAAGAAGCTCGGGGAGCGATGCGATGACGACAAAAAACGGAGCGTACATTGATACAGTACAAGATAAAGGAGCGACGGGAGTAAAGTAAGGTGACGAAGGTATCGATGGGTAAGAAACGATGTCGATGGGCGATGGGCTCTCCAACGCCGTCTTCTACTGCAATTTGCTTTCTATAACTTATACTCGCTGTCCCATCCGTTTCGAGGGGCTTTCCACGACGGAAACGGAAGGTGGCAATCAGTGATTTCTCCGAGTAATGCCCATTGACTTTTCGGTGGATCCGTCGGCACGAAAGCAAATTGCAGTTTCTTTCTCGCTTGCGCGAAGGATGACTCTACCGCCAGAACCATCCAGGGTATGGTATGGCTTGATTGAGCAACGGCAGAGAAGTCCCTGGCCCAGTCGAACTAAGTGGTTAGTTATGGTAAGTTATGTAACTAAATAGGCGGCAAGCGGCGCTTAGACAACCGTGGGGTACGCGACGTCGCATGCCAAGTCTGCGGCGTTTTGAGCTTGTCTGTTTCCCGTCAAGGCGTGAAGCATGACGGGACACAGAGCAAGTAGTGTAGTTACTGTAGTCCGGTCGTACGTACTAACTTGGCCGATGTAGTATCTCGTTCACCCCGAATGGGCGCCGGCGCCCGGGTATTTAGTTAGACTAAAACTGTTGCCCCCTTCGGTCGTCCGAGCTCTTGTTGGCGCGGATGGGTCGGTGTCCTGGTTTGCACTTCGCCTCCCGACTCTCTCCCAAGTCATTCTCCATCGACTTTTCGAATTCGCTCACTGTCTCATCCTCCCCGTCGAACAGCATGGCATTTGGTTTCCGACGACTGTGTTGGTCGCCAATATGCTGCATCTTGTTGCTCTGGTCCACCGTGCTAGGATCGTCAGTTGCCACCTTTCCGGCCACGGTCGAGCTGGATCTGGTCTTCCCACGGAATGAGACTTATGCGCCGTCGCCACTGATTCCAATCGTCTTTGCTATCCAGAACACCCAGTTTGCCGCCGCTGTCGATTTGGGCTACGTCACATATACAATCCTGGAGTACAATAATCCAGATAACATCCTGTTGGACGCCAACACACGAATTCTACATCGTCAGAACCTCAATTTCACCGGAAGTGATCCCTATTTTATATACGCCAGTACAACCAACCTTTCACAATCAGAAGGAACTTGGATGCTGACCTGGGGTATCGCATCCACGCAATGCGACAACGTAAATGAAGAATTTGGTCCGATAACTGGGGGCGACTTCCAGCAAAACCGCTTGCTCTTCAGCACAAAGCAAGGTGCTCAGCAGCCTGATCTTGTAGCTGCTACTATGGAGAAGGCGAACAACGGCACATGTGATAGCACTCAAGGCTTTGCATTCAATATCACAACAATCATTGACACGTACCCACTTGACACGGCTTCAACTGCCTGTGCTGTTGTTGGGGATCCGACCCCGACCGCGAATCCATGTCGAGTAACGATAAACAATCAATCAGCAACGAGTATTTCTGCAGCACTTACTTCAAGTGAATGCAATGACCCCTTTCAGACAGTCTCATTCTGCCCGAAGAACAAAACAAATGCCGCACCACGAGGGAGACCAATGTCGGTCTATCTGTTAGCATCGGGCACAATTATCGTTGGACTGGTTGTATTCTTCGCTTGATATATTTCATAGATTTTCAAATGATCTTGCCCACTTTTACTGTAAATTTTCGCTATGCAATCACTCCTCTTCTGTCCATTTAAGCTCTGCGAGTTCGTTAGGTGACGGTACATCTCCTCGAATATCGAGTTATCCCATGCCGAGCCAAGAATGATAAAGCCAGCCGGTTTGGGACGTCGGAATGAGTCTCATAGCGGTCATGTCCCGTAATTATTGGTGTCCTAGTTCGAGGGGCGTGGAAATTTCGAGACATACCTTGTTCGTTGCTACACAAATCTAACAGGGACCAAGCAAGCCTGTTGTCCCGTTCATTTCCTTCATAAGTGGAGTTTAGCCACAACGACCGTGTTATCCTAGTGCCTCGGAGCTGCTCGGAGAGACGGTCGGTTGTTCTCGTCCAGTGTGTAAGGATGAGGTGAAGACACACCCAAGCCGAAATTACTGCGGGAGACAACTACAGACACAGTTCAACAATACATAGTTAGTCTACAAGCAATGAGCGCCCGCGCCACACGCTGGCCGCGGCACTGCAGGAGGGCATCGCGGCTTGGCGTTCAACAGCCTACTTCAGCTGTTCTCCGAAGTCCAGAACCTTTCCCCGGCGAATGGAATCGTCTGCCGACAAGCTATTCAAGCTACGCAAGGAAATATGGTATGTATCGCTAAAAACTAAACGAGACAAGAGAGCATGGACCAGTACGCTGACCGGGATTTTGTCAATTTCACTAAACACAACCCGATGCGACATCAGTCTCCGCCCTTGCTCAATAGACGGTGAAATCAATAGTCCGAATGTTTGACCGGGAGGGGTTTCCGTCCAGGGCGAACTCGGACCATTTGTCAAGGAAATGATCTGGATGCTACAGCCGCGCACAAGCGATGGAAATAAAATTGTGAAGTCAAACTACAAAACCATGGAGTCGCCGGAAAGCTGCTGATATCTCCCCCCTTTCGTCGCTTTACTACACACTCTTTCAAGCCCTCTCATTGACCCATTTTCGTCGCTCCTTCTTATCCGTCTTTTGCGAGGCGGCGTGCGGTGCTTTCTACCCACTCACTATTCGTTAATTGTCTTTATTTCTTCGGCATGGGTCCATCCTTCTACAGTGCAGCCCGCGCAGCTATTGGTGTTCTTTGTCTCACTGATCTAGTCTCCGGACAGGGACGGCCTAGACAAGCTACGAGTCCAGGCTACCGTGGCAGAGATCCATGTCCTATACGTTGCAGTATCGCTGGGCCTGATGCTGCCAATTGGTCCGTTTATCATAATTTTGAACAAGTTCAGTCCTGCCCGGAGACCATATTCTACGAGTTCTCTCTTTACGATCAGGTTGATGACCCAAACGAACTTCATCGTATCTATGCTTGTACATCTTTTGGCCCAGATTGGTCGAACCTTCCAAATTCAACGACTCAAGGAGCGATACACTCTACTCCCGCAAACACCACGTACGAAATTGGGGGTTGGTCTCCTGGTGTGAACCCTGCCGTAGCCAATATTCGAAGCCTCTCGAAGCAAATTCGTCAATATCTGGCTAGTGGCTATGGAGCGAACAACAAATCCGAAGTTCTCTTTGCGCAATCCGGCTCGGCTACAGTTGGACTTTACATCGGCAAAAGCGTGCAGAATGAACAAACCAGCTCATTTGCATTGCAGATCTTGGAGAACATACTCCCAAGCCTCAATTCGTCAACTGTAGCCATGCAGCTCTGCAAGTCTGGATATGACAGTGATCACATTTTTGGCTTCGTGGCCACCGGCAATGCAACCTTTGATCCAGTTCAAAACTCTCTTCAGTCATGGAGTGATGCCCGGTGTCTTTCCTTCGATCACTCGACACAAATCACTGGGCCAGCATTTTTCACTACTCCACTTTTACTCTCGAATTATTCTATTACCAACATTACCTCGTCAGGATCCAATTTTACATCACGTCACCTCACTAAACGTTTCTCGATTTCCGCTCGTAGCGATTGTCGTACTATTCAAGTTCAAGCTGGAGATGGCTGTGGTGATTTGGCTCAAAAGTGCGGGATCTCCCCAGCAGACTTCACCACATACAATTCCGATCCCAAGACATGTTCGACTCTCCAACCACTTCAGCATGTATGCTGTTCGTCTGGAACACTGCCAGATTTTGCTCCCAAACCAAACTCCGATGGCTCATGTGCCAGTTACAAGGTCAGCGCGGGTGATAGCTGCTCGGCAATCTCAGCTGCAAACAGTCTCACTGTTGACCAGTTAGAAACTTTCAACAGTAATACTTGGGGTTGGAACGGATGCAGCAATGTTTGGACAGGAACCATAATATGTTTAAGCACTGGAAGCCCGCCAATGCCAGCTCCTGTATCTAATGCTGTGTGTGGGCCTCAGGTTCTAGGGACCAAGCAACCAACGGACGGAACTCCTCTCACCGATCTGAATCCATGTCCTTTGAATGCCTGTTGTGATGTGTGGGGCCAGGTTCGTACTCTTGGGTTTAGAACGAGCTATTGATTGGGTACTAATGATTTTTATGCTCTCAGTGCGGCAATACGGCCGAGTTTTGCACCGACACGAATACAGGCGCCCCCGGCACAGCTAAAAAGGGCACCAACGGATGCATTTCTAACTGCGGTACTCAAATTGTTCGAGGAAGTGCACCTCCTGTTTACCGACGAGTTGGATATTTCGAAGGATTCAGCCTTAACCGTCCTTGTTTGCAACAAGATGCCTCTCAGATTGACAGTTCACAGTACACTCATTTACATTTCGCATTTGCAACCATCACGTCCGACTTCCAGGTTTCTACTGGGGATGTTTTAAATACCTTCGAGTTCGAGTCTTTCAAAAGGATTGAAGGCCCGGCGAAAATCTTATCGTTTGGCGGATGGGACTTCTCTACGAACCCAAACACGTACAACATCTTCCGCCAAGGTGTTTTGCCAGCCAATAGACTCAAACTTGCTACGAATATTGCCAATTTTATCCATAACAACGGCCTTGACGGTGTAGATGTTGACTGGGAGTACCCTGGAGTAGGTCGAAAAGAACGAAAAGATCGTGAAGTCATTCTGACAGCTCCATTAGGCCCCTGATATACCTGGTATTCCAGCCGCTGACAAGAACGAAGGCCAGAATTATCTTGCGTTCCTCGTCATTCTCAAAAACTTACTCAGAGGAAAATCTCTTTCGATTGCAGCTCCCGCCTCGTACTGGTACCTAAGAGGCTACCCGATTCAGCAAATGAGCAAGATCGTGGACTACATTATCTTCATGACCTATGATCTACACGGTCAGGTAAGTACTCCATGTATTGAACCAATTATGATATCTTCCCGCTGAATTTCAATCAACAGTGGGATGCAGGTAACCAATGGTCGCAAGTTGGGTGCCCTTCGGGAAGTTGCCTCCGCAGCCAAGTCAACCTGACTGAAACAATCAGCGCTCTGGTTATGGTGAGCTCATGCCTAATTTTTCTACGAACTGTTGAGAAGAATGACGGCTAAGCGTTTGATAGATCACGAAGGCGGGCGTACCTTCAAACCAAGTCATTGTTGGTGTAACAAGCTACGGACGATCTTTCGAGATGGCTGACGCCGGGTGTCACACGCCGGATTGTTTTTTTACAGGCACTGCGGGCCAATCTAACGCAGAGAAAGGCCGCTGTACTGGCACAGCTGGCTATATATCCAATGCTGAGATTCAAGAGATTCTCAATAACCCAGGTAGAGTCAACCAAAACTTCATCGACGGTACAAGTAACAGCAACATCTTGGTTTACGACAACACCCAATGGGTATCATGGATGAGCCCTCAAGTTCGGCAATTTCGCTCCAATCTCTACAAATCGCTGAACATGGGTGGTACTACTGATTGGGCCGTTGACCTAGACACTTTCAACTCTCCTCCCGCCCAGGAAGACTCTTGGATAAATTTCGTATCCAAAGTCAGGTCTGGCAAAATGAACGCCGATGACGGTCCTCGTACTGGGAATTGGACCCAAATTCAATGTGATGACATTTCAGTCACCGACATCAACGATCTAACTCCGACACAGAGATGGAACATGATGGACTGCCCTGACGCCTGGAACGACGTCATTAACTACTGGGAGGACCACGACAAAGGAGGATTCAAAACCTTCATCGAATCCATTTCGGACTCTATTCATGGCCCAGAGAAAGTTGATTGTCTTTCTATATATCCTAGCAGTGGTTGTGATCAACCCTTGCAATGCGGCAATTTTATTGGCAAGGGGTCGGGAGCCGCAGGCTATGAAATCTGGAACTCAATAACTCACATTCACGGGGTATCTATCACCTTTTTTCCCCGCTCTGATGGCTTCTAACTATCGAGACAGTACTTTTCTGACTATGTAACGGCTCTGTATCAAGTTGCCAACCAGTTCTCGCTGGCAGCGTCAGATTTCGAGAATAAATTCGCGCCTGTCAAACCAGCAGAAGATGACAGATGGCTCCTCGCCCTGATTGATCTGATCACACTTGGAGCGTCCATAGTGGCTGGCCCTTTCTTCAATTCAGGTAAGTTTATTTGCGATTCTTGCCTCGACACTTTCTCTAATTCCATCAAACTGCATAGTTCTGGGAGAACTTGCGTATTTTTCCGAGCGGGAGGCCAGTTTGGCCAATATCAAAGACACAACGATGACACTTATTGGACAAAGCACAACACTAACCAAAGATCTTTTGGACAATAATTCGCCGTAAGTCTTTCTCCATTATAGTGGCAAATTCCATTGTATCGGGTCTTTCTTCTTCCTAAGCGTAACCTACTGATCGTTCAAACAGAACCAATTGGACTCTGACCAAGTCGGCTGAGTTTTCCGACTTTATGGGTCAAGTCGTCGGTGCTTGGGCTGGCCTAGCAGAACTCTCGCTCATGAACTTATTCAACGGCTCTGATGACGGAATATCGAGAGCGACATCGCTCGTTGCCGGCGGTAAACTAATTGAAGGATACAGCCCTTACCCACCGGTGTCGGCCGGTGAACAAAGCGGTGCTGCAATGAAGGCCGCGATCGAAAAAGGCTTTTATGGGTTCACTATACCCACCCTCTGGTCTATTTCAGGCAATTTCCCTTTCATCATCGACTCGGGATATAAATGCGGCACTGTTGACCCAATGGGCGATTGGCTTGACATTGATACCATGCATGCCACAGCCGGTTGCTACAACGGTAATTTGTACTACCTGGCAAGCCCTGCAGGTCCTTCAGTGACTTGCCATGCTCCCTGCAAAGGTTGCATCCCTACATCGTCTGGACAAGGCGGCAATGGTGTTCCAGACTGCATCAATAACTTGTTCTCAGCGCCTCCGGGGATAGAATATCTTGACGGCATGGTTTTCGGCGGTGTAACAGTCGGTGACATCATCACTGGGTAAGCGGTCATTCCTGATTATTCAAATTGGATCAAAGGTACTAAGAAATGTCCAGATCGGTGAGAACGTATATCCAAAATGGTGGTCAAAATGGCGGAGCTGTAGCCGATCCGTCCAACAGCGACACCAACAGCGATCTGATAGACCAAGACATCACAACGCCTGGATTCATCAGACTGCCGGTCTGCAGCGTTAATACCGCCTTCCTGTCATGGGACAAAGAGGGAGGACCTGATACTAGTGACCCTAATTATCCGTGCTCGATCCCGTTGGTGAGGAGCGACTGCGGTGATTCTACGTTCACGGATGCTACTACAGATACTTCGCCTCTTGTGGATGACTGCAAAGTTATCATTAAAAACATTCAGGGTACTCGTGGAGAATGGACGGGTACGATCGACAAGCAACGCACACTGGTTTCATTCGGTTCATGCAACTTTGCCGTCAACGGAGAAGGCTTTCACGGTAATGTGGATTTCAAAGTCGGCGCACAGGACATTATCGACTTGATCAATGACTCGATTACAAAATTCGCTCAAAATGGCAGAGTTGGCGCCAACGGCCAACTCGGGTGTAAGGGAGATGTTAAAAATGAGAATACCTACTGGACCATCTTTTAAGATTGGAAGGGTAAAAATCTTCAGTTTTAGAAAGACTTCATGGGTGAATCATAGCGGCACCCAAGCTATCATACTGAGAAACAGAGGATGTTGGCTCCGTAAATCATCTGTCACAATTATCTAGCATCGGACACGAGCAATCTCAACAAAGAATATCTGTGGATGAAAATTGGATCAGCCGGCAACTGAGGCATCATTCTCCGCACTAAATTTGAAAGCCAGGAAGAGTGTATGAACGAAAGAGGGCAGCTATGTACAACTTTCAATCATTATTTCACTTGACCTGTAAACCCATCTTCTCGTGCAATATCGTTTGGAAATGTCTCAGGCGTATGCTTCGAATTGCTCGAAAACGTCGTCCACTCGCTTTCTGCACGTGGCCGGTCGACTGTAACAAAACATCGGTCTACATTCACTTGGTTAAAGAGTAGATAGAATCCTCTTGGATGTATTGGGTGGCCTCGGTGGAACAGCATCGATGGCTGTGTGTCGAAAACGGCGTGTTGGTCTATATGCGCGCACCCGAAAGACTTTTGTCTCAATGAAGACGGCTAGACGGCTACAGTTGGAGGCGTTGTCAAAGCGGACGCAAGCATTACCAGATTTGGGAAAGCAATCATTAAAGACTTGTATCTTCCAGAAGTGTGGCAAATATTTGAAAACTTCACAGTAATAGGCGCATTTGACTGCAGTGCCGTGGTACCCATGTTAGGTCGCGGTTTTGACTGATGACAGGGACGATATGTCAATCTAGCCGACGATCTGGTTTCTGCTTGTCTATCCATAGCCAACAGAACAACAATTGCCCTCTATTCAATATCACCTTCTGGGACTACGTGGAGCAGGCCATAATTGATACCGACAATCATGCAGTTTAACTTTAGAGTAATCGAATCATGCAGTTTAACTTTAGAGTAATCGATAAAGGGAGTAACCAACAACAAGAAAATCGAGTTTCATAATGCTATTACTTTGCATCCATCGGATATATGCCCAATGGTTGCATGTTTCTCCGCTAGCAGTCCAATTGTCCATCAACGCCAGTGAACGCCTTTTGTTTTTCGACTCCCAAGGCTGAATAGTAGTGGTCAAAGAACTCTTCTTATCTGATGCTCGTGGATCCATGTTTTACATCGTTAAGTGAGGGTAGGTGGAAGGTATCGTTGGTGGCAGCTGATCGCAGCCGCCGAGGTCGCGGTGCATGGCGGAAAGAGACGTAGCAGTGCTCTCGCAATCGCCAGAATCACCTGCGGAGTGCTCAGCCCCATCGTGCGATGAGGGAACGCGACCATCGTCCCTGTCCAGCTTCTTCCGTGTACGAAGCAGTGCTTTGTCTCAACCTATCGCCCAGAACACAATCACTCTCAACCCTCCATCTTGACATCACCCTTCTGCCCTCTGGCAGAAATCCACAGGACATTGTTACACCGGATTAGCACCTGTCCCAGTACACCCTCACTCTTCATGCCCGCATCATTGGCACCCACAGTCCATTCCTCTGCCCCACTAAGCTGGATGTTCATGTAGCTGTCCACCGAGACAAGACGGCCGGTATATTCCTGCTGGTTCCACTTGAGGCGTACAATGACTTCTTCGTTCACAAGCTGTTGCAGCATTGGGCGGGGGTTGAGGGGGACGAACTGTAAAGTGTTAGTGCAGCTCATATTCGTGGTCTACTGCCTTTATGCTGCGCGCAGGGTGAAACATACGGCCATGATTGCGTATTTGGCGTGATGTTGGTAGAGATTTATGCGACAGTTCCTTCGGCAGAACGTTGGAATGAAACAGTGGTGTTGTAGTGGTGGTGGGTGGGTTGTCGCGTTTATATCAAAAGATTCGCGCTTGCGAGAGTTGAGTCGAGCTTGCGCTGAAGTCAGTCCGGTCTCAGTATGAAATATTCCCTTACCGTGATTGAAATTACACGTCGCAGCCAAAACGTCGAATGAGCAACATAAATGTATCTTTTATTGTATAGGCTTCTGAAACTAATTGTTATGTATTGTGAGTGAGTATACTGCGTTCAATCTAGTCAAAATAATTATTGACATGTGGCTCATGGCCACCAAGCGTCTCACAAAACCCATTCGTCGCAATCTCTGCACGTTTAGTTCAACACGAGAATCCTCTCGACCTGCCCTTATTCCACAATCGCGTAGGTACGCGTGGATCATCCCGTCGTCTGCTATCTAGCCTGCGAGAATTCCATCCGTATTCACCCCTTTCTTCATATGTATGCAAGTCTGCGCCGATTTCGAGAGACGTGTCAAGAGGGATTCAATCACAGAATCATCAAAACGATAGACCCAATTGTGAATTAACAAGACAAATGATGATAGTGACCGTCTAGATTCGCGGTTGAGAATGACAGGTCACTATGGTTACCTAACACTATCACGGCTTCAGTGATTCGTCTGTCAACCAATTGAACCGAGCTTGGATCGTGATTCGCTGCATTGTTTTGAACATCGAGTATTTTCAACGAGCAAGTTATCTTATGAAGACCGTCTATGAATTACATTACTAGAGTTAGTTGCTGGGGCTCTTTGATGTGACTGGACGATCAAGACACTGTATGTTCTCCAATGGAAATTTATGCCTCAGCCATCTCGAATGGAGATACCCAGACAAAAGACTAGGACTCCAATATCCCACCCGCAATTCAGAGCATTGCATCAAAACACCCCACATCGATTCCAATGCATATCCCCAGACTGGTGCATTCAGCGAGTCCGGCTCGAATTTGTAGATATTCCACGGGCTTTGGGTGTACTTCGGTGAGTGCATCCAGCTATCTGGATCACGCATATTATGTAGCATCTCTTCATATATAGATTTTGAATTTGCGCGGATCCGAGCCCCTGAGACGATGAATTGCCCTCGGTATGTCAGGACCAGGTCGTGGCATTCGCCTGGGTTGGCTTTTGAGTACAGGTCGGCAAAGACCGAGCCTTCTTCGGAGCCATATCGATCGTGACAGTGATAGCAATCTGTGCATACCACGCCTTCATATGCGAAGGACATAAATCCAGTTTCTGGGACAAAGTAGTCGGTAAGACGTTGCCTCAGGTAGGGGAAATGGTGAGGTTCATCCTGCATGAAGAACATGTGTTCGGCAAGATCATCCCATTTCGTGACAATGTGGTGCAAATAGGTCTCTCCTTCGCGACCAACATTGTCAAGGGATATGATCGATAGCTGGTTTGCAAATGCACGTTGTATGCTGTCTTCAAATGACTCAGTGTCGCTATTCTTATTGTAAATCGTGATTCGAGGATTGCGTTGGCTGATCCCTGGCAGCTCTAGAAGCAATTTCAAGTTCTGTTCAACTCTTGTTGCTGGCTCGTTGTAGCGATTGATGACAATGTCAAGCCTAGATTTGGGCTGAAAACTGGTATCTAGTCGGAATTTGCTGAAGTCAAGGGGTGGAGGGTTGGTAGTCAACGTAGCCAAGACGAAGACCAACCAGGAGACTGTACCAAATGTTATTAGACCAATTGAGTAACGAGTCGATCGACCTGCACCATGGGCGGGGGAAGGAATAGATAGCTCATAATCCTGGACTGAATTCTTCGGATGTTTGAACTCGTTTGAACGCATCGACTCCAATGCAGCAACAAAATATTCGATGTCCGACCGATTAACAAATGCCAGAAGGGTGAGAAAGTAACCCAAATATTGCCAGAAAGATAAGACAGCCGGTGGAGTCGGCATAACGAGCCAGTCCACAGCAGATACCAGGCCACATATAGTCAGCATCAGGAGTTTTCGTTCCGTTCGATGTTCTCCCTTCGACGGCTGGAGATTTCGGGCACAAGTGAAAGGAGGTAAGGGCCGGAAGACGGATCCTCCCACATGAATAGCAGCTGTTGTTGAAATGACATTGATAACTATAGCCATCCCAGTAGGATATAGCGGGACCCAAGTCGTAGGTCGCCAAACTTCGGATGTTTGCGCTATTATAACAAACGGAGCCAGTAAGAACAAAGCCCAATGTTCCGTGCTCAAGTATCGGTGTGTCCACCAGGCTTGACGCTGGTTCGACGTCGCTTTGTGCACTCGATCCGCAAGCTCTTCAAGCAGTCCAATGAACAGAATGAAAGCAACAAAGATTCCTCGGAAAAAGAATTTCAGCCTGTAGTCCCAAAGATAGATCATAGTGGCTCCGGTGGCGAGGGTAATGTATCGAACAACGTCTTGAGCTGTCAATTGCCGTTCCAGAATTCGACCAATCAAATAATTCGGGTGCCAATCTAGAGTCAAGATTAACATGGCAATGGGAAGACTGCTCGAGAACATGATAATTTTGTATCCCAAGCCAAGAGTCGCCCCAAGCGAGCCAATATAGGCCAGAGCGAGGATGGCCGAAGACATTCGAAATCCATTGGGGCCAGAAGGGCTCAAGTGAGCATACTTAATTTCCCTTTCATCGTTGCGAATAAAAGCTTGTGACAATGCGAGCGCCGCCAGGTGTAGTGCCACGAGATGGAGCGGGTATGTGAGCTCGTCGGCCAGGAGACATTTCAATGTCACTATGCTGATTGTGGACAGCGCCAACCAGATTGAACGACGATGATTTTTCCAGGCGATCCATCGTATTGAACAGGTTCGTGATGTAGTTTTTTCATGGTTCCATATTGCCATGTCGCGATGAGTGTTCGGCGTCCATTCGTGGCGCGGTCTGTCGCGTGAGGTTGATTATTTTTGAAAGACAGAAACGTTCGAGCACTTGAACTTTGACATCACTCAGCTCTGGCACAAGGGCAGTATATCAATTCTCGCAGCACAACACATGCTCAAGCCTTTCGATCATTTTCAAGGTTCATATCTAATTAATCAACAGATGCCAACCACCGATTGTATTCGTTTATTACTTTTTCGGATCCTGCGAAAAGTTCATGCTATATCCGCCTGATTTCTCATCTTTCACAAAGTTGAAGTTCTCCGTGCTCAGTCCAAAAGGTTTGAGCAAACTATTACCCAGGCCTTTTAACTTTGACATCATCTCGGCCATCTCTTTCTCCTTTGCCTTGTTCAACTTCGGGCCCAACTTCCGCACTGAATCCAAGATCGATCGCTGGTCCGTTGGAGACAGTGTTGGTAACATTACGGGCGATAGAAGAATCTTATAGTCCTCATCTGCGCCTTGCAAGGCCGCCCATCCGCCTGACTCTGTTCTTGCTTTTGCGCGGCGCATGAGAAGTTTCACTTGAAGTTTGCGCACCTCATCCAGTGTCCTGCCTGATTTTTGAAGATTCTCAATCCGTTCAGCGACGTCGTCATCTACTTCCTCCACAACATTATCCTCGTCTCCTTGGTCTTCTTCAATCACTCCATTTTGACCCTCTTTTGTAGCTGTCGTTTTCGGCTTAGGTCGTGGGAGAGGCTCCAATCGCTCGAGACAGTCTACACCCTTGGTTGCACTCTCAATAGCCTCTTTCCATTCTTCTAGCTTGAGATTACACGCAGCAATATTACTCCTCAGCACTGCCATTTCGAAATCGAGGTAATTGGGACACGATGACATCGCTTTGTCGTATATTTGAATGGCATTCTCGAAAGAGCCCTTGCCAAAGAGCTTATTTCCAGAGCCTTTGAGTGTGTTTGATTCTGCGAGAAGAGAAGCTTCTTCTTCGGGTGCGAAGCGTTCGACGACTGGTTTGGAGGGTACATCTGTCTGTGATGCTGTTGATTCTCGCCTCTTACTTCTTTCGTGTTGGTATGACGAAGGTTGCGTGGCGCGAGGTGGGGATGGTTCGTTGTCGTCAAAAGAGTGGAATGACTCATCCGAGTCTGAGAAATGAGCTATGTCCGGCATCGTAACTATATGTTCTGAAAGAGTCGAGGTGTGCTTGTAGAGTTGGAGGAGTATGGGAACAAGAAAGTGGGATAGAAAGTGCGGCCTGCTTCCGCCATTCACATGCGCGTCGTCTAGACATTCTTCACATGAACTCGACTTCTACATTTTCCTAATCCATGCCATAACTTAATATGGCTGACTCAAACAACTCACAGTCTACGTCGCGGACATCGACTCCTAATCCTCGGTTCGCGTCACAAGGCCATACTGCGGAGGATCTACTCAAAGATCAGACGGTAGGTCTAGTGACACTCTCCGACTTTCGTAAAAGGCGCGTAGAGGCAATAGAGCAAACAGAAAGAGGGACACCCGAAGGCACACCAACTGCTAGTGGAGCGGCAACATCAGATGGACGGTGAGTGGTATTGCGTGAACAATTGCCATGGGAAAGGCTGGTACTGACAAGCCAAGTGCAGTGATTCATCAAACACCCCTGTATTCAAGAAGAAAAAGAAACCACTGAAGAAAGCAGTCCTCTCTTTTGGTGACGATGAGGAAGAGCAAGACTTGGATCACAGTTCTGCCCCTACACCGGCTTCGACATCACGTTCAAATACTCCAGCGCAAAACGGTTCCGCGGCGCCAACTGACTCGGACGACTCTTCTTTTGCTCCCAAAAAACGCCTCAGACCAAATACATCTGTCACCTTCCAGCCAAAGGCACTGACCAAGTCGGCCCTTTTGAAAGAAGCACAGCTCAAAGAACAGCTTCGGAAAGAGTTTGTGCAAATGCAGGAAGCTGTCAAGCAAACCGAGTTTGTTCTACCATTTGTCTTTTACGACGGCAGCAATGTACCCGGTGGCTCGTGCAGAATGAAGAAAGGTGATCACATCTGGCTATTCCTTGAACGGGCGCGTAAAGTTGGTGCAGATTTGGCAAACAAGGGAGACAAGAGCAAGAAGGATTGGGCGAGAATCAGTGTGGATGACTTGATGATCGTCAAGGGTGACTTGATCATCCCTCATGTTAGTTTACGTTGCGGATAAGGTGCATCGATTCTGAAGCTAACTTGTTACAGCATTACGAGTTTTATCATTTCATCGTCAATCGAAGTATGGGCTATACTGGTCTTCTATTTCCGCACTCCTCCGAACGAACATCCGCGACTCCCAAGATCTCCGACGATGAATCTGAGTCAACGACAGTAGCTTCATCAGAGCATATCAACGGCCTCACGACCGCTGCATCACGCAAACAGCAAGCAGCAGCGCCGCCAACTATCCCGGATTCTGACCTCGAGGGTTATCGTGATGACCCCGAGTTGACCAAGGTCGTAGATCGGAGGTGGTACGAGCGCAACAAGCACATCTACCCAGCCAGCATGTGGGAAGATTTCGACCCGGAACGAGATTATTCGACGGGTATCCGAAAAGACAGTGAAGGCAATGCTTTCTTTTTCTCGCGGTGAAAGCAAATGACGCTTTGATCGAATGTGAATTGATATGCCAGGACCACTCCGACGAGCCGTTTAGTGTGAGAATTATTCTGGCTGTTGGACAGCTCAGGATAATCGTCATTCAGCCAGCGATCATCACGTCCTGATTGGTTCCTGCTCGGGCGAGAAACCACCACATCATCAATGTGAACCACAGCAGCAAACTGATGGGGTTGAAAACAAAGAGAACAATCGGCGTGGGTCGCATGAGGGCCATGACGACGTTTTGGGCGCAACGAGTTTGCCACTGTTCAATGCGTGCCAAGGTGGTGTTGAGTCGACGAGCAAAATCGTCGAGAGTCATGCCGCCGTCGGTATAGTACCATCCAGGCGAATCACGGCTTGTCTGTCGTCTGTAAGAGGGACGCTTGGGACCCAACATGGGCGAACCGGAGGCAGACTGGCGAGGTCGGTACAGTGTAGTGATGCTGACTTGTTGGCGTTCAGGTAGGAGAGCAAGGTCCGCAGCGGTGCGGCCATTGAGAATAAGAGAGAGCGAGTTCATGGTGGCGAAAGATGGTCGAAGTCCTACAAGAGTCGTTTTGTCTGGTGATGGTATTTGATCCGAGGTGAGATGAACGACTCGAGGACTCACAGCTCTTGTTGGTGAGTAGAGAGACAAGACTGCCGTAAAACGCAGATGGCCTCAACGCAAGTAACATGCCGGCCGACGACGGGACGTAGATAGATATATGTAAAAGGTGGTTCAACGGAGCCGCAAATATCGATCCTGCCCAACACTCTGCAGTGTCGCTTTTCCCCCCACCACCACCAACACCCCGCGACGCACATCACCAACGTTCATTATTATTCCCACGTCCGGCGCAATGCAGCGGCAAAAGCAGGAAGCACAAGGCCGACAAACAGCACCATAGCCGCGTAACAGGACGAGCACAATCCGACAGAATCCAATGTCATTCGCCGAGGACTGGCTGCGAGGGTTCCAAACAGTTGCCCGCCCATAGAGCAGCGCGGGGCCAATCAGGGCCACCAACACAACGCACGTTCGGACGTTGGAGGTTCTTGTTCCACGTCACTTGGCGACTTTTGCTCAACCACCAGCGCCGTCAGCTGCTCTAGACAGTCAGCTGCTACCGCCGGAAGAGGTGAAGAGGCCAATGAGCCGAGTTGCCCGCGACGAGTCGTCGACGAGAGATAACCTCGCATGCTGGATGCATGTGTCAAACTGCGCCGTCGGACGTTTGGCCGTCTAGTGGCGTGGCGTTGGAACGGGATATGCTGGCTGTGACTTATCAATGTTAGCTGGCACGCGATGTACATGTACACCCGTCTCACGCTCATTACTGACGAGAACTCGACCGTTCACACATGGAGTAAGTTGATGCATACTGTATAATTCAATAAGGCGCGTTATCTACAGTCGGCTCTCGAGCCCGCTCCATCCTCGCTGGCCGGGCCATTCGGCATCAGGCCAGACGTGGGGCAGCGCTTCCCAGATATGCCGGACAAGGATAATCTCCAGACCCTCTTTGACCTCACTCGGTAGGTCCTTGGCGTCCTTACGGTTCTGCTGCGGTAGCAACACCTTCTTGACTCCCGCTCGTAGTGCACCGATGAGCTTCTCTTTGATACCACCGACTGGCATCACCTTTCCGCGCAATGACACTTCACCAGTCATGGCGAGTGTCGGTGGTACTGGCTTGCCGCTGAAGAGAGAGATCAAAGCAACCGTGTGTGCGAGGCCAGCAGACGGTCCATCCTTTGGTATCGCCCCGGATGGACAATGAACGTGGATGGACCGCGATTTCATAATGTCTTCGTTCGGATCGTGGGTCAGTGCTAGCTCGTATGCGTGGCTCTTCACCCACGTCAATGCAACTTCGACCGATTCTTTCAAAACATCACCAAGTTTGCCCGTCAGTTGCACGCGTCCGCTGCCAGGCATGTCGGCGATTTCGATAAAAAGGATACTGCCTTGTGAGCCAGTGCTGTACGCTACGAGACCCGTGACAATGCCAGGCTGAGAGGTGACAGCGGCAATCTCTTCTTCGAATCGTTCAATTCCAAGAATGTCTTCTAGATCATCCGCAGTGACAATCGGCGAGTACGCCGGCAAAGTACTCGTGTCTCTGGCCTCCGCGTACTGGACAGCCTTTGACCGACATACGCTGCCAATCTCGCGCTCCAAGTTTCGGACTCCAGCTTCTCTTGTGTACGATGTGATGAGTTTATCGAGTGCGTCTTCGTTCATTCGGACATTCTCTGGAGCTAGACCATTGGTAGTAATCTGCTTGGGGATTAGGTGTTGCATAGCGATATGCCTCTTCTCCAGAGTGGTGTAGCCCGAGAGTTGAATCGTCTCCATACGGTCGAGAAGTGGAGCGGGAATTGTGTCGAGAGAGTTTGCTGTTGCAATAAACAAGACCTTGCTGAGATCAATAGGTATGTTGACATAATGGTCCACAAAAGTCGAGTTCTGCTCGGGGTCGAGAACTTCTAGCATAGCTGCCGAAGGATCTCCGTGATGCGATGATGTGCCAACCTTGTCAATCTCATCAAGCAAAAACACTGGGTTTGCCACGCCGACCTTTTTCAAGCCATTCACAATAAGACCAGGCATGGCGGCAACATAGGTTCTCCTGTGGCCTCTGATTTCTGCTTCGTCGCGAACGCCACCAAGTGATATGCGGTGGAATTTGCGACCAAGCGCCGTTGCCACCGACTTTGCCAGTGACGTCTTGCCAGTACCAGGAGGCCCAACTAGGAGGAGAATAGGAGACTTGTCAACCATCTTCTTGTGCTTGAGGATCTTGACCTCTTCTGGTGTCTGCTCTTGGGGTTGCTTCTCCTTCTTCATCGTCGGTGCAACATCTTCGTCGACACTCGCTTCCTTGGTTTTCTCTTGGGACTGTGATGATTGAGTAATGGCCAGAATTTGCTTGTCTAGGTCGACATTAACAGCTTGTTTGAGCTTCAAAACGGCGAGGTATTCCAGTAGCCTCTTCTTAATCTTTTCCAGACCGTAATGATCGTTATCAAGCTGCTGCCTCGCTCGAGCAAGGGTCGCAGCATCTAGGTTATCATCGGTGAACTTGGTCCATGGAATCTCGGCCAAATTTTCAAGGTAGTTCCTGCAAACTTGATGCTCTGCTTGGGCAGGGTTCATCTTGGCCAGACGCTTGAGTTCGCGGTCAGCAACCTTTTGCGCCTCTGGACTCAGTTGTGCGTCATCCAGTTTCTTCTTGAGTTCCTCGACTTCGTTTGCTTCCTCATCCTGTCCACCTGCACCTCCTGGCATGCCCATGCCGCCTGGCATCTGTCCGTTTCCCATGCGTCGAAACCTTGGATCTTGTCGTAACTTGTTCAGAGTCTCAATATCGATGGCACCATTTTGAGGTGCGTTTGTCGTGATGGCCATAATCCTGCTGTTTCCCTGAATGCTCGCAATTTGTCGTTTAAGAATCTCATTGATTCGTTCCAGACGCTCATGAATTGGAATTGCCGAGAGTATTCGCAATTTATCCTCGTGTGTGCATTCAACAATATTTGTCATGAAATCCGCAAGTACACCAGCTTCCTGTAGGTTCTTGCGGACGATATAAAGCTCCAGACGACGGGCAAGGATGGGTGATAGAGCCATACTGGGACCGCGAGGGAGCAGGGCAGATAGTCGGATGAGGGCGATGAGTTCTCGGCTGAGTTGTTTGAGATGAGCAAAGAGTTCAGTGAGTTGTGCGTCGTGCTCAGGGACTGGACCATCTTGGTGGATGGTGACCTTTGCCTCGAAATATGGCCGCTCCTTCACAATCTTGTCGATTTTGAAACGACTGACACCTTCGACCACAAGGGTCAATTCCCCCTGTCGTCGTCCTTGAACACCGGTAACTCTGGCCATGGTGCCATAGTTGAACAGATCAGACTTGCGAGCATGCGCCGGATCGGTCTGGAAATCGACGGCTTTCTTGCCCTTATCTCCATCTTCGATCAATTGCTGGCCATCGGGGTTCAAATAGCGGCTGTTGAGTGGCACGCAGCCGACAATGACGCCGGATGCATCTGGTTTTGGGGTCGATGCCTGACTATAGATGTGGGCGAGGATGGCGGCGATGTCGGCTCGGCTTTGGAGGGGGATGCGGCTGGTGACGCCCGGGAGGAGGACCAGGGAGTGCGGAAGGGGGATGAGAGCGAGAGTTGGCGTGGCTGGCGATGATTTGACCATGTTGTTGATGCAGTTACATGCTCAGGAGGAGGGTGGCCAGATGGAGGCGTGATTGTATTAGTAGTAGTTCGTCGCGGGCGGAGAGCCAGCACATGTTCGCCTCGGCTGTCGGTGGCCGCCGGACGGTGATGACGCGACGGGAATACGATGATTAACTTACTGTAATGCTTCCCCAGAACCTCCGACATACCGAGTGTAGATAGTCTACAGGTCAGCAGACGCCGTCCGATAACTCACCTCTGCGATGGACGACGTGCTATCAGCTTTTTTCGAATATGAACTCTTAAATCATGCCACGGACAAGCTTCCCGACTTCGTTCCGATGGACGCATCGCCGCAGGAGGGAAATATCAGGATGGAATTTTCCGTATGACTGGTGTAAAACTTGACTCAATTTACTGTTCTGCTGCAATACTGCGTTCCAAGACAAAACATTTTTAACTCGTATTATATTCGTATTACATACCTTTTACGTTAGTGGTGGTGGTATATAAGGGAGCTTAACCTAACGTATATTAATAGTGACGGGTCACCTCAGCTTAAAGAAATCCGTTTCGGCTTATCAACGAGGTCCGTCTACGTGTATGCTCCTCCGCAGATAGAACCTTCTCGGTTGAACACATCGACACCCCGCCAGACACTCACACGTGTGCAGAATCAATCGAAGAGTGACAGCCACAGTCAATCGAGACTTCTTGCCCTGGACTTCACCGGACAATAACCAGGACAGACAAACTTTCAAAATGGCCCCTCCGACATATTTGTATAAGCTCATGGACACGGCGCCACCATCGCCGATGCCAGAGACTTTATCTTTGAGCGACCTGGACAAACACGACGGTTTCATTCATCTGTCCAACGCAGAAATGGCGCCCAAGACTTCCAGCATGTTTCTAGGCCACTGCAACAAACTCTGGATTTTAAAACTCCAACGTTCCGCTCTGGATGGGAGGATTGAGTACTCGACAGACCCCAAAGCCGGAGTGGTTGATGGCTGTGCCCATCTCCACGAAAGCAAGACTGGATTAGGCAGTGGTAACGTGGAAAGCGTGATTGAGATGGAAAAGACGAGTGAGCAGGATTGGACTGAGGTCGCTGAGTGGTCAAAGTTATGAGTTCAGGGTTCTTAACAACACGGTGGTCCTTATAAGCAACAATTAATATCAATAGAGACAGATGTCAATGAATCACTTCAATGCAGCGACTAGACCAGGTTGAGATTGGCAAGATCGTGGAGTTAAGTTACCAAACGGTACAGTCTTGTCTCACTGTCATCAGCTGGTCTTCAAAAGGAAAGAAGCCACTACGCAGTGACATCACTTGTATTATATCATCCCAATAACAATGCAAAGATAGTCTGACTGCCAGAACAGCCAAGAGTGCCAGATGGAATCCGCGTATGCCCAACAGAGTGGCCTGAGACAGTCGAGGGCTATTCTTGGTCAACCCATGGCCTGTTTCTGTTTCGCAGTTTAGTCGTCAGCTCCGAGGCACACTTGGGGCGGGGGATGCGCAAGCCTCGACGGAATAATAATCGCCACGAGGAGACCCTACAGTAAGTAACTACTCTAAGTTCATGTCACCCGGCATCTTTCAGCTCCGGTCTTTTTCCGCTCTCGATCGCATGAGCCCAGAGCTTTTGTCGTTTGTCCGTCGCGATTGTTTCTGCCTTCAAATTAAATTACCTTCAGGTAATTTATTATCGTTGCGAACCAGAATCCAGTTGCTCCATCTCCATTTGTTGACGTCGTCCAATCTCATTCCAAGGAGCTCAGTCAGCTCTCAGCCTTGCCGGCGACGGACCTTGTTTGCGTTTCGTCTCGTCTTTGAGACAACCAACCACGGTCAAACACCATGGGCAAAAAGGTCGTCTACACCAAAATCACGCCGCTGCCGAGCAATGTGCCTCGGCAGCTCGCTCTTGACATGCTCCACAGCCATACCGAAGTCATTGAGCTTAACCCGCTCGTCACAGGCGTCAAGACGACGACCGCGCCGCGCGATGCGCACGCCGATGAGTTCTTCTCCAACTGGTACGAAATCTCCGAAATCATCACCTGGGGCTTTGGAATCAAGAAAAAGATAAACTTCAAAGGCGTCTTCCATGACCAGCCTTGGGGGCTGCAGGCCCATGTCTATGCGCCAATGGGTGTCGACTTGCGCAATAAATATCGCGTCGGCGGAAATCAACCTGGAGAGCCGAGAGAAGCCAGGGAGTTGGGATTGGAAACACCACAAGATGGACTCTATTTGCGCGAGGACCACGAGATTACTTGCTCGGTTCCGCTGACGGCGACTTTTGTCAAGAAGGAAATGAAGGCTGCCACGGCTATCATGGTTGATCGCATGACACGCAAGGCCGAACTGCTGGGAGAAGGCAAGCTTCATGCGATGTTTGAGAATGGCAAACTCAAGACGGCGAAACCAAATCTACTGCCCACATTTAGTGATCGACCAGTCCCTTCTCCATTAAGTGAGCATGGCCCCAGCAGTCCGGCCTTGTCGTCTGTCGGCTCGTTTGGCCCTCCTACAGACGATCAAGGTTTCGGCCGCTACTCTGATATTGTCGGACGACAGAACAGTCAACGGTCATCTCAATACGGACATCCACCACAACACAGCCACGGCACTCCACAAGCAAGACCAGCTGAAAAGCTCCACAACGTCCCGGAGATTCACGAGGTCGAAGGCTCCTACTATCACCCCCAACAATCTCCTAGCGCCTACCAAACCGTTCAATTCCAGCCTCCACAGGGACAATCCTTCCGCGCCGAGCTTCCAGGCGACAATACACTCAACCAACCACAACAAACACCATCCGACCTCCGCCCTGCCTCGCAATACTCACAACATTCCCACAACTCTCAATCCTACCAACCGCAGCACTTCTCCAACAGCCCACAGCCTAGTCCGCGCATACCACAACAAATCTCCAACCGCAACAGCGGATCCCAATACCTCAACGCCCCTCACTCCCCACCCATTCAACACCAAAATACCTCTCACGTCGCCGAATGGCAACACAACGTCTCGACGTCTTCGGCATCAGATCCAAACTCTCTGCCTCCATCACGCCACACCTCCATGGCCGACCCAGATCACGACCGCTTGGCAAACCTGTCTCTCCACAACTCATCCATGCAACACTCGCCGGCGACATCATACGCCAGCACAGCACCGCCTCCAATTCCACCGAGAGGTGGACCGGGGGGAATGATGAAATGTCCCGTCTGTTCGTCATTCGAGGGCGACGAGACTGCTATCAGTCATCATGTCACGCAGGCGCATTTCAAGTGAGATGAATGTATGATGGTCATGAGATATATGGACGTCACTCTGGATACTGTGACCCAGAATTGGAGTTTGTGGGAACGTTTGATGATTTACGAACAAACGATGAGTGAAAATGTTGAGGATGTAGCATTGCTGTTTGAATTGTCGTTACCTTGACTGGATACCCTTTGCTTTTGATGTGTAGAGCCTGTCGCTACGACCAGTCTTCTCTACAAAATTATGATCACCATGAACACTTTCTATCCAACACGATTGTCATACTCGATTCAGTCACTTACACATTGAAGATGGAAGTAAGCAGTGTTTTGTTATTAACTTGGTTTCATATCAGATCGTGTGTCTATGAAATCCCCAGACGAACCCAATGAACCGAACCATGTCGGCCATGAAAAGGGTTTCTAGTCGTCTAGGCAGAGAGGAGATGGAGTGGGTATCTAGTGTACAAATATAACAGCACTCAAAACAAACGAGGCCGGCGTGTCCGTTGCCGCGATCCATCCCACAATTCCGTCTTACCAGAAGAACGTTCCACGCCATAACTCCTTCGCTTCTGTAAAATCCAATTCCCAGACAGCTTTGTGCGCGGTATTCCCGCTGGTATGCCGTTTCCCATTTTGAAATCAAATATTAAAACGCCAAATAATGCATTGTTGTGTCAAGAAATTGTCGACTATCGTACGAGCTCGGCGATCTTGCTTGCCACGGCATTGGGATAGCCGCGGGATAGAGCTTCTCGCACGACAGCCTTGGCGGCATCGCGGTCTGCAACAGCAAGACACGCGCGTACCATACTTTCGTAAGTGCTAGGCTCACGCTTAGACATAGGAACTCGGGCAAAAGCCTGTTTAGCCTTTGTCAGATCCTTTTCGAGGGTCCAGCCGTGAATCAGAGCGTTGGCAATGTAAGGAGTGAATTCGACACCACGGCGCTCCATGTCCGCCAATAAAGCTGGGCTGGCGAGGGGTTCATGATTGGCGTTCAAAGACTCAAACATTGCTTGATAGAGGCAAGGTTGCATGCGAATACCAGAGGCAGCGACAAAGTCGAATAGCTTACGAGCGCCCTCGAGATCGTGGAGTACACATCCCTTGGCATGAATGAGCGATGCGTAATGGACAGCTTCTGGTTCAATCTTTGAAACGCGCATCGAGTCCAAAACGGCTTCGGCGCCAGGCATGTCAATAGGCTCCAATGTTGCGTGAGTGTCGATAAGAAGCTTGAATGTGTGAACAGTTGGCTCGATACCCTTGCTGACCATGCGCTCGTAGTAGCCGAGAACCTTGTTGCGATCACGTCGGGTGGTCAAGAAGAACTGCATGAGACTGTGGTATGGAGCAGGTCGTGGCTTGTAGTTAGTGGCGGCTTCCATCTCCTCGAAAATCTCTTCGGCAAACTTCTCATCGGATACACGGCAGAGTGCGTTCACAACAGTGCCATAAGTGACAGATGTTGGTCGGATGCCTAGGTTTCGCATCTCAGCAAAGTAGAAGAGGCAGTCATCGATACGGCGTGCCTTTCCGAGCTTGCCAATAAGCGCATTGTAGAGGAAAGACGATGGCTCGACGCCCTCGGCCTTGGCACGAAGGAAGATCTTGACTGCTTCCGAGGCCTCATCAAAGGTCTTGGTTGTCTCCTTGAGCGTTGTGATATAGAGGCCGAAGGTGTTGGCAGATGGTGCAGCACCCATGTCGAGCAGCTCCTGGTGGTAGCGAGCAGCCAAATCGCGGCGATTGACGGTCAAACAAGCAGCTACCATGTGGTCGAGGATTTGTTGCCATCCAAAGCGAATAACACGGTAGCGAGCGTCATAGGGAACGTCCTTTCGCGCCATCTCCAACACCTCATGAGCCATGTTCAGGTTGTTTTCCTTGGCGGCGCCTTCAATGAGTTTGCCGTAGGTGAACATCCTGGGAACACGGCCAACACGTCGCATGTTCCGGAACTTTGTCATTGCCTCGTTCGTACGGCGGCCCTGTGGTCGCTCCAAGAGTTCATTGATTCCATTCGATCCCTTGACGTCTGTGCGAGATGCGTACGGGTCAAACGAGTCGTCAAATGTTGGTTGAACTGGCTGGACAAAGTGGGCTTGTTGGAAAGGTAAAACAGGAGTAAAAGCAGGAGTCTGTGGGTATCGATAACTGTTCCATAGTCTCGAAAGCTCGGCACGGTCAATGTTGATCAATGTTCGTTCGATGATATTCTCGGTTTCGGTAGAAGGCATGATAGCACGTGAAACAATTCCCTCCAAAAGGCAGCCGAATCGAGCAGGACCAGCAATGTCTGCAGAAGATTCGTTCATAATCATGCCTGCTTGAATTCGGAGCAAGAGCTCGGTGTCTGCGGCATTGAGGCGAGAAATGTGTTCAGGTCCGAAACGTGCAACAATGTGCTCAGCGATAGGGGCCACGAGACCACCGTTCTCCGTCATCATTCTCAGCAATTCAACACTAGCTTCAGGTTGGACAGTTGCATGAGATTTGAGCATGAAGCTTCCAATGAGTTCAATAGCCTCGTCAATGTGCTCTGCTGTTTCAACCATGGCACTTTCAGGCTGTTGGTCGCGAATACGAGAGAACATACGGCGACTCTGACGGATGGCGCGATCTGATTGGCCCATTCCTACAAGAGCAATTGCACGCATGGTTGTTGGATCTAACAAAGATAGACTGGCAGTGGCAGATTCCAGAATTCTCCAATATGGCTCTGCGTTCTCGACGCCTGCATTGCGAACATGCATAGCAAGCATTGCCGTGGCAGGCGAAACGAGGTCATGTGAGGTTTTGGACAGCAACTCAAATGCCTCCAAGCTGATTGTCGCCAGGTTCCTGTCGGCAGCAGTAGCACAAATTGCAGCCAAAGCAGACGAATTCGCGCGTCCTGATAGAGAGTTGGCCAATTCGAAAGCACTGTCAAAAGTCTTCTCATTCAACGCCAGGGGTAAAAGGGCTTGAAGGGCCACAGCCTCGCGCATTTCGGAGAGTTCGGTTCCATCGGCGATTCCTCGCTGGATGCTCGCCAAAAACTTCAATCCTCCTTTGAGACGGTCGACGGAGCCGTATGCTTTTATCATGGCAGCATACACATCGTTGTCGATACGTGCAATTTCGTTCTTGCCGGCATTGTGAGCGATGGCCAGTTCTTTGTACTGATCGTACATCTCTACCGCACTGCGCAAATCTCCACTTGCACCGAAGGCGGTGATCATGGAAGGGTAGACCGCAGACTGAGGAGCCATAGATGCGTCTTCCATGTATTGAAAGATGCGAACCATGTCGTCCAGGCGGCTTTGCTCAGCACATGCAATAACAAGAGCTGCACACGATTCACTTGAAAGTTTGCCTGCATTCACTTGAGCGGCACGATCGAAGAGCTTCAACGCAATTGATAGCGAAGAGTCTTCCAAAAGCATTGTGTGCTCCGACTGGCTTGATCGGAACATGAAGCTACCGGCTTCATCAAGGCCACCATATCGAGCCAAGCGTTCTTCAAGGCCCTTACGCAGAGCAATGGACTCGGAACTGCGCTTAGCGAGAAGATTGACAAGAGTGCTGAAAGTTGATGAGTCAGGGGTGACCTTTCTCCTCAACATGTCGGAGTAGACTTCTAGTGCCTTGGGCACCTTGAGATGCTTGTCATGTGTAAGCGCAATAGCAGAGCTAAGGAGAGCTCCATAGGCGGCAGGCGAGGGCTGCTGCACGCCCGCGCGCAACATGGCCTGGAAAATAATGGGGATTTCTCCATATTGTTGGCTCTGATGCAATTGCACAAGACTCTCAGTGTAAGGATCAATCTCTGCAGTGCCTGTGAAGCTTTCGGTGTGGGTGAACGAAGTCGCTGGGCTGGAAAGATTTTCGCGATCTGATGGAAGAGAAGCATCCTGGGAAGTTGCAGATGCGGAAGTCGTCTTGAGCATCAATCCATCTTCAGCGTCCTCTTTCAACCTTTCGATTTCCTCTGCAATGGCATTGTTGACCTGTTCCAATGCGATTGCCTCGGCGGCCACATCATTAATGGCCTTTTCAAAATTGTCGAGGGCGCTGGTGGTATATGAGCGCTTAAGGCTTGGCGCAGAGAGTTTTTCATCGTATTGTGATGGTTGTTCGGCAGCCGAGGCTTCCTGGGTCTGCGTAGGGACGGTAGTTGGCGGTTGCCATTCTATCCTCTTTGCAAACTGAAACTGCTGCCACTCCTTGGCGCTTCCATTGTGTTGATGCTTCTGCCAGGCATCAAAGTACTTGTCTAAACCGGCATCTGCATGGCTGGAGTCGAAGCGACCAGTGGTCGCAGTCGCAGTGCTGGCCTGACGGGAGGAATCGGCGTAGTGGTGATATGCGCTCTGAAGTCTGCTCTTCTCACTTTTGCGAAACTTTGCGATAAGAGTATCGGCGAGAGGGCCAGGAGGAGTGTTTTGGGCGGCGTAGGATGATTGAGAAGCGGCGACGACGGTTTGAGCGTAGCCGTGGGTGAAACTTTTGAGGGCAGTGCCTGCAAGACGCGAGAGATGAACGGTGGGCTTCACGTAAGGCATTCAGGTGACGTGGGAACCTTCCAAATGGGAAGGATTAATCTGGTAGAGGGTGAGTAAGAATGGCGCAGATGCGGTGGAGCGAAGGTAGAGATAGAGAGAAGGTGACGACTTACTATGAATCCAAGAAAATGACGAAACTGCAGGCTCATTTGACGACACGGCCGCCAAACAAACGCGCGATCCTCGGTGGATTCGAAAATGCGAGGGTGGGGTGGTGGTGAGGCAGTCAAGTGTGGCTGAAGCCAAGAGGTGGACGTCGAGGGGAGGAGAGAGCAATGGACTGGATTGGGACGGGGGAGTGGAAGTAGGAGACGAAGAAGATGAGGAGGAATAAGTAAGAGGAGGCAATGAGAAGAAGGCAAGCTGGCCTGAGGGTGGGATGAGATGCTGAATGAAAAGGAGGATACGGTGCCGTGACAGTCGGCAGGGAAGTGAACAGGCAGCGAGTGTATGACGAGAAGACGGCGGGCGTGTGGCTCCGTCGCATTCGCGTGGCAGCTGCTCGTGTGAGCCTAAGAGAAATTTGCGGAAGGAAGCCCCCACCCGCAGCCCCTGGATCCGGCCTAGCTTCCTGCCGCGACGGGACGATTCGATCAGATAGCGGCAGTCGAAGAACATCAGTAGGAGAGCAGCAGGCGACAGGTGATTGGCGAGGAGAATAATCGACAGCAGCCAGCACAGGTGAGTAATGAGTACTGAGAGAGCATCAGAGTACTGAGAGAGCATCAGAGTACTGAGAGAGAGCAATACAGAGCCAGAGACACGACTGACTCCCTCGATCCTCCATCAGTCCTTCGCCCCGACTCGCCGAGTCCCACGTCGGCCAACACTGCTACTTTTACCACGGCTACGACTGCTCCTCTACACCCCGTCATATTCCATTCCATTCCAACATACTCCTAAATATCCACTCTCCCTTTTCGACTCTACACAAGCATCCGCCAGCATCGCCAAACGAGCCCGCGTTTCGCCGCAAACCCCCGGCGTATTTCGAACTTTCCAGACTGTCCCGCTGTCAGCTGCCCCGGCCCGCTCAGCCCAATTCCCAGGCTCGGACACTGCTAAACTCCACCTCCGTGTCGCCTCATTGAGTCTCCGATTCACCGTCCCTCCACCAGCCACACTGGCTTGATTGCATCCATGGCTCACACTCCCGTCGCCGTCTCTGCCCCAGGCAAGGTCTTGCTGGCAGGTGGTTATCTGGTCCTCGATCGTGCCCATACCGGCCTGGTCTTTGGATTGGATGCCCGCATCCACATTGTCGCCCAACCCATTCACACCACCCCTGGTGTCTCGTTGAATGAAATCACCGTCACCTCGCCACAATTCGTCAATGCCGTCTGGGAATACGGCTATCGTCGACAAAGCGATGGGGGTATCAACATAACTCAATTATCCATGTAAGTCCGTGAAGACGTATTATTGCGCGTTGTTGCTTTCAAATACACTATACTCCCTTGCGATAGATGATGGAAATAATGGCCAATCCCCCCCTCTTAATTTTAATAAAACGGAAAATCTTCCTGCACTTCTTTCCCATTGCTGACCATAGTTTCACCGCCTCAGCGATGCGGACCTGGGCTTGAACAAGAACCCCTTTATCGAGACTGCACTCGCATATGCCCTGAATTACATCGCCACCACATCCTCTCCCAACATTACCCCAGCAGCCGTCACTATCTTAGCCGACAACGACTATTATTCCACATCAGGTGCCGCCACTGAACCTGGTAGTACAAGATTCTACAACTTCCGCGTGCCACTATCACAGGCACACAAGACCGGTCTTGGCTCTTCGGCTGCTCTCGTCACCTCTTTCACTGCTGCCATTCTTTCATACTACCTACCAAAAGAATCGTTTGATCTCTCAACCGACATTGGAAAGCGTCGTCTACATAACCTCGCTCAAGCTGCCCACTGTGCTGCCCAAGGTAAGGTCGGTTCTGGTTTCGATGTTGCTTCTGCTGTATATGGAAGTTGTCTTTATCGTCGATTCTCTCCCAATCTCCTCACCAATCATACCGAACCTGGTACAGTAGGATTCGCCAAGCAAATCAAAGCCATTGTCGATGAAGTTGATGGAGCACCAAAGTGGGACACGGAGATTCGCAAAAATGAATTCAAGGTTCCCTCAGGTCTCCGATTGGTGATGTGCGATGTTAGCTGTGGCAGCCAAACCCCAGGCATGGTGAAAAAAGTGCTTGCATGGCGAAAAGAGAAGCCTGATGAAGCCGACACTATCTGGGCCGAATTGCAAAACGCCAATGATGGACTGGCTGCGGAAATGAAGACGCTCGCTGAATCACAAGGCACTCGTGACTACACTGCTTTGAAAAAGTGTTTCACTCGCATACGAACAGCGATTCGGACCATGTCGGAGAAGAGCGATGTTCCTATCGAGCCACCGTCCCAAACTTCTCTGATTGATGCCTGCGAGGCGATTCCGGGTGTCCTTGGAGGCGTCGTTCCTGGCGCAGGAGGTTACGATGCCATTTCTCTCATCATCGAGGACAATCAAGCGACGGTACAAACTCTAAACAAGCTCTTCGCCCACTGGAAGTTCAAAGGTGAAGCCAATGGTGATGAAATCGAGGGCAAAGTTTCTATGCTTCGAGTACGCGAAGAGATGGAAGGTGTTCGTGTGGAGGATGCAAAGGTTTATGTACAGGAAATCGCTTAGTTGGTGGCTTTTTTGACTAAGCTGAGGCAGATGGAGGGACATGTTGGAAGGTCAATTGAAGGACCTTTTGCGGATGCATGCTGGCTTGAAGCACGACCACGAAGATAAATTAGACTATGATGATAAAGACAATTAATTTCACTTTTTATTTTGTCCATATAATTATCCATAGTATCGACACTATGAAATGCGATGCTGAACGCGTGCGGCGTTGAATAGAGTACGGGGTTATAATGAACTGGAGATCGCATAAGTCACATGATATGTTCTCTGGTGAGATGTCCGAGTGGTTATGGAGCTGCGTTTAGGTTTATCTAAACATTCTCCGCAGTGGCGTTGCCTCGTGAGTTCGAACCTCACTCTCATCAACAATGGATCACTCTTTTTTTGTATGTTTTTTGCCTTTTATATGTCAATCAGTTTTATCGCATGGCAGATATTATTATATGGTCGTTCTAGGATTTTTTTTAGTTTTTTTGCAAATGTCGGGTTGAGTTTTCGAATACAGTGAAATGAAAAGAGTGCAATCCCGCCGTCTTCCGCAGAACACGTCTCAACCACGACACAAAATACGCAATTGTCGTCCAAACGAAAAAAAAAAACAATATTTCTCGTGATCAGCGACGAATAGACAGACTAGTTGGTGAACAACCTCTAATAAAAACCGCTCTGTACCAACCACGAAACAAATCGGCAAATCGCACCTTTTTTCAAGAAAGAAACCCCGCCCCTGACGTATGTACATTGCTTGTTTCTTTGTTTTTCTGATTATGATTTACGATGATGTCAATTCGACTACTGCTTCGGTGTGTGTGTGCGCGTGTGTGAGTGATCTGCAACGGGCTTGTAGGCATGGGAACCCTAGTATGGCGGATTAGGGTTGGGAACATGGATGGACGGAACCTGTCAAATATTGATCGACGAATGATGATGGGAATAATTATTGTCCAGCTATTTGGTGTACACACAAAGTCTCTTTTCTGTTTATTACTCTCTTCACACTACAGGAATAAAGCAGCGTAAGGGTTGAAAAACTGGGGAATCTTGTTCGTTGCGTCATGTGCGAGAAATATACTAGAGTCATCCATTCGCCTTCTTCTCCGCGGCGCTGCTTGTAGCCGCTAGCCGGTCATCGGTCCTCAGCCATCGGTCGCTTTCATGCTGCCTTCGGTTGTTGACGATGGATTGCTTGCGCGGCGGGATATACATGTCAATATTTGCTGCGGTAGTCGCCGCTTTCGGGGGGTTAGGCGGTCATTTCGGCCTTTATTTCCACGGCAAGTCGTTTTTTGGAGGCAGCGTCATTTGAGGCGATGGCGTTAGTTTTGCCACTGGTCGTCTGGCCAAGATTTCAAGTGGGATGAAACGCTCATGTGGAGATGAGGGGATGGTGATAATGTGTCTTGTTCATTCCGGTGGCGAGGTTGTGTTGGCAGACTTCATGACTTGGGTTTGATGAGAGAGAAACGTCGAAAGTGAGTTTTGAAAGTTTGTCCGGTCGGTGAGCTGGGAGAGAGATCTTTCGGGGTGGATTTGTCGCTGGTACTGCTGGAGCTGCTGGATGATGCTGAACGACGACGAGTTTCGGCAATGACGTCGGCCAGAGTGACATTCTCGCGAGTCAGAGGTTGTGTTGACGGATCAAGGATCTCGGTGAACTTGGACGAAGTCATGTTGTCTGAAGGTTGGTGAGAGAGACGAGATTCACAGATGGTAGAGACAGGGCAGATCCAATGTTTAAACGTCAGAGATGGCCTCCACCAGCGGGAGCGGACATGGAGCAGTTTATGTACAAAACTGTGCCATCTCACCGCATCTTATTACGGCGCAGGCCTCTGGACAAAAAAACCGACTAACAAAGGGACTAAAAACGAGCACATGCACAACGCAACCCCGAACGAGGAAGACGACGCAAGCTGTTTTGGAGACGTCTGGTCTGGTTCAGCAACGCCGAACAGCCGTGCACGGAAAGGGTCTTCGCGCGCCCCACGGAAGGGTTTTTCCCTGCAGGTCATCTGTCCTGGGTCTTAGTCGTAGTCTAGTAGTTAACTTGATAGTATTATCTGTAGTAGTGATAGTCTCGCTTTGACATGCCCGTCAACCGCTTCCGTCTGGCCGTCGAGAACACGCACTACTGTAGCTCGATGTGCCGAAGGATCCGACCGTGTGAATGGGAGGGAGGGAGTGTCAAGGAGGATGCAGCCACGCAACCCAGACTGCGCCCTCGACTGCGCCCACGGTTGGTTCTTGGAGGCGAGAGTCGAATGGACAGAAACGTGGCATCGACTGGCCGCGTGCCGTGGGTTGGACAAAGGGTGGGTGTATCTATCTATCTAGCCATCTAATCATCTACTGTACCGTACCACCAACGTGACACAGACACGGACGTGGGGAAACCAAGCCAGCCCGGCCGATGAGCAATGGCGGGAGATTGCCACGAGAGTTGCTGGCCATCGGCCCCGACTTCGGCTCAATCACGGGAGACCAAGAGAAAGGGACGAATTATTATTAATGTGAAAAAGTGGAATGTGGAATGCTCCGAGGCTTGTCTGGCAATAAATTCTCCTCATCCGCTTCGGGACTAGAACAGGGTTGGAATGGCCCACTGGACATTCCACACTACTCTGAAACTGGGCGATGAGTCCCGACAGGCAGCCGTTGGAGACGGCTACGATCGGAGCACGCAATACGCATACAGTCCTTCTTCTGTACTCTGCAACAAGACAAGACGTGCCAAGACAAGACGTGTCAAGACGACGGGACGAAGAAGATGTCCAGTGACAAGTGACGACGACGACGACAACGACGACGACAACCACAACCACAACATGTCAAATGCAGCGTGTGCGTAGGTGGCAGCAGGGCTCAGCAGGGCTTGGCTGAGCCATCTCGCCGTTCTCCAAATAGAATCGATCATCCGCAATCTCCAGCGAACGTCTGGTCCAACCACTCGTGCATCCTGTGGCCGCGTCGCCATTTCAACAATAAAATCGCCTCCTTCATCCACGACGTCATTGAAGGGACTCGGTTGCACCAGCTCAGCCACCAGTTTTAAACTATAGCTGACATGGTGGTGGAAATCCATGTTGACCAGGGCTTGCTGGGAAGCCTGCCGTTTCACCGACGGCATGACGTTTCACCTACATCGACATGCATCATTGCATTGCAATATGCCGTCAAACCCCCCCCAGTCGACCGGAGTTGCCATCCATATCAGCGACATGTACATCTTCATTTATTCTGGCCACGCAACATGACATGCAGCCACTCTCGTGCTTGCCGCGTGTGCTCTGAACATGTCGCCACGGCTTGCGCGGAGGTGGCGATATTTCGTATTCCAGGCGGTAAAATTCGACACTCAATAGCCCAAGCCCTCTCCATGAGGTGCGCTTGCGTAAGTCATACAAATCATCTTGCGATAAAGAAATGTTGACAATGATTGGTTCCTATTACTCTACGTACTTTATCGGCATTACCGGACTTATCATACACAATTCCATCACACTCTACTCATTCAACCCCTCACATCCCTTATTAGACCGCACAATGTCCTTGACAGGCGCTCCTTCATGGTAAAAATCAAACCAATTCAGCCCTGCGCCGTGTTTTGAACCACCAGTGCCAATAGTCTCAGCAGTATAAGTCTTGGGGAACCATTTCCTCGCTCGAATGGCGAAATTGATGGGATTGTTCATGCAAGCCGGTAGACCAGAGACGTTCCACCAAGTGGCATACACATTCTCATGGTTCTCGTCATCAGCTGCCTTCGTAACGTTTTTCTGGCAATCGTTGAAGTTTGGTCCCCATTTGTGAGGAAGCCAGGCATTGTACATGCCAGCAGATGTAAAGTTTGGTCCCCTGTAGAATATGGGTCAGCATTGTCAACCTGTTCATTCTGAATCCAATGATGCACACCAAAAGTCGGATTCTCTCGTCCAGTGTTTGGTGTAGATGTCTGATCCTTCAGGCATTGGAGTGGACAGAAGCTGACCAGGTCCTTCTCTCGCAATCAGAATCATGATTTTACCACGAGCCTGTTCAAGTTTTATGTCGCTAATGCGTTTGCCGCCTTCAAGGAACATGGAAGGGTTAGCATCAAACAAAGGACGGAAATCTTCAAGAAACGCCTCAGCAAATCCTTCAGTGCCAGTCTCATTGCGGCAGTTAACAATCACAGTCTCGTCTGGAAAACGAGTCAGAAACAATTTCAAGCTCTGCAAAACTGCAGCCCAGCAAAAAATCTCGTGGATAAAAGCATGCACGGCAAAAAGACAATCAGGCTGCCTGGGAGATTGAAACCGACCGAGTCGCAAGTCGAAAGCGCGGACGCCATCAATGAGTTGCTCGTAGACGGAACGACGTTGGCAGAGAGGGTTTTTGGTAAAGACTTCGTCGTTGATGGCGATTGTTTGGTGTGTGCCTGGGATGCTCAGTTGGCTTAAGAATGAATCGGATGGGACGTGGGACATCCATTTTGCAAAGGGTCGTGTTTGGCTGTCGATTTGCTCGTCGCGTTCAAGTGTCCATCGCTTTTCATCGGCATCGCCTAGTTGTTCTCAGTTAGCCTGATGCAAAGACCATGGGTCAAGTGAAGGCATACTATCCGCAACAACACGGCAATACGCCTTGTGCTTGCCGTCTTTGACATCAAGCACTCGGTCTTCGGAGCCTTCTCCACGCCAGGTAATCCTAATCCCATCAGTATTATTTCTATACTTCCTTATATGAGGGCAAATACCTGACTTTGCCATCAACATCAGCCAACGACCAATGTCCAGCTTGAAAGGTCGAAGTAGCAGGTGATGCTTTGAGCCAGTACTCTCCGCCCTTGGCCCATTTGTCCACGTAGACGAGCACACCCCAATACATGTTGATGATGTTGAAGACATCCTCAGACCCAGGAACGCGAACTATCATCCATCGCTGACGGCGATAGATCTTGCTATCCGCAAGGCTATCCCGATCTCTAGATATACTGTTAGTATCACAGCTACCATAGAGCTTTGTTGACGACAATACTGACTTGCATTGAAGCTTGCCCTTTTCAGCATTCCCATGAAGCGTCAAATCCTGACCCGTAGCCACGGAGCAAATACGATAAATACCCTCTTCAATCGCTGCGAGAAACGTGAGCAAAAGACCAGACCCCAACGCGACTTATCATTCACGTACCCATTGTCCAAGCCGAGTTGGAAGTCGTGCCGCAAAACGGGGCTCCCGGTCGTTTGTATACATATATCCTCACGCGTACAGGGAGCGCGCGCACGGTGGCCAAGGCAGTTAGTTGAGTTTAATTATCGTACACCCCCATGACGACACGGTGGCTATCTATTGGTGACGAGTGACGCTCGTTCATGACATGCGATGGTCTCGATGTAGAGCTCAAAACGAAGCGTAGTCGATTTCGCATCGCGGCTAATTCACATAAAAGGAGTTTTTTCTACATATTTGTAGTCCAAGTAGAAATGTGGTTCCAAGGCGCTGCGTTTCCCCGTGGCTAGCGGGGCGTCCGCACGTCTCTCTACAGAGCTTCCAGCCGAGGCTGGATGGCTGACTTCGGCTGTCGGTGTGGCCGACGACGACAAGTCAATCAACAAACATCGTCATTACAGGGCATGTAATCTCGTTTGTGTACAATCTTCTTCTCCATTGAACTACACAGCTTATACACAGTGTCGCATCATCGAGATTCGAAAATATGACTTCTGCGGCGAAAAAAAGAGTTCAGCAGCTCTCAGAGCAGCTCTCCAAACCTATGGAGACTCCGGCTGGGTTTGAGGACCTTCCTGGAATCCCTAGCATTGCCGAAAGGTCCCCAGGCAAGTAAGTACATCATTCCTCTTTCTAGGGTTTAGTGAATGGGATAGGTAGTTTTCTACTTATCCCGACGGCCCAGCTGCTATCATCCGGGATTCTCCAATATCCGGACCTACGACGATCAAGTCACGAAATCACTGACACTCTCCAGCCGAGTCAAAGGCAAGGTTGTCATCATCACCGGTGCCAACTCGGCTATAGGCATCGGCCGTGCAGCCGCACACCTCTACGCCAACAATGGAGCCAAAGCAATCTTCATTTGCGATTACATGACTACCAACCTAGAAACTCACCAACGCGAAATGAAATCACTATATCCAAACGTCGAAGTTCACGGCCGAAAAATGGACGCCGGTGTCGAGTCGGACGTGGCCAGAGTAGTTGATGAAGTGTTGCAAATGTATGGTCGTCTGGACGTCTTCTTCGCCAATGCCGGTATCAGCGTGAATCCGAAGAGTGTGCTCGAAAGCAAAGCCGATGACTTTATGGAAGTCATGCGCGTCAACGCTCTCAGGTGAGTGGTTAACAAACCAACCCTCATTTCACCACCAAAAAAGCCAGACAGTCTAACATGTAAAAACCAAGCGTCTTTCTGGCCGTCAAGCACGGAGCAAGAGGCATGTTACAAACGTCACAAGACAAACCCTATCCAGGCGGTTCAATCGTCAGCACGGCCAGTTCAGCCGGCATGCGCAGCAACGCAGGCGCAACCGATTACTCGGCCAGCAAAGCAGCCGTCATCAACATCATGCAGACGGCCTGCTATCAGCTCGCCGGCACCGGCATTCGCTGCAATGCCATTTGTCCCGGTATTATTGAGACGGGTATGACGAGCCCCATGTACGTGGCTGCACGTGCGCGCGGGACAGAGAGGAAGATTGGTCAGTTGAATCCGCTGCAGCGAGGTGGTGTTGCGGATGAGGTTGCACGCGTGGCGTTGTTCTTGGGTAGTGATGAGGCGAGCTATGTCAATGGTCAGGCATTGGCTGTTTGTGGTGGACTTACTGCCGGACATCCATTTGTGCCTGGTAAGCTTGCTTGATAGAGCGAGAACAAACAGACAAAACCAATGAAAACAATGTAGTATTGACACTCTGACGACATTTATAAAACGAGTGGAAAGCATTTCTATACGGCAATGCCGCGCCGTTGCCAACCTCGTGGTCCTTTCCATGCCCAAAGCCACAAGCCACAAGCTATCCAGACACAGACAGCCATGGCCCAAAATGTAGGCGCATAACACATTGGCCCATAGCACATTGCGTCTTTGGTTACATGTCCGTCTCCAGCAGAAAAGTCCTTCTCCGCCGCTGATTGATACACTCCGCTATAAATCAAACCCCAAATAGTAGCTCCAATAGCTGGGGCCGTTGCCACAATACCCCAGTTTGTGCCAAAATTCTCTACGCCCCAGACGACGCTGATGATGATTGGTGTAAGAGAAAATACTGCGCCATAGCCGGCTCCAATGCTGGCTGAGACCATCCAAAAGAGGTTTCCATGTCCTTGCAGCGCTCCAGACGCTAGAATAATCTGGCCCATGGACATGAGAAGGCAAAATGCTATAACAAAGGTAACTCGTGAGACTTGAAATCGCCCGGATCTGTTGATGTCTACTTTTGGTAGAGAGTCAATAGAATTCGATATGCTGTTTGGACCGCGTCGATGTTGATGTCGAGGAGTGGTAGGGGCAAGAATGTCAGTCAAAGTACCAGTGACAATGCGCGCAATTGTGGAAGTGACGGCCACGATGGAGACGTGTGTCGCTGCTGTCGTCATAGTGCCGTTCTCTGGAACTGATACTGGTGGATAGAGAGTGCCAATGATGGTGCCAAGGTTGTTGATGAAAGCCTCTCCAGGTCCAGTGACTAGAAAGAAGCCCGCCGCCATCCACCACATAGTACGGTCACCCAGGAAGCGACGAGTTTCTTCATTCAAAAGCCAGGTCTTTTTCCGTTGTTCTTCGGCGAGCCGAGCCTTTTCTTCTTCAGCCTTACGTATTAATTCGTCAACCTCTTCGTCACTTAGGCTTCGACCATCTGAATCTCTAATTGCACCGTAAGAGCTGTGAATAGAGCGCCGTTGGAAAAATTCGCTGTCTTCGAGAAGTCCGCTGCGTTCTAGTTCGTCCACAGCTTCATCGATGAGTTCATCTTCGTCAACAATGCGCAATGCAAAAAACCCAATGACTCCTGTCGCCAGCAACAGGATTCCCAAGAACAAGAAGTATCGGTGAACGTCCACATCACCTCTTCTTCCGTCGGGCAGCTTTTCGTACAGCACGCGGCTTCCGATTTGCGCCTGCCACATTCCACTCAAGCCGAAACAAGCAATAGGAAGTGCCAGCGCAAGTCCTCTGTACTTCCCACGGCCGAAGTTCTTTGCACACGTTGTGACGGCCGAGAGGTACATACAGCTGGTGCCGCCGCCGATGCCAACGAATGCCAAAATCATCACCCAATAGGGCCATCCTTGTCCTCCAGCGCTTGGAGGTGGTCCGGTCTTGTATGCAAAAGCAGCGAGTAGATAGCCAGTGCCGAAGAAAACGCCGGCTAATAATGACGGGACGCCTGGTCCGGTTCGATCGCACAGCAGGCCAAATAGTGGTACAGGCAGGTACATGGCCAGCTCAGCGGTGATAGAGACACCATTGACCTGCAGTTGACTGTACAATAACCTTCTTTGAAACAAAGGAGCATATAGTGAATATGCAGTGATAGATCCTGCACCCAGGCAGTTGATAATGGCCCATACGAAACTCAGGTATCGCATAATCTCGCGAGTCTTCCTTGCGCGATCTTGTTCTAGGATTCCCTCGGCGACATTCTCGAAGAAGCTGCCAGCATAACTTCGGTCCTCGCTTTGGCGCCCGCTTCCCTCGCCTTGATCGTCTGGGTGGAGCAAAGGGCGGCCTCCGTCATGATAGTCCAGCTTGTCAACGTCGTTGCCTGGGTTCCGACGACTCTTGTGGCTCGCCGGCCGACTGGTGTTCCTGGACATGGCGAGTTCGAACGAGGAAAAGGCAGACAAGAGGATATTACTGCTGCATGGCGAAGAAGAGCACTTGTAGGTGATTGAATAGAGTCTCGAGGTGGCTGGAGGTGATGTCAGTAGGTAGCGCTAATGGCACATGAGACCGAAAAGGCAGTAACTCATGCGCTGGACGAGTGACGTGACGCACCGAGGGCCGTGCCGAGCCGAGCCCGAGGCCGACCTGCAGAATGCAGAATGTGGGGTTCAGATTATGAGAGGGAAGTTTGAAGTGGGCTGCAATTTGGAGGGAATCACCGCGTATCACGGCGAGGACCGGAGCACATCCTTTCGTCGACCACCGCCATGGAGTCTTTGGGATTATGGGAGCTGCCCGACGAGCTGCTGTATTTGTGGCACACACACCGTGCTGAGATCCTGCTGGGAGCCGGCGTTGTGTTCGCTGTAATTCGACTTGTTGGGCATTGGCGGGAAAGCAGTCGCACAGTCTCGAAGCGGTTGTCTGTTCCTTCGGCCAAAAGCCCACGCGCAATCGCTTCATTGCCTTTGAAAACCCAGGCGATAGACGGTGATAATCCAGCATCAGTCGCTGTCACAAAACCAGCACCGCGCCCTAAAGCTGGGCCAAAACGAGTAACGGGAAACAAGCCTTTAAAGGCGCGCGCTGGAAACAACCGAAAGATTGATACTATTCAGCCTGTTATTTTCTACTTTACACTTGGAGGCTCTACTAAAGCATACGTCGACAAGTTGTCCGAATCTTTGCAGTCGACTGAACCGAACAGCAACATCCTTTCGCCAAAAGTCCACGACCTCACCGAGATAGATTACGACGATTTCTTTATTTCACCCCCGGAGAAATATTCATCGACCGCCTTCCTTTACCTCCTGATCATACCCACCTACAATATCGATACCGAGCTCTCAAACTTTCTGTCACATTTGGAAGAAACACATCACGACTTCCGCATTGATACTGCTCCACTGAGTGGGCTGGCTGGATATTCGGTATTTGGTATCGGAGATCGAACAGAATGGCCAACCGAGCCTGAGGGATACTGTACTCAAGCCATTGAAGTAGATAAGTGGCTGGCCCGTTTGACTGGAAGAAAACGAGCGTTTCCCTTGGGTATGGGGGATGCTAAAGGAGACTTGGAAACTAGGCTTTCAGAATGGAAAGAGGGAGTAGATGTCATAATGAAAGATTTGGCAAGTGGTAAAGGATTGGGTGAAGGTGTACCAGGAAGTGGAGACGCCGCTGAAAGTGAAGACGAAGATGAAGTTGATGTTGACGACGAAATCGAGGGTGGTTCATCGATGAAACGCAAAGCGGCGAAAAAGGCTCTTACCGATGATCTCGAAGATCTCAAGGCGCCTATTCCTGTGGATTTCACGACGACAAAATCTCCCTCCGAATCACTCTCACAGCCCAAGCCAATGGTTCCTGAAACATCACCAACATATACTTCGCTTACCAAGCAAGGATACACCATTGTAGGTTCTCATTCAGGTGTTAAAATCTGCCGATGGACCAAATCTGCACTCCGAGGACGCGGATCATGTTACAAATACTCTTTCTACGGAATTTCGTCCCATTTATGCATGGAAGCAACACCGTCGCTCAGCTGTTCAAACAAATGCGTCTTTTGTTGGCGACACGGCACTAATCCGGTTGGAACAACATGGCGGTGGACTGTAGACCCCCCAGATCTTGTTTTCGCGGGTATGAAGGAGGGCCACTACAAGAAGATCAAAATGATGAAAGGTGTACCTGGTGTTCGCGCAGAGCGATTCAGCGAAGCCATGCGCATTCGACATTGTGCGCTTTCGCTCGTGGGTGAGCCGATTTTCTACCCACACATCAATGAGCTTTTGGCAATGTTGCACAAAGAACATATCAGCAGCTTTTTGGTCTGTAATGCTCAGCATCCAGATCAGTTGGCCACGTTGGGGCCCGTCACCCAGCTCTACGTTTCCATTGATGCCAGCAACAAGGAAAGTCTTCGTCGCATTGATCGACCACTCCACCGTGACTTCTGGGAACGTTTCCAACGGTGCATGGATATTCTACGCGAGAAGCGTTTCACTCATCGTACAGTGTTCCGCCTGACGCTCGTCAAGGGTTTCAATCTCGAAGAGGAAGCTGAGGGCTATGCAGACTTGGTCGAGAAGGCTCTACCTGGCTTTGTTGAGGTCAAGGGAGTAACTTATTGCGGCACAAGCACGGCCGCAGGCGCTGGTCTCAGTATGCAAAACGTTCCCTTTTATGAGGAAGTGAAGGATTTCGTCCTCGCCCTCGAAGTTGCTCTTAAGAAACGAGGCTTGGACTACGGCATTGGCGCAGAGCATGCACACAGCTGCTGCATTCTGCTCGCGGATAGGAAAAAATTTTTCCGCACGAGCAAATCAGATGGTGTTCAACGTTGGCATACGCTGATCGACTACCCTGCTTTCTTCCGATGTGTCGAGTCTGGAGAGTCATTCGGTCCAGAGGACTATGTTGGTGAACCGACTCCGGAATGGGCTCTTTGGGGAAATGGTGGATTTGATCCTAGGGATGAACGTGTCGATCGCAAGGGCAGACCGAAAGTTCTTGAGTAGTTCTACTTGTTTCAAAAGTAGGTCACATGTCTTGAAATGGATTTGAATGTTTAATGTATCGTGTTTCACAAGGGTATCTAGTGACTACGTTTCGCTACACAACGCCGCTAAACCTATTATTTCTTGAGTCTGATCATGCCAAGCTCTACTGATCCAACTACTTAGTCTCACTTTCACTATCCTTCAACGCTTTCGTATCAGGGTTCGTTGCTGGTGGCATCCATTGCTCGGCGTCACCAAGACGATCTACTGTAAGGCCCGCGGACCCCGGGTGGGAAAATCCGCGTTCCAATTGACGCTCGTATGACACTCGCCTCAAACGTTCTGATTCGGCGGGAGTGAGGTTCAAGTAAAGTTCGACGCCGATAGCGTGTAGTAGGAAAGCCAACCATCCAGCCATGCCGAAAGACAGCTGGAACGCAGCGGCAGTCTCGATGAGACTCTTGCCAAAGCTGGCATGTACTGCGGTGTATCCGGTCCAGACGCCATCGGCAGTAACATTGCAACCAGGATAGACTGCTGCAGCCTCATCACCACTCGAGAATGCAATCTGATCACATGAGATGGCAATGTTGAACGAATCCAGGCGCGAGATGATAAGGGCGGTGATGATGAGGATAATGCGCAGAGTGATGATAGAACCAGCATAGAACCAGCATCTAAGCATCCAGGCACGGTGTTGATCAATCTGAAGCATCTTAATATTGTAGTATGAGAGCGTAGCGCTGCTAGTGGTCGCGATAGCAAGGACGCCAACAAGCAACTGAGTGGATAATGTGCCACCAAAAGCATGGCGTGCAATCATGAGTGCTCCAACATTGCCAAGCAGGAGGAGTAGAACCACAATATAGCCATTGATCCGGTGGAATATGAGGGCCTTGTATCGGATGAATGGGGTGAATTGGAGCATAGCTAGGAGACCGGCTGGAAGAATGGTGCTGAGATGAAGAGTGATGCCAAAGTGATAGAATTTCTTTGAGTAGTAATACCACTCTCCTGGTGCTGACCCAGCCTTGAATATGCCGTCAATGGATAGGTATTGCAGGCGGGACAAGACAAAACCTGTCATGGCACCGGCGCAGATGAACCAAAGGATGAAGTTGTATCCTTTCTTAAATCCAATGGGATAATATACTTGACGCATGAAGCGCACAAAAGCATTCGAAGGATTTGAGGGATTGTGGAGCGTCATGATGATATAGATCTAAGAGTTGATAGCAGAGAAAATTTAGTATTCGCTAAAGTGTCGTGAGTTGAGCTGATGGGAATCGACGGTTTCGACGACCTCGAAGACATTCTTATATGCCTACCTGAAGGACACAAATGTTTGGTCCATCACTAAGACAAGCACGGCCGCATGTATTTTGTTTTCCGATGCATTGTGATAACCATCATCAACGGGACGATTTAGCTAGTGTCGAAGCGAGGGGTGACCTTTCGGCCGACGAAGATGACGCCGAGTTCCTCCAGCTCGCTATGCAGGCTATTTTAGCTATGGGCACGGTCGATCTCCGTCCGACTCTGATCAGCGCACTTATCTGTGCACTTGAACACTACTTTTATATGCAACAATTCGATTTTAAGAATTGCAGTCGTAGTCCTCGTTTAGTTATGTTAAATAGCGTTCTGTCGACTATTGTGTGTGCGACGGCAAGCGCTCAAATGGCCTGCCTTTGAAATGGGAACAAGAATACCTGTTGGTCATCGCAGCTGGCCCACAATAGATCTCAGGTTTCATTATTGTCTCAACCCGTTCATTTGGCACAAAATCATCTCCATCAAATTCTTGTATTGCGCCGTCGGATGAACTCATGTCGTTTGGTTTTGACCCCAAAACAGCCCGGAACGCGAGCTGCAGGTTTAGCGTGTGGGGCTGAGATGGATGACACCTCGACGCCGTCTTCACAAGCGGTCTTGACAGACAACCCATTGGCTCGGCGCACGACCATGGCACCTTCGTCATCGCCCAGAAACATTGTTTTCGTTCATCCAGATTTGGGTATCGGAGGTGCTGAACGACTGGTCATTGATGCCGCCGTTGGCTTGCAGTCCCTTGGTCACAATGTCACAATCCTGACTTCCTACCGTGACAAGAATCACTGTTTCGAGGAAGCCCGCGATGGTACGTACTTACATCTAATCACCGATTCCATGCTTGGAAGATCCAAACATGCTAAAGCATGCAAAGGCTGAGACTCGACCCAAGGCACCCTCGACGTTCGCGTACGCGGCGACGCTATATTTCCTCCATCCTTGAATGGCCGTCTCAGCATCCTCTTCTCGATTCTCCGTCAACTATGTCTTGTCTTGTCCACGGCAGTCTTCTCGAGCGAAATGAGGAAACTCAACCCTGATGTCATCTTCGTTGACCAACTGAGTGCTTGCATCCCGCTCTTTCGGACGTTTTGCCCACGGGCCAAGATTCTGTTCTACGGCCATTATCCTGATCGATTACTGGTGAAGAAAGAGATCGGCGCATTACAATTGTTGAAACAGGCCTACCGTGTGCCATTTGATACTCTCGAAGGGTGGAGCACCAGCTGCTCGGATGGTATTGTCGTAAACAGCAAGTACACGAGGAGCGTTTTCAGAGCTACATTCAGCAATGTGCGCGATCTCAAGCTGAAAGTCATTTATCCATGTGTGGATACAAAAGAAAAGGACACCAAGGACAAGGGAAAGGCGATTTGGCCCAGAAAAAAGGTCATTCTGAGTATAAACCGTTTCGAAGGCAAGAAGAATCTGGACTTGGCGCTCAAGGCATACGCAGGCTTATCAACCGATGAGCGACAGGGAGGAAAACTTATCATTGCTGGTGGATATGATCCACGATCGGTTGAAAATTTAACAACCCACAAGCATTTGCAAACTCTTGCCGAATCATTGAATTTGACCCATGCAACGTTTCGAAGCAATGACGCATCTTCTACGGATCTTACCACCGACGATGTTGACGTATTGTTCCTTCTCTCTGTCCCGGAAGAGCTCAAGCAACGCTTGCTCCACTCAGCCAGCATATTGGTCTATACCCCTGAGAATGAGCATTTCGGAATTGTACCACTGGAGGCTATGTTAGCGGGTGTTCCAGTCCTCGCCACAAATACAGGCGGCCCCCTTGAAACAATTTATGATGGCCGCACAGGCTGGCTGAGAAGCCCAGAGAAGGTGGTGCAATGGACGGATGTTATGCGGAAGCCTCTCATTCCATCAAGTGCAGAAACGCTCAAAATAATGGGCCAGAAGGGACGTGAACGGGTACTGGCTGAATTTAGTCACACAAAGATGACTGAGTCTCTTGATCAAGAAATCGAGGCTTTGTGCCGCAATATGGACGAGCGGCCAAATGTGTGGCCTGACTGGTTCATTGCCATGTCAATCATAATAGTCATTGGGTTGCTGGCTGGCCTGGCTGCTCTGTGACTGGTCTCCATGGATGCTAGTGATGCCCCGGTGCCCCGTACAACCGGGTTCGTCTCAGCAGATGTGACGAACATAGGGCAGGAATTGTGATCCCGTTCGGTGGGACTGTAATTAAGCAGGAGGCACGAACGAAATCATACCATACTCACCACCGCCTTCTGGACATGATATCTCACCTTGCCATGTGTACGTCACGCAAATCGACTGGGTCTCGCAACACAGCCCTGACTCATCTGTGATCCTATCCAGTGCCATGCTAGGATTGATCGGTTGGTGGCCCCCAGCTCGCTTCTAAGCGCAGTGAAAATGCATACTTCGTAGAGTATTGATTCGACTTACCAACCATAATTGGCAAGTCAATGGCCGCTTTCTCTGCGCGTCGATGTATTACGAGCAGCTAGCTGACCTCATTGGCAGAATTTGAACCGCAGCTAATGGGTGTCTGCATGAAGAGTCCAACGTCGCATGGTGCCGTGTTCCACGAAACCATTAGCGCAATAATAGAAGCCAAAGTCTCCTAGGTACAGCGCATATGCAGGTCCCCATTGTCAACATTCGGAGTCTACGATCATCGAACGTGCTTCCCTTGAACAATGATAAGTTTAGTTGTGGAGGCCTAGATCCACTATCATGTAGAGTATTACTTGATTTTGGGGATACATTGGAACCGCCATTGCCTGTCACCAGTCACCAGTCACCAGTCACCAGTCACCAGTCACGCTTTCCATATTCTTTGTCGCCCACAAACACCCGCGAGTTTCATCTTCGTTACACTAGGTCTAAATATCTGTACCATCAAGACGGATGACTGAATGCCAATGTCGTACTGACTCGATAGGTGTTTAGAAAGCAAACAGCGTTGCTTGGTGATGGTCGCTCATTCATATTTGGCGTTCCTTCTGCCCTCTCGTCTTCACTAGCACTACTTTTTTCTCGTTCAATTCCTCTTTACATTCTGCACCCTTGATGCAGCCATGGGCAGTCTGTCAAAGTTCTTCAATCTGACTGCGGCTCTGGCCTGCGTTCAGTGCGTTAGTGCCAGGGGTCGAGTCTATCAACATGCCAATGCAAAATTCACTATGCACAACGCCCAGCCATTTGCTCCCGCCTCGCCTTTGGTCGTCACCGAAAATGTCCTATCTTTGTCTACGCAGCAGGTCGGCCAACGTGCTAGAAGTTCAAGAGGTCAGTACCACTGCTGTTTTTTCGTTTCCAATGAAATAGTTTTCTGACTAGGTCCAGCTCTGCACAAGCTCCTTCCTGGCGGTAATGCGCCTCTTATTCCTACTCAATACGGAGTAAGCTATACTGTCCAGATCGACTTTGGTGGAGAGCTCTTCTCTGTCATCTTCGACACCGGTTCAAGCGATCTGTGGCTCCCCTCGTCTGACGTCGAGTGCTTCGACATTGACAGCAATCCTGTTGATAGCTCTGAATGTGCCTTCGGCCCGCTTTACGTTGGCACATATAGGGAAGGCCAAATTGCAGATGAAAACATGTTAATTTCTTACGGCGATGGCGAGTGGGTCGTTGGTACTGTGGGATACGAACCTGTATGTCTTGCTGGCATCAACGTTGACCATCAAGAGGTCGGTCTCATCCACAGGGCATTTTGGCAGGGCGATAATGCCACAAGCGGACTTCTTGGATTTGCATATCCATCACTTACGGGTGCTTACAATGGAACGGATGCCCTGAATGACAGCCCCGCCACGCAATTGCCATACACCAACTGGTTTTTCAGTGCTATTGAACGAAATCTTGTCAATCCAATGTTCAGCATCGCCATCCAGCGTGGTGTAAGTGGCGGCGGAGGGCAGCTAGCACTTGGAGGATTGCCAGACATTGCCTTCACTCCGGATTTTGCATCCACGCCACTGCGTATCTTGGAACTGACCGAAAACATTGTCGGCGTAAGCAACTACACATTCTATACCATCATTCCCGACAGTTTCATACTTCGCAATGACACGAATGTCCACAAAAGACGCTTCGATTGGCGCTCCATTAATCGCCAATCAATCAACGCAACAGGTGTTCCTGTAATTATCGACAGTGGAACGACTCTCATGTATCTGCCCGAATATTTGGTTGATGAAGTCAGCGCAGCATTCAGCCCACCTGCTACCTACATCGCAGCGTCTGGCCTCTACGAGGTTGACTGCGACTCTATTCCACCTTACTTCGCCGTTGTTATTGGGGGGCTCGAGATCGCAATTGATCCTCGTGACATGATTTTGCAAAACGATCTTGCGCTTGATTCATCCACAGGGATGTGCGTCATAGGCTTGCAATCCAATGGAGACAGTGTTCTGTCCATCTTGGGAGATAGTTTTCTCAAGAACGTTGTTGCAGTATTTGATGTTGGTGCAAGCGAGATGCGATTTGCAACTCATCTGTACTGACTGAACGGAGTCAATACTCCGGCGAATCAAGAAGCTAGTCGAAGTGGCTCATGAAGATCTAATGCCTATTATGAAAATATCAATAGAAATATAGAATAGTCAAAACGGAAGCAGGTCATTTAAAAAATACAATTCAACTTTATTCTGTTACATGTCAATGATTCAGGGTCGAACACCATATTGGTCTCGTTGGCGAGGCGTACGCTACCTCCACATCTCCGCATATCGCTCCGCACTGTTATTACCGCGCTGTGACTCTGTCAAGCTAGCGGGTGATCATTTGCTCGTCAAGACGTCGCGTAGGCCATGCAGCTTAGGAACAGCAGTGAAGTATGGCGCCTTCCTCACTTCTGAGCCTGCCGCCTGAGCTGTGCTCAACCCTCATACGGTTTTTCGATTCGGACGACAGACCTTCACTGCTTCTGGAGACTGGACTGGAGAATGATCCCCCGACATATGAGACGACGAAACGCTGGTATGGCAATCACGCCTTTAAGAGCAGCGAGAAGGGACAGCCGTTTGATTTGAAAGCTATCTTGAAGGCTTTGGAGCAAAATTTGACGCAATCAGGAACATTTCCCGTGAATGGGAGGAATTGGAAATTACGGCCTCTGGGCCAGCCATGGTGGGCTCTTGTCGATATTGGAGAAAGAATGGGACAAGATAAAGGCGAACATCACACCCCAAATGGAGCCAATGGCAGTGTTACATCTGATGGCGACTTGAAGAGCTCTGAAGCAGGGCTCGAGAAATTTGGCGCTCCAGCGCAACTGGACTGGACCCGGCATCCGCTGCCAAATCCTTCTCCTTGGATTGATTTGTTGCGCAATCATGACTGGGCATCCACTGCTATTGGCGCTATGGATCAATGGAGTGAGAGCTTGCGCCAACATGTGGTTTCGATCACGGTGAACCCTATGCCGCGTTTGCTGGTCTGGGGAGATGATATGACATTCCTGTACAACGAAGCTTGTGTGCCGCTTTTCGGCGACAAACACCCTCGCGCACTCGGAGAGCATGTGACAAAGACATGGCAAGAGATTTGGGATACCATAGGCCCAATCGTTCGGAATGCTTACCAAGGCAAAGTCACGTCCCTTCAAAGGATGCAGCTGCCCATTATCCGTCACGGATTTCTCGAGGAGACTTTTTGGGATTTCAACATGCTCCCAATTGTAGAGAAAAACGGCCAAACAATCGGCATTACCAATGAGATTTTCGAGTCCAGTGTGCAAGTTCGTAGCGAACGAAGGAGGGCGTCAACACTGACGATGAGCAATCATATCTCATCGGCGAGCACGATCGAGCAATTATGGTCAACATACCTCGAAGGAATGAAACATGCAGTGGATGATGTGGCATTCAGCTACCTCTATGCAGTGCAAAACGACATTTTTGGCAGTCGGTCGGACAATAGCGGATTGTCTCCACACATTTCGAAGAAATGCATTTTACATGGAACCGTGGGAACGCCAGAGGATCATCCGAGCCTCGTTCAATCTTTTCAATTACTGGAAAGCCTAGAAGGCAAGCCTGGTATAGTCAAAGCTTGCGTCGAGGCGTGGAAGACTGGAGAGGTTGTTGCTCTAAGCTGTGATGACGGCTCTTTACCTGCAGAGCTCACAATCCCTATTCCAGGTCGAGGTTCTGAAGATCCAATTCGGAATGCAATTGTGGCGCCGATTACCTCCTACCTGGGACACGAGATACTTGGAATCGTTGTCATCGGTCTAAATCCGAGGTCGCCGTATGATGATGACTATCGATTGTGGGTCGACTTAGTATTCGACCTACTGGGAAAGGCTGCATCTCTAGTCACTTTGCCAGAAGAGCAAAGACGTGCTCAAAAGATTGCAGACGACATCAACTCCTCACTCGCGCAACAATTGCGAATGACCACACTCCAGGCAGAGAAAAGTGAGGAGAAATTTTCGCGTATGGCTGCTGCAGCACCGCTGGGTATGTTTGTCTTCGATGCAGAAGGCATGCCCCTTCATCTAAATGATACGTACATTGAAATGTTGGGAGACACGCGGGAAGAACATTTCGCTCGATATGGATCGTCTGTTTCTCCTTGGGAGACTTATGTGCATCCAGACGATCTTCCAAAATTTGAGGACGCTTGGAAGTCAATTTTGGAAAAGAAATTACCAGTCACCATCGAATATCGTTTAAAGAAGCCATGGAAGTCGATCGACAGAAATACAGGCAATCAGCTCAGCGGCGAGAGTTGGCTTTTAGCAAATGCTTTCCCTGAGGTCGACGCTGATGGCAAGGTGTCGACTATACAAGGATGGTTGACTGATATTTCCTACAGCAAGTTCAGTGAAAAGTTGCTTGGTCAACGATTGGCGGATGCTCTTGAAAATAAAGTGAAGACTGAGAACTTTATTGGTATGGCACATTTACTACCATGAAATACGCGATCCAGCTAACCATTCCACAGACATGACTTCTCATGAAATGCGTAATCCTCTAAGTGCAATTCTACAGAGCGCAGACTCTATAATCTCCTTTCTGAATACTCCAAGCCTTCTAAAGCCGAGGGGGAGCCTCGATGGTGTTCCTGACGAAAACGTCGTTCACGAGATCCTTGATGCAGCGGATACCATCATTCTCTGTGCGCAACATCAGAAACGAATCGTCGACGATATATTAACACTTTCCAAACTCGATGCTTCACTGCTTGTCATTTCTCCTGACACTGTTCAGCCGCCAACACTCGTCATGAAAGCTCTCAAAATGTACGAAGCTGAAGTCACCAGAGCAAACATTCAAACGCGCGTCATCATCGAACCATCTTACGCAGAACTTGGTGTGGATTGGGTTATTCTTGATTCTAGTCGACTCTTACAGGTGATTATCAACCTTCTCACCAACTCGATCAAATTTACCTACGAGTCGGAGAAGAGAGAAATCACCATCTATATCGGCGCTTCATACGACAAACCGACCGGAAAACATCACGGAGTTGACTTTATTCCAACACGGCAACCAAGGAAGGAACTCGAGGCTCAGCCACAGTGGGGAGACGGGGAAGATCTGTACTTGCAGATTGCAGTCACTGATACTGGACGAGGATTGTCTGAGGACGAAATTAAGCTTCTTTTCCAACGCTTCTCTCAAGCCTCGCCGAAAACTTATAAGCAATACGGCGGAAGTGGTCTGGGCCTTTTCATATCTCGCGAACTATGTGAATTGCAAGGCGGCCAAATTGGCGTCTCGAGCGCCAAGGGCAAGACCACGTTCACCTTCTTCGTCCGCACAAAGAAGTTCATCGAGCAGAGCTTGCCTGCGGAAAGCACACGGCCTCCCCTTCATCGTTATACTAGTGCTGCCGCTAACCCAATAGCATTCTACCGCCGAGGTAGCGAAGTCATGAAACCTTCAACGTTAGTGAAAAGGGAAATGCAAGTCATGACTGGAACCATCTCAGAAGTGGAAGGTCATCCAAAGGCAGACATGATCTCCGCTGAAACACAAACGAGCCCTTATACCATCGAAGTGGACATTCAGAGTGGGAATGACATTATACACGTCTTGATCGTTGAGGACAACCAAATCAATTCTCGCGTCATGTCACAACAACTAACCCGCGCGGGTTGCAAAGTCCACATCGCAAACCATGGACTTGAATGTCTCAAGTTCCTGGAGACGACAACCTTCTGCACATCCAAAACCCCTCTATCTGTCATCCTCTTAGATCTAGAAATGCCTACAATGGATGGCATGACGTGCATTCGTCATATTCGTGAACAGCAGAAGAACGGTAAAATCATCAGCCACGTTCCAGTCATTGCAGTTACGGCAAACGCCAGAGCTGAACAAATCAAATCGGCCATTGATGCAGGCATGGATCGCGTCGTGACCAAGCCTTTCCGGATTCCAGAACTAATTCCTCAAATGCAGGAGCTTATAAAGGAGATTGAACAGAAGGGTGAATTTTCTAGGTCGGGATAGATCTGGAAGGAACAACCCAAGCAAAGCCAAATGTTGTAAATGAAAGGGCATCTTGCAGGTCAAGAACCAACGCAAGATAATGATATATCTAGTGGGCAACAGAAAGGGTGGATTCTGAAAATTCTTTGTTTTTGGTGTCGGGTTGGAAGGCTGGAGGAGCATACCATGGCTATAGACGGGAGGAGTATTTTAATCGTAAACAGCTAATAGAGTATCTTTTACTGGAACAAAAGTCTTAGATGGTGCGCCTTTGTGGTTCTCGCATTAGACTTGATAATTGTGTTGACTGCAAATTACATTTAATGTTATTTGTAATACTCATGCACATGATGCTGCGACTTCCAACGTATGAAATAGCACGCAAATGGGAAAATCAGACTATTGAACGCACCCCAAACAATTAAAACACCAAAATCCATTGCCATCCGACTGTGCAAATCAAACAAGACCTGCCTACTTCCCTCGACGACATAATGCAGCGGCCATGCATAACCCATCGATAGAAACCCAGGCTCGAAATTAATGACGTACAAACTCGTTGCTACATTAGTGATGACCCAGAAAATCAACCAGAGTCCAGTCCAGGGCTGGCCGACTATCATGGCGACAGTTTCACAGGCTAGGCCCAGGGCGATCATACCGAAGAAAACGATCATCCAGTAGAATAAAAACGTATCACGACCATAGGCGTCTGGGTTCGAATACCCATGTCCGGAAATTGATGGCTCGGTTGGCGAGACTGGAGATTTTGTGAGGGAGAAGTTGAGTCGGAAGGCTAGAGACACGAGACTGTAGGCGAGCGAAAGCATAAAGTAGGCGGAAATAGTCGAGAGCCAGCGCCAGATGATCAAGTGCCTGGATTTAAGGGGTGGATGATCGTCAGGTTTGAGGTATTTAAAGTGAAGGTAGAAAGCGAAACTGAAGAAGCTCAGGATGATGAGGTAGATCAGGCCGATTGATACCGAAGGGACGACTTGATAGGGGTAGAAAGGACGTTGGTTAAAGTGACTGAATCCAATCGCTGGACTGAGGGACTGAGGGACTGAGGGACAAGAGCGATGTTTTTCAGGAGAGTCTGATTGGTCGTGGCGTTTTGTATTATCATCTGCGTCCACTTCATGCTGATGGTAGATGTTACTTGGGTCTCAAAAGCAGGGATTTGAGGAGCAAGATAATTCGCCCAGGTAGTTTCCTCGCGAGCTGCAATATATTAGCTCAAATAACTACCCGTTTTGTGATACATTGCTTCTTCATACCTTGATTATATATGATTTGACAAGCGCCCATGGGATCGTAAGAAGGATTACCATTCATGACAGCCGCCCGAAGCATAGCAGTTGCATTTGAATTGACGACAATCGCCGCCCAAGCTTTAAAGTCATAGACCGCTTGACGGACTTGAATAGGATCGAAATCGAAATCTGAAGGTTTTCGAATCGTCCAACCAAGACGCGGCATGGGATTTTGGATGATGTTCTGTATAAGATTCGTGACTGCAGGCCCGACAAACGGCCGTACGCCACTGGTATTGAACGGTTCGGTCTGTCCATCGAAATCGGCAACGTAGACTCTCCAACTATGCATATTTCTCTCAACGTACAATTGCGCAAGCTCAGTAAATTGATAAAAACGGCCATGATGAAAACCATGAGGAAAGCGGTAGTAAAGACCCATTTGGAAAAGGCGTCGTGTCGCACATGTTTCAATCGAGGATCCCAGAATCCAACTCTGTGTTCAATCGTCAAAGCTGTCGATTACAGTCTATAGTTTATTTTCTCACGCTGCAGGTGGACGGCCTTGCTGTTCTTCGTCATTGTTGTCCCGGTCGCCATGGCTTTGATCAGACTCTTGTTTCTGGTCTGTTTTGATACTTGCAGTGTCGATTCTCATCATCATCGTCATCATTGCGAGCCATTCTGGATATAAGCACTAAAAATACTATGTTGAGAAGTGAGCAAGGTGCGCAGTAATCTAAATTTATTATATGCATTTGAATATTTATTTGCCGTTTCCGGGTCGAAATGATGAATTCATCATGACATTGACAATAAAGTCAATGATCGGCTACGAGCCTCCGCGGTTCTTGAAAGATCTACCATCCGACATTCGACAATCAATAAATTAATTAAATGACTTCTTTCGATTGACTGGCCTTTAATATTTCTAGGAGATAATCACTTCTACAGTTATCATGCATTTATATAACGAATAGACACATTTAGCCACCTCATCAATCTGTCATTTGAATGAGCTAACTAAACTCAACATCTAACTGTAGTAACTCCTTTCCGTCTAAATAAATGGATACCGAGCGCATTCGGTGATGTCTTCTCGTCTCATGTATTAAAAAGAGACTATACAGAGCAAAGCATCCTTCCGAGTCTCAACGCACACTTTCCTGTATCATCCTCGAGTCTGACATTTGCTTTGACAATATACTTTGCATAATCTTCGACTGTGACATATCTTCGACACCTCATCAACATATCTTCGAAAAATCTTCAAAAACTCTTATCGAACAAAATCTTAGACGTGGCAGTTGAACCAAAAGTGATAGTACCCAAAGCACAGTGGTACAGTACAGTATAGTACCATACAGTAGTGCAAGCGCATTCATCGTTAATCGCTATTGTGAGGTATTTCCTACAAGAACACTAAATAACATTAAGAGGAGATACAACACTATATGACTTGAACTGCACGACTTTCAAACGTAAAGAGAGTTCCAAAGCGAGTTGTAAGAGCCAGTAATACAGTAACTAGCACAAGTATATCCACATCTACGGCATTGTATCAATTGCCAAATCCCAAGCCAACAAAAGTAAAAACCCCAAGGAAACGACAGTGCAAAAGACAACCAAACTCCATAAAAGGCAATAAAAACGCCAAAAATGACGATGATGCCCCGAAAAAAAAAAACAGAGCTTCAAAATAAAACTTTATACTTTTCTTTCTAGGGGGGGGCAATCATGCAATCCATAACGGCTTTCTCGATATACACACATTCTCTCTCTCTTGCTCGCTTACTTGCTCACATGATCATTCACTTTTCTCATCTCATCTTAACAAAATCAAAAATGAAACAGTGATGATTTCTTATACAGCATTTTGACTATACAACTGATCTCAAAATGACATGAATCAATGTTCTCGATCATCACCATCATGATGTAAAGTAACGCTGTTAAACTCTTCAAATGGATCCGCGATTTCGCCGCCAGGAGTAGAAAGGCCAGAATCAAGTGGCACGCCCTTCATTTTGCTGGCAGGGACGTTTTTGCCTGTGTTTATGCCTCCATCTTTGCCGTCAATCATGTCTCCATTGACAAGAGTTGTGTTTGACTTTGACGCTGAAGCACCGCTGAGATCAACAGAGTGAGATTCTTTGACGTTACGGAAGTTTACAGTGTCGATACCACGGCCTTGGTTAGGGATAATAGGTGGTTTGGAATGTCGGAGGAGTGCCCATGAAGTAGACCGGAAGAACGGGTGAGTTTTTACATCCGATGCACCAGCGCGGGAACCAAGGCGGCGAAGTTCATCTTTGATGAGCAATTTACGGATGAGTGATTTGCAAAGGCTGCGAAAAGTGTTAGTCGTAGTTCAAAGAGACAAAATACACCATGGATGAACATACTTTGAAATATTCGGCGCACCAGAGCCTTCAGCGAAAGGTACATCATCGCGTAAAATGTTGGCAAAAGTGGCATTACGGTTCTTTCCCTTGAACGGTGTTGTGCCATACAACATCTCATAAATCAAAATGCCGAGCGTCCACCAATCAACGGCACTAGTATGTCCGCAGCCCTTGATGACTTCAGGCGCGATATACTCTTCAGTGCCGACAAACGAGTTGGTACGGAAGTTGGCAATACATGATTTGGTGTCGATAGTTGGCATGTTACTGGGGTTGGGATTAGAAGAAATTCCACCTCCCGAGGATCTCGTATTGGCCAAAATCATAGCTGGTGCACCACCAGGATCAGACTGCTTGCTAAGATCAAAGTCTGAAAGCATGATGTGGCCGGATTGATGGAGAAGGATGTCTAAAATATTGTGAGCACATGAAGAACCGATCGATGCTTGAAAAACTTACTCTCAGGCTTGAGATCTCTATAAATAAATCCCATAAGATGCAGATACTCCAAAGCTGCCGTCACTTCTGCAGCATAAAATCGAGCAGCATCTTCATCAACGCATTTGTTCGGTCGAGTTTGCAGTGCACGGAAGAATTCGCCACCCGAACAGTACTCCATACACAGATACAAGTGATCCTCAGACTGGAAACTGTGATAAAGGGTGACGATGAAGGGGTGATTGGAAGTGGCAAGAATTTCTTGCTCGGCCAGGGCTCGTTTGATCTTGTTTCGTTTAATCATTTCTTGTTTCGAAAGAACTATTCATTCAATTGTTAGCATTCATGCATAGTAAGCAACTCCAATAAAACGAACCTTTCATAGCATATAGTCGTGAACTCTTCTTCTCTCGAACCAGATAGACTTTACCAACGTCACCTTTTCCGATCAACTTGATCTTGTCGAAACTACCCGGGCCGACTTCCACATTTCGAACTTTGATGCTATTACTGCTATAAGTTCGCCGGAATGCAATACTATTACGGAGTTTTCCAGGTGTGATTTCGCCATTGACGCCAGGAACTGGGAGAAGCTCACTGTTGGAAGGAAGAGTGTCAACCATACTGACAGCACTACCATTACTGTGCGCTCCAATTTGCGGTGGATTGGCCAATTCGGCAGTTCCAGGACGATCGTCACCACTTTGGCTACCGCCCTTGATCTTGCCGAAAAGTAAACCTTGAGCGTTGGGAGCGCTGGCCACTCGCCGGAGTTTCCGAGCTAATTCTTCTTTGCCTGTAGATTCTTGCGTTCCATCTGTACCGCCGAGTTTCTTTGGCGATTGTGGAGTGTCTGGCGGTGAAGGCGGGATACTATGCTCGTCGTGATGCCGGAGTGCCGGGGGGCCTTGGTGTTGAAAGTATGGATTCGCATGCGCCGTTGGGCTCAAGCCATCGTCAAGCGGGTTGCCCTCCGAAGCCACCGTAGTGCTTCTGTTACGACCAATATGAGGGATGAAGCGTGTATTTCTCAGGCTGGACTTGTTGTGATGTGATTGCGGCGTCCGTGAGCCCTCGTAGCCATCGTTAGAGCCGGTCTCTGAAGCCGTCTGCGAGCCATAATCGCCCGACTTGTTTGACGAGTTGATGCGGAAGAAGTTCTTGATCTTCTGGCCGGTGGTGTTGGGGCTGTTTTTGGGATTGGTGCTGAGCGCGAGCCCCGAGAAGGTGCGCTTGCCGTCGGGAGTGCTGGCGGGCATGGCAGCGGTGATGTGGTGGCGGAGTGTTTGGGGATTCGTGTGGACAGGCGCGAGTGCAGTCATCGACCGGCGACGAGCAGCAGCACACTGGCCCTGGTTGGGCGGATGAATGGACGGGTGGATTGTTTTGGCGAGTTCGGGGTCTCAATGGAGTGAGGTGGGCGAGACGGCGGCGATTGTTAAGCTGGCCTGCGGCTAGGAGCGACGGCGAGATAGGTGGCGCAGAATGTTGGGAGCAAGCCTTCTGCGGGAGATGAGGTTAATACATGCTACCGTTGGGGCGATGAAGCATTTCTGGGAGGACAGCAGTGGAGGCCGGATGGAAGCAGAGCACAGGGCAGTCGGCCAACAGCAGCAGGGTTCGTGGTGGTTCGAGATGAATTGACGATTGATGCGTGTGACGTAGGCTCTCGGAGAAGTGAATTTGGCGCTGATGAATCCCGAGACGACAATACGAGCTGGTGGGACCTCGACGGGGACGTGACCACAGCGATGCTTCGACGTGGAGGAGGAGGAAGACGACGACAACGACGAAGACGAAGAAGAGGAGGATAATGAAGAATATAATCCGACACGCGGCAGAGAAGAGACGATGGACGGTCAGAGTGGCATTCTTCTGCTGACACATGTCCACTACATATTGCGTGCATTGCCCCCTCCACTGTTCACTGGCCGCTCCGCCGCTACTAGATTACAGTACTAGATAGATTACTAGATTACTACTGTACCGTTCAGCAACCAAGGCCACACGGTTCTTCCGTCTTTGCCCTGCATTTTACCCGGCCGACCTACCCGACCTACTTCCCCTTTCAGCTGTGGTGAAGTGATAAAACCTGGTACTGGCTTATAAAAGCTACAACCACAGGCTTCACATGGAATATTCATGCGGTAATGGCTGGCAATTGAACTGAATTTCACCTTCATTGGGGTGGATGTTGAATTTAATTCAAATTTCAGATTGTCCAGCATCTGATTACACTAACTCATCTTCCATGCTCACTTTGTCATCATTGCTGCTATCCGTATCCACATTATGCTGACTGTTCTTGTGCTCCGACCCGCTAGACCAGCGCCGTGAAGTAAACTTCCATCGAGAACAATCGAGGGGTATTCCTGAGCGATTCATCTACATCGCCTTGATATCATCTCATCACCAACGCCATCCCAAAGATAATGTAGTCATTAATCATTCATGTCTGCCCGTGAGCTTGGTGCTCGCCGTCCCTACGATGATTTCCCAAAAGTCGATCCACCATGCATCAGAAAGAGCAATGGTGTTTGAGTGAAAAAGGGTACCCTTGCGTCACACCTGCATTTCTCAGTCGATTAGTGGCTTTCTTTGGCCTTGTACAACAGCCACTCCCAATGCTCGCAGTCCAGCTGGATCATTTGCTCGGATGATTGATGCTGCCGGTAACATGGGATTATCAGGACTGATATGCGCTGCGTCCTTGGCAGCTTGTTCAATGGCTTCCATTTCTTCTTTACAGCCTGCGTGATCAAATGGACATACGACAATCGGCTGGCGTAATAAAATGTCACGCGCAGCAGACATTTTAGCCTGCAGTCAATATGTCAGCGTCACGTCCTAGACATTCGTTGCAAGATGAACTGACCTTCACCGTGAGATAGTACTCTATTTTGTATAGCGTGCCAGTGGTAGTAAAGCCAGAGACACTATACATGGGAAATTCCTTCTTGCTTCTAGGCAATACACCTTCGTTATCTCGCAGCTCTCGTGCGGGAAATACCAGGCCAAGGTTAGTGAAATAGCCTGCTTCGGGCATTCTGACACCAACTGATTGTTGATGTTTTGCCAACGTCTTTGAGTTCCTCTTTGGTTCATCACCTTCGTGGTTATAAATGATGTCTTCTTCAATGCCAACAGTAATCGATTGAATCGTGACTCGCTTTGCCTTATTTAGCCAGTTTGGATTCGGGCTGAGCTTAATATAAACCGAGACTGGATCCAGTGGTCCATAGCTCCATCTCGGTAGACTGATGCCAAGAGTAACGAGATGATCCGTCACACGTTCAGCACTTTCAGGTCTGTTGTACATGCCAAACGTGCTTAGCGTATCGTATCTTGATATTGGTACAGGAAAGGGGTATTTCCTCTGGTCCGAATGGCCTTGCTGTACTGTAACGACCAATTCGTAAAACGTTTCTGCCGTTCTCTTATCAAGTTGTAAACTCGCCGGTGGCACTCTTCGCGCTATTTCTTCGCCTCCTCGGCCGTATGGTATGAAGATTACAAATGGAAGATCCATACATAGCACCGCTTCTGATTCTTTGCCTGGGGGACATCGAAATAAAAGCATCTCCTTGCCGACAATATCTGTGATTTCCTTCCGGGCGGATGAGAGTTGTGAGCGAATCATCGAATCGGCAGCGGGGTTGATCGACTCGCGTCGTTGAAGCGAGACAGTAACGAGAGAGATGTTGACGGGTGCTGAGACTCCGACGGCTGGACGAATCTCCACGCGACCTTCTATTCGTGGGAGTGTCGCTGAAATACCAGGATATCCAACCTGCAATGTCAATCACGTCAGTCTGGTTCATCTCATATGCTGCGTCACATGCGCCTAGTGATATATACCAAGAAGTTACTACGTCATGCGCGTTAGTGTTTGTTTATTCTAGTAGAATCTCCAGTCTTGACTCACCTATTGGGAGGCCCCGATATTCTCACAAAGGCCGCCATGTTCGGCAGATCTCGCTGCTGTCCTCAGCCCACATGGGCCTGCGCCATAGAAGCGCCTCCAATTCCAATGTAGTGCGCTCGCTTTGGGCGCGACGAGGTGCAAAATGAATCCGTAATGTTTTTCTTGACTTGATCCCAGGCTCGTTCGTGGGTGGGGTAGAGTCGCTCTGGCAGGTATGAACCAAGGCGGCGCGATGTTGGCAGAAGCGTCACAATGCGCCTTGTCAGCTCGGCGGGATGTGGCTTTCAAGATATGTAGAATCGGTGTTGCAAATGATGTAGGCGTTCAGTGGGGGTTAATGCAAAGAGAGGATATGGAAGTGGTCGAGTTGGAGAGAAGACTGGCGAGAAACAATCATATGTGTGTCGTCAACGAGTGTGGTTCTTGGGCTCCAGCGTGTACAAGCTAGGCGTTGGCTGGCATTGTGTCGGTGGGGATGCGATCATCATTCTGCCGCTAAGGCTGCGATGACTTTCAACTTTAAATTCCATGCTCGGGAATGGTGACTTTCTTGATCTCTACGGTTTTCTTCGGATAATTTATGTCGACTGCTCATCTGCACTTCTGTCCACCCGTACACCATGTCAGTGACGTTAAAGACCTCGCTGGGTTCCATCAAAGTCGAACTCTTTTGCCAGGCCTGCCCAAAGACAACCTACAACTTTCTCGCTCTGTGCGCTAGCGGTGCCTACGATGGATCGCCTTTCCATCGTGTCATTGCCAATTTCATGATTCAAGGCGGGTCTCCGGCTACGGGATCAACCAAAGACAGCACATCAGTATATGGAGGCATGTTTGAGGACGAAATCAAATCATCCCTGCGACATCACGGACGAGGAATCTTGAGTATGGCGAACAAAGGTCCGGCGACAAATGGTAGTCAATTCTTTTTGACATTTGCAGCGGCAACACATTTGGATGGGAAGAATACAGTCTTTGGAAGAGTTTTGGAAGGATGGGATGTATTGGATATGATGGAAGCTGTGAAAGTGGACAAAAAGAGCCGTCCTTTGGAGCCGATCAAGATTGAAAGCGTCATTATCCATGCTAATCCTTTGGCGGACGAACGCTGAAAAAGATGCGTGGTCAATGATGGCAAACATGAAGAAGGAAGCATTGCTGGGAAGACAAGAGACCATGACAAGCAATCTGTGGTCAGTCAACTCAACACCTCGCCTTTCAGTCTGGAGTGAAAGATGTGGGCTCCTCTCGACTAAATGATGACGAAACAGTTCAAGTGCATCGTGAGAGGATATCGCGCCTATATCCTGACGAGTCAACCACTCGATGGAGTAGCCGCTGGCGTTTGAAATGCATGCAGACAGGAGAGCGCATGCTGGAAGTCGACAAGACAGTAGAGCGCGCAACTTGGAACATTCACAAGCGCCAATGATTAAATATGTGGCATTGACCAAGTTGATAGGCAACTGCATGGTCGAATTGCATGTTCAGGTGAGGAAGGTGACCAAGTCTAGATTGAACAATGGTCTTGTCCTGGTTCTCATGACCAAAGAACCTTGATGTCTAAATATAAAAGTACAAGTAGTCGAGCACCAACAAAAGTCCTAGACTCTTAAGTAATCAATTCAATCTAAAAGTATAAATTAGTGAAATGAATGTATCGGAGTCAACCCCCTCGATGACGAATTCCAAGAAATGTTTCAGACCATCACAAACTCGGCGGTAAACGAGGCGTCAGCATGGGCAAAAAAGCCACAGAACCAACGACATACAATCCCAAGAATACGTGCGTGCGTGCGTGCATGTTGCAACGAATCTACGGCGCCATCGACTGGATCGCGTTTCACAGATGCATAAATGTGTCGACATGGTGAATGGAAGACGATTATTGGTTTGTTGGCTAGTTGACGGACGGGCAGGACGATTCTCCCCTCACGACCCTTGCGTTGGCCAACGGTCGAGGGCGGTTAGGAAGCATGAGCTCGATGAGGCATGAGACGTTGGGAGGTGATGGAGACGGTGACCAAGGGGATACTGTAGCGTAGGGGAGGATACATTGGCTGGATGGTCGTGATTGGATACTTTCCCGTCCAGATTGAAATGAAAATGTAGTGATGGACCATGTTCTTCCATGGTCGCACAAATCACAGATCGGCATTTGATTTGCAGGAGAGCGTCGGAGTCGGGTTAAGAAGGGCAGGGCCGTGGCCGGGGCACACGTGACGAGGCGAGAGGGATTGATGCACAGACGGCACAACAAGCCAGCCAGCCAGACCAACGGCAGAACGGGCTAGACAGAACGTGGACCCAGCGAAGAGAAGAGGCGGTGGAGGCCACGCGAGAGACGCTATAGAACAGGACAGAATAGAGCGGTGTACGGTTGGATGAGTTATAAGTGCACATCGCACTGTACTCTACCGATATTCTCGTCGGGGCATCGCAATGAGAACTGCTGGAGGCGTGCACGTGGCGACGAGTGTACAGTTACAGTATAGCGTAGACGTACGAGCGGCTCTTCCCGTCCTTTGCCCTGGTCGGGTCTAGTCCGGTCGGGTCGGGTCTAGTCGAGTTGGCGGACAACGTAAGCGCCAGAATCGTCGAGGCGAGTCGTGGCCTGGTGTGTACATACATAGTCTGGCGTGTGTCGCCTGGTCTGGTGTAGGTGCAGGCAATCTCTGCTGTCCCCATGCGCCCAGTGGTAGCACAGCAGTCGTGGTGCTAGTACCATCGATTTGCACACACGGCCATGACCACAGCCACGTCTAGACAGACAGACAGACGAGTGGCATGGCATGGCTGGCGGACATCCAACATCCATCCATCCATCCATCCATCCATCCAGCCATCCATCCATAGCCGTCTCTCGATATAGGGTCGTGGCCAGAGTGACGACGACGGCCAGAGCGGGACAGCGGTAGAGTGGTAGAGCGTAATAGGCGGACACAGCCCACCCGCCCATCCACACAGGCCCAGTATACAGCGTACACGCACAGTACACACCGTACACAGCCGGCACGCCGTCCACCGTAGACACAGCCGAGTCCAAAGCCATCAGGTGGCCGATCCCCGCCCGCTTCGGGACTGGCCAGAAATGAGAGACGTCACAGCCCGCCAATCGCACCTGCCACCGTTCCCGCTACCGCCCCGTCCACCACCTGCTCCTGCCGCTACGCTGGCCGCTACTGCACCACGCTTGCCACCACCCACCACCCACCACCCACACACCGTTCTCTACTCGCCTCGACTCTTCGCTCCTCGTCTCTCCTCCCCATCAATATACATCCCCCCCCGCCCACATCTACTCCTCACGACTCATATCATTCCCCTTGGACGACTGACTCCCTTTCTCTTTGTTCGACCCCTCGCCATTGTCGATCGGCCAACCCTTCCAACTCCTGCGCTCTGGCTTTGTTATGACTGCTTCCCGCGCGTAATTTAAGCCCGCCGTCGACCGTCCTCGCTTCTGTCGTCCCATCTCCTCTCCCAACCACCACCACCACCACTCCGCTGTCCATCTATCATCACCGCAAACATGGCAAGCCACTACTATGCTGCTCCGCACTATCCTACCAACATCGTGACCCACACTCATGGCCACCACGGTCGCAGTCGTCGGGGCCCAAGAGTCAATTCGCAAAACGCACACCGCCAGTACAAGTCGCAGCGCAGCCCCAAGGAGATGCAAATGCAGATGCAGATCCCCGAACCACCGGCGCATGTCGAGTACTTGCACCGCTTCGAGGCCGCCAAGAGCTTCGAATTCGACGATGACGAGGTCTTTTGCCCCTTCCACCTCTTGACCGAGGACGATGTACGCCGCACTCTACCATCATACCTGCCTGACCACTCGACTGACATGACTCTTCAGCTGCAATCCATCCACTCTTCCTCGGCTTCCGACCGTGGTTCACTTTCATCGGGCTCGCCGGAAGGTTCCCCCCTTCAGCACCAGGTCCAGCCGACATCGTATCTTCTCCCTAATGCGCCGGCCGCCTATAATACGTCTGCTGCTCACATGTATCAGCAGCAGATGAAATTGCACCAACCCATGGCGCAACGCTCTCGTAATGCCATTCCCATTGTGGACCCGTCTTCTCGCTCGCAGGCGAGCCCACCGCTGTCCGTCTCGCCCGCACGCCAGATGCAGCAGCAGTACGTCTCTCGTCGATGGTAGTATGGCCAAGTTGCCACTGCCAGTGGCCAAATCATGATGATGTTACGTAAATATCCTGCTGCTGCTTGTTGTACTTTGGCGTCTGGGTTTTCTCGCATCTGTATGGCGAGACGGTACGGTAAAAAAACGAAGAAATTATTCTTATTCCTCCCCTGACTATCAATGAGCGGATAGCACCAGGCGACGATGAGTCTTTTTTACATCCCTCTTGTACAAACAAATTCATTGACGACTCTTTTCAATTCGGATATCCCTCTTTATTTTGGGACGGCTTTCGGTAACGACAAATAAATACCTCGGACAAATTTTCTGGAGTTATGCAAGCAGCATGCAGCATCTTTATCGACATCATCTTGGACGGCTTTTGCATCCGCATTTTCTGGCAATACACTAGGCGAACTTTTTTTTAACTGTTTTTCTTTTGGAAATGACGACGAAAAAACAGGGATAAATGGAGACTTTAGACTCCCCTTACTGGCGTGAAAAAACAACACATGATGAACGGCTGACTTTTCTTGTTCCATACCCTCTGCGATCTTGGACCTTTTACTCTACGCGCGTCGGTGTTTTTTTCAATTTTGGGTGTTTTTTGGGAGGGGCTTGAGGCAGGTGAAACAAGCATGACATGTTGGCGCGGTGATTGATGGTGTTTTTCAAACTATCAAAATCGGCCAGGAGAATATTCTGGTCATTTTCGGTGACGTTGTAGGTGTATGGTATGGTTTTTTTCTCGTCAAGAGCAATTGGAGTCTTTGACGGTTCGGGTTGTTCGGATTTAGATATGACGATGAAGAAATCCCATCTTCTTTTGATTTATTATCATGCTCATCCTGTGTTGTGTCTTGTCACATAAGTCTAGAGGTTTGTAATGAGAAATATCATGTAATGTGAATCTAGAGGTTTGTAATGAGAAGCATGTCACGTGACGTTGATCAGGTACTCTCGCCGTCATATCTCTCACTCTCACGACGAATTATGATGTCACCTTGATTCAATACCTTATATTCTTTTACCGGCATTGGATCACCTTTCTTCCTAATCTCACCCTTTACTCCTTCATACCAATTTCTCTCTACTTGATTTCCTCCAACCAAATTGCTCGTTTCTTGCTATCTACTACTCTGAAACGAATCTATCTACGAAGAACGACTTTGAAAGGATAACACGAAAAAAAAAAACTTTGAAAGGACGACTTTGGAAAGACAACACGAAAGGACGACTTGAGAGAAAGACGGAATGTTTTCTTCGATTCGACCTGTTCTGAGGGTTACCTCTTCGCCTGCTTTGAGACGTAATCCTATTCGCTCGTTTGGCTGTACGAGAGGATGTGCTGCTGGCAAGGAATCGACTTTACGTAAGTTTTTTATTTTCTTTATGTCGGTGTGTTATTATTTCGATGGCTTTTGCTTTTATTTCAAACCAAGATTCGTTCCCATGATCTTGCTTGCTATGCAACTTCTTCAATACTTTGCTCTCTTCAACACCAGCTCAATACATCATATAACATCTTCGATCTTGAACCATGGCTGCAAAATCAATGGTTCGCTAATTTGTAAATGGGCATCATATAGACAACGAAGGCCGTGCTGAAGAAATCGAAAAGCATAAACAAGAACAATTACGCCAGCAAAAGGAGGGTAAGGCTCAATGGAAAGATGAGCTTGCTAGTGATAGTGAGAGTGCTGTAAGTCTTTGCATTTCCTGCCTCGATTTCCCTCTCGATTTCCCATTTTGGTTTGTCATGGAGACGCTTTTTCATGACGACGTTTCCCATGAAGACATCCCGCATAAAGACATTCCGCATAATACTATTTCACTTTCTCAAACAGAAGCTAACCGGTGCAATTAACCACAGGTCAAAGCCGATCAAAACTCCGACTCGATTGCGCAAATGCAAAAAGATACAGTGACCAAAGGCAAAGATCAAAAAGGACAATAGTAGCGAATTATATCTATTTTTGTTCAAATGCGCCAAAGTCTTGTAAAAAAAAAAAAAAGATTGATTTCTTTGGCAACAGAAGGAACTCTAGAAAGGGGTTTTGAAAGCTGTGGATATAATTCTCTTGTATAGTTAAATCACTTAATACACAAATACCACCAAAAAGACTCCCATGCTTCGAGAGAGTAGAATATATCGTTTCACTCGACGAGCTGGTATCGGTATCATCTCTCTCTCTCTCGGTCATTCTGATCTCTCCATGATTGTAGTCTAGTCTCTCAGTCGTTCGACCTCTTCAAATTCCACAGTCTCATGATCAACCATCGAACCACCTCCGCCACCAACCCTTGGCATTCTCCTCATCTCTGCAATTCGGAGCTTTTTGTCTGTCCTTCTCCTACTACTCACTGTTTATTTTCTCGTTTTCGGTTTGGTGTTTGCGTGTTGCGTGTTGTGTGTGACGCGATGTTTGATGCGTGATGTGTGATCAGGTGTTGACTTTTTGTCCTTTTTCGTCCTTTTTCGTCCTTATCGTCTTGTCGTTGCCTGATGCGCCATTGAAATGATGCGGCGTTTTTGGTTGATGATACTATGATTTCAACCACCAGGCTGCCTGGGTTCGTAACGTGCGCTGAGACGTATCTGATGATACTTGAGGTTACTGATACGTGATGGCTGATATGTGGCTGTTCTTGATTCGTAGCTGTTATTGGTTCGTCTGCTCCGGTGGTGAAGTTCCACGAGAGAGTGGGCAAGTTATGGAGAGATCATTCGATGCATGGAGGAGAGTATAAAGTAGTTTGGATGGTGTGTTGATACAGCCTGGTTGGTCTTTTCTCGTCTGTCGTGCCACTCCAATTGATGGTTTCACGGTGTTCTATTTACGCTTTATTCTGCTATTAGGACAACTCGTCTCCATTCTTGTTTTCTATTCTCGTCTTCGTTCCATCCTCTGCTCTCAATTCATACTCACCCTCTATCCTTCCATTCCACTCCTCAATCACATCACCCTCTGATTCAAAAAGAATGGATCATATCAGCAATGTCCTCGACGCTCACTCTCCATCCCCCCTATCCCTCCTAAGCCACCTCCCACAAATCAAACGCGCGGACGCCGCCATAACCCGGGCAGCAGCAACCGGAATCCCAGAACAAGGCGAACAAACAGGCGGCTACACAGAACCATACACCTGGCTCGCCCATGTCCCCCTCCTACCCCTCTACTCAGCCGCGCAACACGATCTCCTCGCCAAACAGCAATGTCGAAAAGATCGACTCGTGGCGGACATGGATCGCGCCGATCCGGATAAAATGCTCACAGCCGGACAACGCGGTTTGCTCTCTGTCGTTGGCCATCTGAGTGGTGGGGGAAGTATGGTTTCGGTCAAACGCTTCGAGCGGCGTTTGATAGGCGCCAATGTCGTTTCGAGTGGCATGTTGATGAAACAACATAAACTCGCCGTGTTTACTCGCTGGACTATTCCCGGCCCACGAGGTGAAGTCGAATTCTTCGTCGATGTCTTCGAACACCGCTTCATCGAGTCAAACTATAAATTCACCAGCGGCAATCTCGTCTTGGTAAAAGTCGGTCTTCCACCTACATCGAGCAGTGGGAAGAAAAAGGACGTTCCGAAAGTGACATTAAAGTTACTGCAGACTGAAGCGAAGGAATTGAAAAGCCAGAAGATGTGGAAAAAGCATTGGAATACCGAGGCTTGTGAGGCGGTCAGTGTTGTCAGGCAGGATGGTCGGGAGGAGGCGATGGTGATTGTCGCGAGAATTCAGAGGGCTTGTAGTACGGTTGAAATTATGGAGATTACTAAGAGGTTTGATAAGGAGTGGATTGTGCCTGTTGTTTGATGCTTTGTGAATCGGAGGTGGTGGAAGAAAGTCACTGGTCGTGATTAAATTTGTTCGACAGACCTTGAGTGAGGTTGTTCTTCACAGACGGATAGTCAGTCAATATGTTGTACCGAGTCTAGGCAAATATCCAAGTCGCTGTTGCTGAGATTAATTGATTCATGTCATCATACTAGCCAGATACTCCGCTGATTATGATATCGACCATCGAATAGACAGCAACCAGTTCGCCCTCTGCATCATGGTGAATGTGGAAGCTTTTCTTCGACGGAGATGGTTGAGTCCTGGCTTTTACGATTTCTAGTCTCACTCATTGGGTCTTCTGCATCCTCGCTCGTCCGCCCAGAAGCTATTCGCCAAAGCCAAACGAGTACATATCCCAAAAGAATGCCGAGAACAGACGCCATAGGTTTCAAGACGAATTGAAAGACAAAGGGAAAGCCTTTTAAACCATCTTGGAAAATTCACTGAACGATTTCGCTGCAGGCAGAACCGCAGAAGCCGATGATGCACAGATCAAACGTCGTCAACATGTTTGGTGTTGGGTAACCCTTAGGGTTCGTGTATTGGGGTCCGATTTGATGAATAATTCGGTAGAAAGTTTTTGCACTTTATTAGGGCCAGATTTTTTGAATGGATGAATATGTCTAGAAAGGTGAACTATACGTGCGTCGGTAGCTGGAAGTCAGCACGACGCTGACAAGTTGTTAGTTTTCGTACGGTAATCATGTCTGTTTCAGCTCGTCAACGTGACAGCATCTGTGTACTTGATTGACACTGATACCAGAGCTGCATTTATTGGGGGTTAGATACAACGCGACATGAATATGGCAATTGAGCAAACCGCAGGCTTAGACATCGAAAGAATAACGTAAAGTTCGTCGAATGTCAAGACATATAGAAGATTGTCTACGCACGAACAAAGTCACAGCGATGTTCGGCCACAATCCAATGCTCAGGGTCCCTCATCCTTTCGCCCCACCCACCTCGGCTGTGTTCAGATGGCGAATGACACGGTCAGCTTCTCCCGCATTCGCCGGGTTTTAATGATTGTTTCTTGGTCACTACAACCTTGACCTTTAAATCACGGCATCTCAGGTATCACGCAAGAGTTCTTGAGACTGTGTTGACCAAAATCATCTTCTTTACTGGCAATACTCAATGCATAACGCCTCCGCTTCGCCCATCGGCGGCCGAAATGGCAATGCTGAAAGAGTCGGTTCCCTGCAATCGCAAGCACAGAATGGAACGGCAAATACACAGAAAGAGGTGGCACAATCAGGAGATCTGGCTAGTATATGTGCCCAGGTGCATGCCAAAGTGGAAAAGTTCTTGAACCGCAAAGCCGAGAACGAAAGACTGCGACGTACGCAGGAACAAACGAGGGAGAGTCTGGGAGTCATTGGCGAGGCATTGGAAAAATACAGCCCCTCTGCGCTCTCGCTATCTTACAACGGCGGCAAGGACTGTCTCGTGCTTCTCATCCTTTACCTCAGCGCCTTACACACTTACGCTACCAATCCGTCAACACCAAACTCGAATCGAACTCTCCCACCATCGCTTCAATCAATCTACATCATTCCCCCGGATCCATTCCCCGAAGTTGACGAATTTGTCAAGCGAACATCCGAACAATATCATCTCTCGCTACATCGTTCAACGCAACCGATGAAAGCGGCCTTTGCGTCATACCTCGAAACCCAACCCAACATTCGCGCCATCTTCGTTGGAACCCGACGAACAGACCCACATGGAGCACAACTCACGCATTTTGATGCCACTGACGGTGGATGGCCGGCCTTTATGCGTGTACATCCAGTAATTGACTGGAATTATCCAGATATTTGGACATTCATTAGAGGCGTTGGTGTTGAGTATTGCATTCTCTATGACTTGGGATATACAAGTCTAGGTGGAGTTGGAGATACATTGCCAAACCCAGCACTACGGAGGGATGGTGAAGTAGCGAACGGGACGAAGAAGGAAGATGCTGATAGCTATCGACCTGCGTATGAGCTTGTTGAAGACGATGAAGAGCGATTGGGACGGGATCGATGATTTGAGTGATAGCGGACTTGTAAAGGCCGCAAACGTCTTGGGTTGAAGAATTATACCACTGCATGACAGTTTGGAGCGCATAGACGCATGATTTAGAAACGATTTGAGCGCTCACATAGAGAGACGAATCCACTGAACAGGCATTAGCCAGTCTATTAGCCTCTATTCAAAGTATTACCACTGCCCTTTGGATTTTGCTCGACATATTCATCCCACTCTCTGGCTTTCCTTGTTGCTTGATCAGCCGCCTCCATGTCATCCTCATCTACGACTGGTGCGTTGCCACTGTCAGGTCCACCGCCTTCAATCATACCACCACGTTTCCGCTCCTCCTCCAAGTACTCATCGATACTCATCGTTGGTAGGCTATGATCAGGTCTAAACACACCTTGCCGGAACTCTTGTCGTTTGCTGGTGAGAGTAAAAGGACGTAATGGCTTGCCCTTTGGATCGAGAAGAGGTCCGCGTAAACCAGCTGAAAGGTGGTTGAGGGGTGCATCGAGTCGTTCGCTATAGGAATTTCCAGCTGCTACTGCTCGTTCTCTTGTATCTGGCGCCACTTGGTCCTGGTGGGTTGGAGGTGCTGAGGGCGCAAGGGAAAGAATGTGCATTTCCAGCCCGATCGACTCGAGAGACTGGAAGGTCTGATGTGTACAGAACGTGACATTTGTGAGTTGCAGATCGCGTGCAGCGTTTTCGTCATTCTGTATCACGGCTGGGTTCATTCGCATGTACTCCAACTTCTGCTTCAGCGCTTTCTCTTCCTTGAACCGTCGAATCTTCGTTTCTCGTTTTGCTGCTGGATCGGATGTTGAAGCCGTCGTGAACGTGTTTGGAGAATCCTCATAAGATTCAAAGAGAGCAGCATCCTCTTTCGAGAGCATGTCATAATTGTCCAGCTGCTTCAAATAACCTTCATAGCTCTTTTGTGCGCGCTCCAAGTTCGCTTTGCGCTGTTCTCTGGTATTTATTCGGAGGACAAGTTCGGCAATGTGGTAGTTGAGAAGCAAGTACTGTATGTCACTCGTGCTGATGTCTTCGAGTGACTCATTGGGACTGAAGAGAGAGATTTGGTCGGCGATATCGAGACATTGTTCGTAGAGCTTGATGGCAGCGACAAGGTTGTCCTGGAACGCATCCGAGTTGGAGTCGTAAGAGTTTTCTACCGTTGATCGCCGTTGTTCCGCCTCTTCATAGACAGTGCGTAAGCTGCGACCTTGTTCTGCCATGTTACAGTATTGTAATGTGTGAGTGAAGTTGAATGTTGGGTTGGAGATCTTGGAATTCACATGCTCGAGCTGGGTTTCTTCTGCCCCGCGATAGGCAAGACTTCTGTGGCGGTGGCGTTGCTTGAAACCTCTCGTGTTGACCGTGACATTCACTTGTTCATGCCCACTACAAGCGAGGTACAAGTCCTGCATTTGACACGTCATCTCATCGCCTTACACCACATCGTGGTCATCTCACCTGTTGCACGCGTTTGATTCCGCTGCCAGTTTGTTTGCTTGCTTTCTCGTCCACACATTGAAACTTGCCTTCTCGCTTCCTCCGTTTGAGACATGATCAACTCATTCTCTACAATCCTCTCTTGATCCTTGATTTGAGCCCTCTCCCTTCGACTCAAATACAAATCCATTCTGGCGGCATCATGAAAAATAACTCACAGCTGCCCCTTCAAGAGGACGGCCTGGCCGACCCAACCCCTGACAAAAAAGACGATCTAGATTACGACAGTGAGGACGATGATGAACTCCCGGCACCAATTGACAGGTCTGCTGCAAGTGTTGACGAGAAAAGACGCCTTCGTAATCGAGCCTTCGATGCCTTTTTGGCCAAAACGGTTACCACCGAGGCAAGTATGCCATCGAAAACTACAGCTGCGCGAAACTCAGATGCAAGCGATGGGAATATATCCATTTCGAATTTGATGGCCCGTCAAAGCGCAAAGATTGTCAAAAATCCCCGTCAATACCAGATGGAGCTATTCGAACGTGCTCAGCAAGAGAACACAATTGCAGTTCTTGACACAGGATCCGGCAAGACTCTAATTGCCGTTTTGCTATTACAGTGGGTCATTGACAACGAGCTTCAGCGCCGTGCTGATGGTAAAACACCAAAAGTTGCATTCTTTGTCGTCGCCTCTGTCACTCTTGTATACCAACAATTCTCCGTGCTTGAAACTAACCTTGACTATGAGATTGCCCGCGTGTCTGGTGTCGACAACGTCAAGGTCTGGGCTATGGACCGCTGGAGCAAAATATTTTCAGAGAACAAGGTTATTGTGTGTACAGCTGAAATTCTACGGCAGTGTCTTGGCCATGGGCTCATTACCGTAAAAGAGATCAACCTCCTCATCTTCGACGAAGCGCACCACACGAAAAAGAACCACCCATTCGCCAGAATCGTCAAGGATCACTACATGCATGAACCAGAAGCAAACCGTCCAATAATCTTCGGTATGACGGCGAGCCCCATTGACGCAAAAGGCGATGCAACAGATGCCGCCATCGATTTGGAAGCGTTGCTTCACTCCAAGATCGTCACAACCAACGACATGAGTCTTACTGATACCAACAAGAAGCCAGCTGAATTTGTTGCACGCTACCAGCCTTTGATCCACGATCCTCCAGAAACTGCGTTCGTCAAGACCGTGAGAGCTTTGTGCAACGGATTTGATATGTTCGACAAGACTTTGAACAAGACCTCTGGTATTGTTCGTGAATTGGGCACCTGGTGCGCAAACTTCTACCTTGCCGATAGGCTCTCTCACACTAGACTCTCGCGATATCGAATAGAAATCGAGCAAAAGCACAATCAGCACGGCCAAAGGAATGACAATGTTACTTCACTCAATGAAAAGCAGGCACGACTGGAAGAGATTATTACTTTCGTTACCAAAGAACGGTCCAAATATACCACCGACCAAGACATGGATATCTCGGAAAAGGTAAAATGGCTTCGAACGTTTTTACAGGAACAATTTGAATGTCAAACGGAGAACAGATGTATCGTGTTTGTAAAAGAACGTGCCACAGCCATGCTGCTGACTGCACTGTTTCAAAAGCTGGGTTCACAGCATATGAAATCTGGATACTTGACAGGAGCGGAAGACAGTGGTACCGATTTCTCTAGTTTCACCTTCCGACAGCAACTGTTGACGCTCGCAAAATTCCGCAATGGCGAAGTCAATTGTTTATTTGCCACCTCCATAGCCGAGGAAGGTCTTGATATACCTGACTGCAATCTAGTAATTCGCTTCGACTTGTATCAAACAATGATTCAATACGTCCAATCACGAGGCAGGGCGCGTAAGCAAAACTCAAAGTTCATTCATATGATCGAAACTGGTAATTCGGTTCAAGCATATCTCGTCCGCGAAATCAGAAACCAGGAACGGCAAATGCGACAGTTTTGCCAAGATCTACCCGAAAACCGAAAGTTAAGGGGAGACGCTGATCGTAATGATGTCTTGCTAGGAGAAGAGGAGAATATGAAGACATTTGTTGAAGAGACCACTGGAGCTAGACTCAACTACAACAATGCACTGACTATCCTCGCCAGATTTGTGTCGGCTGTACCGACCACCAGTGAAGAACCTCTCCATCCGACGTACGTCATCTCTGGTCGCGGAGCAAAGTTCATTGCCGAGGTTTTGATACCTGGGGATGCTCCAATCCGTTCTGTGGTAGGTGAAGTTTGTGGCAGATTAGGGCTTGCAAAACGATCTGCCGCATTCGAAGCTTGTGTTTTGCTCAGACGGAAAGACTTCCTCAACGAGTATCTGATGCCGGTTTATGTTAAAAAGCTGCCTGCGATGCGTAACGCACTTCTTGCAGCAGATATGGGAAATTCAGGTCCATATAACATGCGCGCCAAACCAAGCATCTGGAAACAAACACGAGGCGAATTACCAAAAGAGCTCTACGTATGTCGCGTCGACTTTGACAACGGTCTTGATCGGCCGCATGTACCAATCGCTTTCCTTACCAGAACGCGTTTGCCACAGTTTCCGGATTTTCCGCTGTATTTGATCGATGGGCGAACGTCGAAGGTTATCACCAGGAATGATGAAGAATCGGTGCGTGTGACTCAAGTAGTTCTAGACAAGCTCACGGAAGCCACCTTGAGAGTCTTCAAAGACGTCTTCAGCAAAACCTACGAGAAGCACCCAGCCAAAATGTCATACTGGATTGTTCCAGCAAAAACAAGATCCCACGAGCCTAAAGTAGACATTTTCTGCCCCGGGGAAGTGTCTCATGTCGACCATGAAGCGTATTCTACTATTGATTGGGACGCCATCGAAAGAATAATTGCGGTCGATCAACTTCCGTGGTATACTGAAAATCCGGCAAGAGACCTAGTCGGCAAATTTCTCGTCGACAGATGGAACGGAAGCCGCAAGTTCATCTCAACCAACATATCTGAGACTCTTCGCCCAGAGGACACCCTCCCTGGTGATGCTGCCAAGGGTAGATGGAACGGTTCAATTCTCAACCATAGTGTCAGTCTGTTCAAGAAGTCCCGCGCTGAGGCGACGTGGAATCCCAATCAACCCGTTTTGATAGCAGAGAAGATACTCTTGCGTCGTAACATGCTGGCGGAGCCAACCCAGAACGAGAGAAATACCAGAACAAAAGACTATCTCTGTCCAGAACCACTGCGTATATCAACACTTCCACCAGCGTTTGCAGCTTCATGCTTTGCATGGCCTGCCGTGATTCATCGTTTGGAAGATCTGATGATTGCTGCTGAGGCAGCAGAAATGATTGGCGTCCAATGCGAACCCAGCCTGGCACTTGCAGCCATTACAAAGGATTCAGATAGCATTGGAGATGGCCAGGATGAAGGACAAGTTAACTTTACGCACGGGATGGGTGAAAACTACGAGAGACTCGAGTTCATGGGGGATACTTTTTTGAAAACAACTACAACAATCGCTACTTTTGTTCAGAATCCCAACGATCACGAATTCGACATGCATGTCACTCGTATGCTAATGCTCTGCAACAAGAATCTCTTCGATATTGGCGTGAAATTGAAGACATACGAATACATTCGAACTATGGGCTTCTCTCGTCTTTGGTATCCTGACGGTCTCAAGCTCCTTGAAGGCAAAGGCGCCAACAAGAAAGATGAAAGTATCCAAATGAAACACTCGGTCTCTCAGAAGACAATCGCTGATGTCTCAGAAGCCTTGATTGGCGCAGCTTTCGTTGCTCATGACAGACCAGGATTTTGGAAACCGGAACACTGGGAAAATGCTGTGAAGACTGTCACAAAGCTCGCGGGCAGCTCAGAGCATTCGATGCTTGCATGGACCGACTACCGAGCAGCGTATGAAGTGCCACAATATCGACTGGGTGAAGTATCGGCAGCACAACGCGATCTCGCCCAGAAGGTCGAAAGAGAGCATCCATACCGCTTCAAATGTCCCAAGATACTGAAGTCGGCTTTCTTGCACCCCTCTCAGCCTTTTATTGTTGAGAAAATCCCAAACTATCAGCGACTCGAGTTTCTCGGTGATGCTCTCCTCGATCTAGTTTGCGTCACACATCTGTTTTATGGCTTTCCAGGCAAGGATCCGCAGTGGTTGACCGAGCACAAAATGGCCATGGTATCCAACAAGTTCCTCGGAGCCGTCTGCATTAATCTCGGTTTCCACAAACATCTTCGTCACACGCATTCAGTACTCCATGGTCAAATTCTCAGCTACGCCACTGAACTTCTCGATGCCAAAGAGCACGTTGGTAATACTAAGGACTATTGGACCACCGTCTCGGATCCACCCAAATGTCTGGCAGATATCGTCGAGTCGTACATCGGCGCACTGTTCGTAGACAGCGATTTCGACTACGGCGAGGTACAGCGCTTTTTCGACCGAAACATGAAACCCTTCTTCGACAATATGAGCCTTTACGACGGCTTCGCCGACCATCACCCTTGTACCCGTCTGCACAATGTGCTTCAGGCCAATTTCGGATGTAATGACTATGGCATCATGGCGAAAGAAATCCCAGCCGTTGTAAACTCGGAAAAAGGCGAGATTATGGCTGTCGTCATGATTCATGGGGAAGTCCTCGCTCATAGTCGAGGCATGTCGGGGAGATATGGTAAGCTTCGGGTTGCGAAGGATGCTTTGGACAAGTTGGAAGGGCTCGTGCCGTTTGAGTTTCGAAGTCGTTTTGGGTGTAACTGTCACCTGAAAGCGAAGGATTCTTGTACTGCTCAGGACGTCGTGGACGCTTCTTTCGCAGGTTGTAATGTTTGATGGCGTGATGTGGAACGATGAATACAGACGACAAGGTTCTTAAAGTCCCGTTGCGTATGTAGGCTCGTGCGTGGGGGACAAAATCAAGAGATTGTCATTTAAATCTATCACGTCTATACGTTTTGCTCATAACCATCGGTCTGCATATCATTGAGACCAAGATCTTCCATTTCCTGCTCTGTCCGCTCGTACTCCTCAATGTCGATCTTCGGGTCGGGCTCTGGCGCAGTCAAGCTCTGCACGTAGCTGCTTGCGAGCGGATCCTCGAGAACAAGGGTGAAAGGCTTCTTGTTCTCGATGGCGTCTGTCAGGCTATCGAAGAACTCGGCCCACGTTCGCTTCGACTCGGAAGGCATAGAGTCACCGGAACCCTCTGGGACTTCAGCATCTCCATCTTCAAGACCAAATGCTTGGGCTCGTAGGTCACGTCTTATTTGAGTAAGAATACCCTCTACAGTCGTGAATCGTCCGCCCATGGTGCCGGGTTCGACTTGCAGCTGAAGTTCAGGGCAGGACAGAGCGGCGCTCTCGCTCTTCAGAATGTCTCTAGCCAGATCTTCCTGTGTCGACACTCTGAGCGTGATCTTGCGACCTTTTTCAGGTACCTCGCCACCGGTCTTGACCTCGTTTGAACGATAGCCGCAGTCCTCGCAGACGGTCGACATGAGTACGACTTGCTTGAAATGCGGGATGTTGACCATCTTCATGTTGGTAGCGCATGGGCGTGTGCAGCCGGGGCAAGAGGCTGGGAAGGAGTAGACTTGGTTCTCAACAATGTCGTCTTCGGCATCGACGTTATTGGGTGCAGGCCGAGCGGGCATTTCTTCGCTGCCGCCAACCATTCCAGAAGCGTGGTACTCCGGTCTCATTTCAACTGCCGAAGCTTCTTGTTCTGGCTGGGGTACTTCTTCACCAAGACCGAGAAGGGCGTTTTGTGCGGGTGTACGGTTGTACTCTGATTTGGCCCATTTGCCTATCGCCTCACCAGGCTTTGGCTCAATCCAGCTGTTTCCACTTGGGTCGTCGGCCGAAACCATAAAGGGATAAGCTCTGCCTTGCAGTATATCTTCCAGTCTCCTGATGACCTCGGCGATCTTTGCGCCAACCTCGGGCATCTGTCTCATACGCTCATCTTGATGACTCTCCAGATCTGTTTGAACGCTGCTGACGATGCCCTCTAGGTTCGAGTATTGTCCCTTGCCAGCTGGAATTTCCAGATCCAAATCCTCTATTCTGAAGTTGCACGTATCACCCTTGACAACCTGTCGCTGCATATCCGTCTCGTTCTCCACACGTAGTGCATACTTGGCGCCTTTGGGTTGAATTTCGCCTGCCGACTGAATCTCATTGTTCTGGAAGCCACAGTGCGAGCACGAGAAGGACATTATGACGATTTCGCGGAAGAAAGGAATGCGGGTCAGGAGTAGACGCGTAGTGCCGTTTTCGTGGCAGTTCATGCAAAGCGACTCGATCTCGTCGACGACTTTTTGGTCCTCGTTGTCGGTGCCATTGGTAATACCACTGACTTTGGCGCCCATGTCCTCGAAAAGGTCTTTGGCGAGGGCAGAGCCCGTCAGGCGGGTGCCGTTTGTTTGTTCCGCCATACCGTCTATGTATGTGGAACGAATTTGTTGTGTAGGGGAAAGTGAAGTCGTGAATCGACGCTGACAAAAATCCTCCCCCACCATGAAAAGTGACGCATTGCTTTATTTTATCAGGCTTATCTTAGCGCGACCCTGAATTAGAAGCAGCGAGCAGCTTCGAAATATGCTTCGTTCGCTTCTTCAAAACGTGGGAACCAAATAGCTTTTGTTTGTACAATTGAAAAGCTGATATTTCTTGTTTATCGTACCATTGTATTTCCCTCTGACAGTTGTGCCATACCAACGACTCAGCATTGGATTTTTCGTTCCTGTTTCGGCCTTGTATCATTCCCTGCTTTTATATCATCAATTCTTTGACGAGGAATCCTAATCCACGTCTCCCATTAACGCCATCATAACATGTCTAGTGCTGAGCCTTGATTTCTTGCTCGACTTGTTTAGTCACAAGCTCACCAACTGCTTTCCAATCGGCTTTGCAGTCTGTAACTCTCTTCTCCTTCTTCTCTAGACCAGTGAATTGTTCTGGAAGGACGGTTTCGAATGAGAAACCAGGCTGATCCTTAAGAGAAAGCTCGACAGCATTGGCGAACTTAGCCGGGTGTGCCGTGGCAAGTGAGATGTGATGGACACCTGGAGCTGCTTGAACGGAGCGAAGGGATGCAGCAACACCAATGGCTGAATGAGGGTCCAGGATGTAGTGACCGTCGTGTTGAGTACCGGTGGTTGCTGCAGTGTTCTTCGACTGCTCATGTGAAGGAAGGTCACAGCAGTAGATGTCCTTGATCGTCTCAAGCGTTTGCTTGTCGCTTACTCTCTCGCTGACAAAGATCTCCTTGGCAGCATCAAGGATTTCCGAGCTCACGCAGAAACCACCCTCCTTCTTTAACTCTTCGAGCCAGTTCTTTACCTTTTCGCCAGCCTCCATGCGGCGATGGTTGGTCTCTTCAATCTTGCTCGTCTGGAAAGCCAAGTACCAAAGCAGTCGCTCGAAGTTTGAGCTTACAAGAATGTCCATGGCGGGAGCAAGAGTTTCCTTGACACCGCTGACATGAGCTTTCGCGCCATCCTCTTCAATTCCGCCTTCCGCCTCACGTCCGTGGACAGCCTTCTTCTCATAGTAACCACTTCGCCAGAAGCGGTGCAGAATGTCGTTTTCATTGGTAGCCACGACAAGTTTGTCTGCTGGGAGACCCATCTGAGTTGCGAAGTAGCCAGCCAGAATATCGCCAAAGTTGCCAGTAGGCACAACAAATCGCGGCTTGAGGTCGCTGATGCCCGTCTGGCGCACGAGCGAGAAATAAGAGTGAACGTAATAGGTGATCTGAGCAAGAATGCGAGCCCAGTTAATACTGTTAACAGCAGCCAGTTTAAGGGTCTTGTTAGTCTCTGCGTCGGCGAAAAGCGCCTTCACAATATCCTGACAGTCATCGAATGTGCCGTCGACAGCAAGGTTGTGCACATTTGCATCAAGAACAGTAGTCATCTGTGCTTCCTGGATCGGGCTGACCTTGCCTTTAGGGTGCATAATGAAAACGGAAACATCCTTCTTCCCTCTCAGACCGTAGATGGCTGCTGAGCCAGTGTCACCACTTGTAGCTCCAATGACCGTTAGGTGTTCCCTGCTTGCAACTTTTTTGCCTTTGTTTCTTCTGATAAGGAAGTATTCAAAAAGGTTGCCAACAAATTGTAAGGCGACGTCTTTGAAGGCAAACGTTGGGCCGTGAAACAGTTCGAGGAGGTGGAGCTTTTTCTCTTCGTCGAGGGTGATGATCGGAGTGATGTTCTCGGCGCGGAAAGTCGAGTAGCTCCGTTGGATTATGTCTTTCAAATCAGCTTCCGGGATCTCATCTCTTGAGATGTACAGGGAGAAGATTTCGAAAGCCAGCTCTTGGAACGAGAAGTCCCGCCATTTGGATTGCCAGCCTTCGGGAAGGGAGGGAACTTCTTCTGGAATGAATAAACCGCCGTCAGATGCGAGGCCCTTGAGCACGACATCTTCGAAAGAGAGCTAGTGGACGACCTAGTGTCAGACATTTGAATGGAGGACGTGAATGTGATCGATCGTGTGGGATGTTGCAGCCATTGATTGGCAAGTAGGAACAACGTACATCGTAGGAGCCGCCTCTTGTGCTGAGGTAGCGCTGTGAAGCACTGTGAGAAGTCATTTTAATGTTCTCTCGATGGACACGCTGCGGATGGCGAGGAGAGGAGCAAAGTGGGAATTGATGAGCAGAAAGACGAAGAAGCGAATGTTGGTGACTCCCAGCGACTTTTCCAGGTCAGTAGCGGGGCCGATCACGGCCCCGGCGCAATAATAGACTATGCAATGCGACCGGAAGTGTTTCAAACGGCTTTGGACAAGCGCTAAGCGGCGCGCACGTGTAGTCAAAGTGATATGGTCGTTCAAGATTCTTGAACCTGCACACATCCACGACAGCCTGCTTTGCCATAGACTAATCTCCTCGTCGGCTCGCCCAACATGCCATACAATAACACCCCAATTGCTCCTTCAAAGGATATCACTGGCACAGTTTCTCTGCCGCGTACGCACCGTTCATACCGTCACGCTCTCAAGCGACGACGATGCTAATTAGTCTCCAGTGGCACGCGTCAAGAAGATCATCAATGCCGACGAAGATACTGCCAATTGCTCGAATAATGCCGCATTTCTGATCACCGTCGCGACCGAGATGTTCCTCCAGCACTTAGTCGACCAGTCCTTCAACATCGTCAAATCGGAACGCAAGCCAAGGAGGAACATCCAATACCGTGATGTCGGTATGTCGATTACAGCGCATCTCTAAGTTAAGACTATTTTCTAACAGCGTATCAGCGAATGCCGTCGCCCGTGTAGAAAACCTCGAGTTCCTATCCGATGTCGTTCCCAAAACTACTACATACAAACAATACAAACAGAAGCAAGCCAAGGAGGCAGCAATTGCTGCCGCTGGAGGAGCGAAACCTACAAATGGCGCTGCACATGATCAAGGAACTTTAGATCGGCATATGGCAATTCCAGTGGTACCTGCCCAACCAGCAATGAATGGAGACCACCCTGATGCAATGGACATAGACGCTGGAGCCACAGTAAGCCCGTCAGAAGAGGCGCTGAGGTTCGACGATGCACAAGAGACGATGTAGATATACCTGATGATCAGATGACTATAATATCCCGGACAAGAGCCTCGCTCTTTACCATCTCGATTCCACACACGCTCGGACGAAGTTTGATCAACGCAACAGCCTTTCGGTCAGGTCGTACTTGTCGACTTGGCCAGCTAGTTTGAGCATTTTGCCCACAAGGACGATCGTATCTCAAGAAGCGGCACTATAGTAAATGCTGGCCTTGAGTGTTTCCGGTCTGTGACAGACTTGACGGGTTCTTCTGAAGCTGAATGGTAAACTGACCTTCGCACACCAAGATGGGAAAATGGCTTGCTAAGACAATTGGCAGAGCTTTGACAAACCGCAAGTTCTTCGAAAAGCCAATTTATTTAGGATACGAAATAGAGAGCGTTTGATGATTGCGCCAATTTAGTATACATATGCAAGCAATGTCATAGTGACGGCCACACTGCACCACGAAAGCTCACTATTTGAGTTGATTTCTTTCCATTTTCTTAACTGTCAGCCGTGGAATCAATGAGAGTGTTTGTACATGTCATGTTAATGTGAAGACCTTCGACGCGACTTGGGCTGCAGTAGCGCTCCTTCCCCAGACTCCTCGCGTCTGCTTGCCTCCGCTGAGTACCGCGTGCAGCGTGGACTTCAACTCGATCACTTCCAATTCTCAACATCAATTTTTTGAGAACTTACTTTCAATCACTGGCCAACAAATGCAACACCATGACCACTCCTGATTCCACACCGCTGCGGGGAACAAAACGCAAAGCCGATGAGATTGAAGCGCCTCGCCGTATTCAGGCTCTGCACGAGGATGTCGTCAACAAGATCGCCGCAGGTGAAATAATTGTTGCACCCGTTCACGCTCTTAAGGAGTTGATCGAAAATGCCGTTGATGCAGGTTCAACCAGTCTTGAGATTCTGGTCAAAGATGGCGGACTCAAGCTACTTCAGATCACCGACAACGGGTGTGGCATTCACAAAGACGACATGAAAATCCTTTGCGAGCGACACACAACGTCCAAATTGAAGGCATTTGAAGATCTAACCGCGATTGGCACCTATGGTTTTCGCGGTGAAGCTCTTGCAAGTATCAGCCACATTGCTCATTTAACCGTCACCACCAAAACCGCCGATTCGAGCTGCGCATGGAAAGCACAATACGCCGGAGGAAAGCTCACTGCTGCCAAACCAGGCCAGAGCGCCGAGCCAAAAGCTTGCGCTGGCCGACCTGGAACTCAAATCACAGTGGAGGACTTATTTTACAACGTCCCAAGTCGGCGAAGAGCCTTCCGCTCAGCCAGTGAAGAATACAGCAAAATTGCAGACCAAGTCGGCCGCTATGCGGTACATTGTACGGGTGTCGCCTTTTCCTGCAAGAAGCATGGCGAAGCAGGAGTAGGAATCGCTGTACCTGCTACCGCCAGTGTTCGCGACAGAATTCGCATTGTGCACAACAGTTCTATCGCCAATGAGCTCATTGATGTTTTGGTTACAAACAACCAATATGGGTTCAAGGCAGAGGGTCTGGTAAGCAATGCCAATTACAGTGGTAAACGAACGTCTTTGCTGCTATTCATCAATCATCGATCTGTCGAATCAACGTCGATAAAACGTGCGATTGAACAGACCTACGCTCCTTTCCTCCCGAAAGGGGGTAAGCCCTTCATTTATCTGAGCCTGGAAATTGACCCGGCGCGAGTGGATGTAAACGTACATCCAACGAAACGCGAAGTGAATTTCTTGAATGAAGACGAAATTATTGAGCTTATTTGCGATGAGATCCGTACCGGACTGGGAAAGGTAGACACCTCTCGAACATTTATGACGCAGAGCTTGTTGAGTGGTGGCAAAACACCATCAATTTCAAAGACGAACGTAGCACCACACGAGACCCGAGGCGCCACGGTCACGCCACAAAGATCGTCAGCGGCGGCCAAACCAGGAATTGCAAAGCCGTACGAGAACAACTTGGTTCGCACAGATGCTAAGTCTCGTAAGATTACGGCAATGTTACCCCGAGCGGCGTCATTTAGCTCTCAGCTTGCAGCATCTGACGGAGTAGAATACGAGTATACCGACAAGGAGCCAACGATCTGTCGTTTGACAACGGTCAAGGATCTGCGGGCTGCTGTTCGCGAGGATATGCACAATGACTTAAGCGACATATTCGCAAATCACACGTTTGTGGGAGTCGTCGATGAGCGTAGAAGGATTGCAGCTCTTCAGGCAGGTGTGAGGCTTTTTCTTGTCGACTACGGAATGATTGCCTCGGAGTATTTCTACCAACTAGGTTTGACCGACTTTGGCAACTTTGGGATATTCCGGTTCCAGAATTCTTTACGTTTACGCGAACTACTCGAGATCGGAGCCTCGCAGGCCCAAGCTGACGAGCCTGGATCATCCGACGCTCAATGGAGCGCGATCGTGACGGCAGTACATGACCAAATAATGTCAAGAAAAGACATGTTAGCCGAATATTTTTCACTGGAGCTGTCTGATGATGGAGAACTAATGACGCTGCCCTTGCTCATGAAAGGCTACACCCCTTCTCTAGCAAAATTGCCGAACTTTCTGCTCAGACTCGGTCCTCACGTGAACTGGATGGACGAGAAGGGATGCTTTGAAAGTTTTCTTCGCGAGCTGGCAAGCTTCTACGTTCCGGAACCACTGCCTCTGGAGCCTCGGCCGACTCATGAAAATGAAGAGACAGTAGTGGACGACGGCGGGCTAGCTAGTCGACGAGCGGACCTACATCGTGCGATCGAGAACGTGCTCTTTCCGGCGTTCAAGGCGCGACTCGTTGCCACGCGAGCATTGCTCAAGGGCACCGTTGAGGTTGCTAACCTGAAAGGCCTATATCGCGTCTTTGAGCGGTGTTGAGATCGGACCAGTCTGCAGCAGAAGGAATGATTGATCGCTTACACTTGCTCGCCACGTGAAGATGCGTTGGGCGCTTACTTTCCTTTGCTTGCTATTGAACGAAATACCCTTGCTCAAAACGGCCAATAGAGTTGCAGGCAGGTGAACGCGTGAACGATATTAAAAACGATGCAGGTCATCATGAATGAATTAATTTGCCCAATCTCCCGAGCCTCGGCATCAAGAAGCATGTTGTTCGCCTGAGTGGCCAGCTCTATTATGGTGGGTGGTGAGTGACCTGCGGTTTGGCTGTTCCCCCGCCATGGAAATCCGGGGATTCTCATATGCCGCGCCTCCAGTGGCGTCGATGGCGTTCCTCCGCGGTGGGTTCCAGTTACGTGCGAACGCACAGGAACCGACGACGACGTCAACATCCCTTTGTCTGTCCATCATGCGAATCCTCTGCAACGGCGATATCTCCTCAAACGGGCCCTCCACAACGCCACCTCCGGATACAACCGCCCAACCGCAGCGCAGCTGACGAGTTCTCCCAGCGACCTGTCGGCGCGCCACGTCTGGAATTGAAGGATTGAAGGTGACGTTTTCCCCGCAGGGGCAATACGGCGGCGTCAGGCGGACACAACCTTCGCTCGAAGCTTGATGTTCCCCCCGTCTCCAAGGGGCACTCCCGTCCTCCACACCTTGGGCCGTTAGCAGGGATCTGGGTGTGTCATGTCAGTGCGTTCTCGACTCGGGACCATCGAATAGCGGTGGGTTTGAAGAGGGCTGGTAAAATAGAAGTTTGGGTATCGCCTTCGTACTGGGGCTGGAGGCTTGATGAGTGATTTGTTTTCCACCGCTCCATTTGCCTAATTCTTCACTATGTTCCAAGCGGATTCCATATTCGGCCAAGACTGGGGAGTTTGATCGTTTAGCGTCAGCCGTGGTGAGTGAACAAGCCAATCAACGAATTGATGCTGACGTGCTTCCTTTGTACTGTATCTTTATTTACACTTTTCCTACCCAACGATCGGCGCGCCTCTTTTCAAGGATTTTGACGTGAAATGCGGAGCGATCATTACTCTGCAGGTGACTGCGTGTTTGTCACGAGTAGACGCTAACGAAATGCTTCAAGTTCCTCGGTGTTTTTGAACGGCACTTTCCATCATCAGGATCTTTTCCTTGGTGATGAAGATCATATAAATGGGGTGTGCTGATCCCTCACTTCATTTCCCAAATCACAGTATTTCAACTTCTGCAATACTTCGGAACAATGAAGACCGCTGCGATCACATCTCTTCTCGTCTCAGGCGCCTGTGCCTTTCCATGGGTTGTCGACACCGCTGGTGTTGATTCATCTCTGCTCAATGCCCGCAGGCTTCGATCTCGCCAACAGGCTGGAACAGGCCCTGGAAGCGCTGCCGAGTGTCCCTTCAACGCAAACCACGTTCCTGCTGCTCCAGTCACCGCCCAATACCCTTACAATAACGCGAAGAACGGAGTGAAGGGTAACGGAAAGGGAGGCTACCAGGTCCCTGCTCCTGGCGACACTGCCCATCAGTTCCAAGCTCCTGGCCCAAATGATATCCGTGGCCCGTAAGTTATATCCCCTTGAGCGTGAGGCGCCTTACTGATGGAACAACAGCTGTCCTGGCCTCAATGCCGCTGCCAACCACGGTTTCTTGGCCCGCGACGGTATCGTCACATACGCTGAGCTCGTCGACGCCCAACAAAACGTCTACAACGTGGACTACGACCTTGCCAACTTGCTTGCTGCTCTTGGTCTGACACTTACCGACGGAGACATCGTCACCGAGAAGCTCTCCATCGGATGCGATGCCACTACACGCACATCCTTCAACCCTACCCTGACCGGTAGCGAGCCAGGTCTCGACGGCCACAACAAGTTCGAAGCCGATACCTCGCTTACTCGCAACGACTTTTTCACATCCGGCGGTGATAACTTCAATTTCAACGGTACATTGTTCGGCATGATGAACGATGCCTGCGACGGCGACTTCAACCTTCAGAATCTCGCCAAATATCGCAAGCAGCGTTACGAGCAATCTGTTGCCGAGAACCCCAACTTTTACTTTGGCCCACTGTCACTGCTGCTGTTCGGTGCTGCCTCTTTCCTCTACGAGCTTATGCCATCTGGAACTCGCGGCTACGCTCCTGACCTCGAGACCATATCATCCTTCTTTGGTGCCGAGAAGCAGGCTGATGGAACTTGGGGATTCGTATACGAGAAGATCCCTGACAACTGGACCAACCGTGTCGACACCTACTCCAACAATGATGTGACTCAACAAATTTTGGAGATGTACCTCCTTGACCCAGTGGTAAGTTTGCAAAGCTCATGTTGAAACTAAGAACCATTACTAACAAGTCACAGCTTTTCGGTGGCAACACTGCATCTGGCACCTTCGACGTCATCAACTTTGGCTCGATCCAGAATGGCGAGCTCAGTGCTGATTTGTCGGCTACCGACACTAGCTGCCTTTTGTACCAGCTCGCCACTGGCAGCGTTCCCTCGTCGCTCAACGGTGTCATCACTCCATCCGTCGATGCCCTTGCTTTCATCCTCTCCAAGGTTAGCCCTGGATTCGCGAACCTCGGATGCCCTCAGCCATTGACCTAAATATGTCAACGAGTGGGAACGAAGAAAAGGAACATTGGTGAATGCGAAGAATGATAGTCGGGATTGGAACCGGGGTATGCAAATTGTATACGTAGTTCTAGGAATACGCACAAAATGATATGGAAAACATAACGGACAAAAACTTCTTAACATACATCGAATGATATGGATTGTTGCATTGCTGAAGTGAGCTTCCTCTTCGTACGAATCGTGTAGATGTTCTCCGTATGTCCCGATAATCCTACTTTATGCCTGCAGATTATCCCTATAACATTGTGTCATTTTTCTCAGCAAGACTTGTATTTTTCAGGTCGTTAGACACTGGTGCGCTTAATGTCTGCATCGTAGAAGCTTTAGCCTCTATCGGCTCCTGTTCTGGAGACAGACTTTCGCGATTTCTGGGCGAAATATGACGCCATGCCTTCTTAAACCGAGTCCCAACATTTCTTCTGACGGTGCCTTTGGGCTTTTCTTCAGATTCATCAGCGGTCCAAGTGTCTTTGAGTTTGGTCGAGGGATCTTCAACCGACAATGGCAGCAAGTCGGAGGTGAAGAGGGGCGACTCGGGAGCTTCGATGACTCGGTGCAAACGGCCGAATCGAAGACCCGGCTCTCCTTCCCATAACTCTTTTGTCTTTTCGTCGCGTTATAAGTAGACTTGACGGTCTGAATCGTAGGCGATGCGTGAGAAGCCTTCAGGAAGCCGTTCTTCGTCCTCGGTGTCTTTGGGCAAGTCGTTTTTTAGATTCAGCATTATGCTAGGGAGTTGGACTTGATCTTCCACACGTTTGCGCTTTGTTCTGTCGGAGAAACGTCCAAAGACTTTATGTCTGCTGTGAAATACATCCCTAGCCGCTACGTTGGCCTAGATCTGAGGCAGTGTCCACGCGGGGCTGCCGTCCATTACTGCACGATCCTTCGACAAGGACCAATGCAATGCTTTGCCTCCTGCTCATCCGATAAATCAAGTTTCCGTGCCATGGTCAATGAAACACTTGCTAGTTATGTTTGAGAACGCATAAGTAAGCCGAAGTAGACCATTGGCAGGCTGTGATTGCTACCGCGAGGCTGGCCACTTTCTTCAGCGCACTACATTTAACAACTGAGTTGGATCATTCAAACATGGAAGCATCTCCATTCATGAAGCTTTCTGCAGAGCTCAGAAACATCATCTACGAACTGGTCCTCATCAGACATGATCCCATCCGCATTCTACCTCCATCATCAGCTGTCCGCTTTCAACCTCCACTCAAAGATACTGGACGCGCCAATAACCATGTTCTCGCTCTAACCCAAACATGTCGCAGGATCCGCCATGAATCATGGAAGCTATTCTACGCTTCCAACACTTTTGTCTGTCCAGCTGGCGTACGATTAGCCACAGTCCCCAGTCTAATAGGCCCATTCACTTGTTTCTATGCTTGTATCTCATCACAAGCAGCTGCTGTGCTCCGCTCCATCACCATCGACTTGGGATCAATCAGAGCTTTACAATTCTCCGATGGTCTAATGGCGCGAAGAATGTGGCTGGAGCTCTTCATTCGCATGGTCGAAATGTCTCACGAAGGATTCCCCATCACATCCTTTCAACTCCGCTTTGAGCTTACCTTTCTGGGGATCGAAGACCTTCAGCCAATGGAATTTCGCCTGGAGGCGCATAACCCGCATGAAGCGTTGAGAGAGAGCCTCGCTCAGCTGGAAATCGGTTGCTTCCCGTCACTCTCTGATCGAGGCCAGGGCCGTCTTCACCGGGTCAGGAAAGTCATGAAAGAGTGGTATAGAGTGATGGAAATCCTCAATCGAGTAGCGGAAGAAAAGCAAAAGTATCAACCGATCCATATCGAGCCGCTGCGTATCTGGAAGCATATACCCGACAACGAATAAGGGGTTATTCATTGATTTTCGTGATAGCTAGGATATGTTTGCCAACAATTTGCATCAAAAGCGACGATTCAATCTTTAATAATGGCAGTTGTACTCCTTTTTGCCCCTGGAAGATGGTCATAAATTTGTCTTGCTTTGCGCCAGCTCTAACTTTCAGAGCCAGTACTATACACAATTTTGAACTCTCACATAGCCTACGAGATGCTTGTTTATAATTCACAAATGATAAACAATCAGAGATGTCAAGATCCTGCGTCGGCTGTTGGTTGTTGCGTCTTGCCAATCTCAGCCTTCGATGTAGCGCGAGTGAACTTTGAATTTTTCAATTCTTTGTGCGCGCTGAGATGTATTTGTATGCTTGATACATGTGACTATGGACTATGAATTTGCTCTTTGAACAGCCTGTAGGCTTTTATGCCCAACGAGGTCATCTTAATCATCTCCATCGCGATTATTCCTATGTTTTGGTGGCATATTGGCTATTGATTGAGCCTTCTCCTTTGCCGAGCTCGCGCTTTCGCTCACGGAATCAAACACAAGATCCATGCCCGGCAAGCAGAACAAATCGTCAGTTTTAAGAGCGCGAATGACTCTGTTTCGAGAGGCATCCTTCTCGTCACATAACCCGATCTTGTGACGGAACGAATTCACGTATGTTGTATCTGGACTGTCAAATGCGGTTGTATCAACGATATGACCATCATATGCCATGTGCGGCAAATTTTCCAGCTCAGGAAGCTCCCCTTGGAAAGGCAGGACGAGATGCAATTTACGCCCAGCCTTTATCTCATGCTCAACGTGTAGTGGTATTTGAGGTGGCTCGCCAGCAGACAGAAAGTCCTCGTCATTCAAGGTGCTTGTATCCGATGTGGTAGCGTCATCATTGGAAGCGGGTTTTCTGGATGCAGCAAACTCCTCGGGGATGTGAGCACCTTCATTGTGGAGTTTAACAAATGGCGTGGCTGGATAAAGCATAGTCCATCCTCTTGCTCTCATCAACTCAAGGAGGTATTCCAACCAAGCAGGCTGTGCTTCTGAAACAAGTTTTACTGGTTTCTCGGCTTTGCCCGTGTGGCTTGCTGTCAGCCTGTTGGTCAAAAAATTGTGAAAGGTTGCCCACTTGTCGCCGAAGATTAAATTCGCTGATGATGAGGGTGCTTGGTATATAAACGGCGATGGCGATGACAACTCGAATTCATTAAAGTCAAGGTATTTTTTCGCGTTCATTTCAGAAATGGGCGGCGGGAGGAAATCGCTTGTTCCATTGAGAAATTCGGTGGGAACATCCAACGAGATACCCAACAGGTTTTCTGATTGGGGTGAGCCATAGGATGAGTACTTGTACTCTAAAATGGCATAATGTAAATAGTGTAGATATAATGGGTCTAGCTGTGCTTGTGGCGAGAGCACAAGTACGTGACTGTCTTCGGTGTCAACTGGGAAGAATGTCTCTAGAAATCTCACTGAAGCTTGCTCCGGATTCATCCGAGCAGCGGATATGCGATGATGTAAAGTGAGCGTCTGCGACTTTATGGGCGACGGATCACGCACCGGCGGCCAATTGATGTGGCCTAAAAATCTTTGTAGAGGTTGTGCAACGTCCATTGGAAGGTCGATAGTTAGTCTCGGAATTCTCAAGCCTGCGTAATCGGCGCTGAGTAGACTTTTGACCAATGCGTACATGTTGCCGGATGTTCCTTGTGCAGACTGAATCAAGATATCAATCTTCGGTCTGAACCAATTTGATAGACTACCAGAATCCAGCCGGATCATCCACATGAAATCTTCGTATCGGCTGGCAGGAACTTCGATTAGAGCGCGACCGTATTCGTTCGCCTTCACTCTCATTGCACGGGTGAAGAAGGGGTCTTCCAGGATGCTGTCATCCATAATGATGGCCTGTGGATGCATGTAGTCTTGGACGAACTTCATGGCCGATAACACAGAGGTTTCTGCGCGGTTTTCAGAGCTGTACTCGCTGTAATCCGGCCTAGCATCATGGAAATAGACACCACACTTTTTACGATCGACGCCATTTATAGACAAAATCTCATTTAGTGATAGATCATCCCGACCAAAAAGCCCAAGGTGTACGTAATTGCGATCCCATTTCGCCATTTCGCAAGCCATGGGCATAAGATTTGCAGCACTTTTTAGCGAAGAGGCTGCGAACAGAACATTCCGATTCACGACTCTGGATCCCATGGTATGGGCAATACTGCGCAAACTGCTTGCAAGTCTGAAGTACTTGATCGTGCCATCGTAATAGTGATTTCCAACGACGCCGTTTGGCCGCGGAGGAGCGTCAGTTGGCTCTCCATTGACAGGTCGTTTCGGAGGACTAGGAGCTTTAGATTGTGGGATTTGGACAGGCTCAGTCTCTGCCGGCCTGTACAGATGCGGCTTGTAAGCTGGGTTCAACCGCTGGTCGACAGGTCCGAGGTCTTTAGGTATATTCTTGATGAAGAGGTACAAGACGACCGCTGCTGAGAATATCGCGAATAACCTCCTCTTGCGCCAGTGCCAGGGCTGGAGGATGCTGGATGCGCCAGATCTCTGCTTAGGTCGAAAATCGTCGTCGCGCTTCCCGAGCTCTTCATCTTTGCTGTAAACCCTCGAATGACCAGGCATGCTGCAAGTCGCGAACGACCGTCGCGTTGAACGGAGCTAGCTCCAAGCTCTCAAGGCTGGCTCATAGCTGGCGCGTTTCGTTTCGTGTAATCGGGCGATTCGAGTCTGTGCGATTGTCGTCTGAGTAAAATGGGTTGTAGACTTCGAGTGTGCTGACAATACGAATTACTCGTCTCTGTTTCGTGTCGTTTCCAGAGGGCTGGGGGGAACGATGCAAGATGAGATAAGATAAGGATTGTATGTCACGATCAAACCTTCATCAACGCAGCAACAGCGATTTGTCCGATTTAGGTCAGCCGCCGCCTATCTTCGACATCAGTCTCTAGATCGGCCTGGCTCTGCCGTCTCCGACAGAGTTGGATAGCCTTCTCTTAGTAAGTACTGTAGCCAAAGGTAAAGTAAAGTATAAAGGATAGACCATCAAGATGTTCCGTCTGTCACCCACTGCTGGGCCAGTGCCAGATCAATACCGAATGTCCTTTCTGAAAAATGGTGAATGCTACATGCAGAACCATGATCAACAAGCCGGCAGCATATCTCCAATTACCATCCGCTACAGTGGGTAATGGATCTATCAATAAGATATCGGCCGACGTTACAGTGCAGCCAGTAGCAACAGTGTCAGGTGCGAATCCTCAGGCTCTTTCGATTGACATTATGGGTTCTGCGACTTTTGAGCGACCGTCTTTTGCGTTTGGTACTCGCTCAGTCATGGAAACTGTTCGCATTATCGTCAGTCACCTACTACAAATAATATTCAACATCATTGGAATCGTAGCTGGCTTTACAATTGCTTCCAAATTAGGGATCGTAGGTGATCCATCGAAAGCCAATTGGATTGCAGCATCGTACCCGTATGCCATAACAGTCTGTTGCTGCTGATTGTTTCCGAGTAACGCTAATCGTTTCCATCAAGGCTCACCCAAAGATCCTTCGTTCTCATAGCCGGACGACTTGGCGCCATATACGGCCATAAGACTGTCCTCCTTGCTGGCTGCTGGATAGTGACGGTGTTTTCGCTGGCCAACGGATTCTGCTTCAACTACGTTGGCTTTGCATCAATCAGAGCCTTAACTTGAATAGGAGGAGCAATGATAATGCCCAATGCAGTCGCAATGCTTTCAATCACTGTTCCGCCAGCAAGACTGAGAAATCTTTCAATTGAAATCTTCGCAGCGTCTGCCCCTCTTGGATGCTGGCTAAGAGCCCTGCTGGCGGAAATTTGGAAGACTGGAGATGGATCTTTTGGTTCTTGTAAGTCTTGCTGATAAGAAACGAGTGTCCTGGACTGATTTCCACAGGGCAATATCAACCGCTGTTATCACGATTGTTTCGACAGTGTTGTTACGCAAGGAAATTCCAGCAGATCCAAACGGTAAAATCGATTACCTGGGAGCCACGCTTGGTGTATTCAGCTTGATCTTATTCAATTTCGTCTGGAAGTGAGTGCTACTCCGATAAAAATCGTGCGTACACCGCTAAGATCTCAATCTTACCAGTCAAGCACCTGCTGTGGGGTGGTCTACTCCGCACATCATTGTCATTCTCCTTGCCTCAGTCGTGTGTTTTGGCTTCTTTATCCTGTGGGAAAGCAAATTTGCTGAGGAACCAATCATGCCGCTCTCAATATTTCAGGCGCCCACCTTTTCGGCTATGGTCGCTGTTGTCATATTGAGCTTTATGGCCTTTGCTACAAGTCTTTGGTATACGATAGCTTGGCATTAACTTCTCCGGCATTGGACTCCGATGCAGATAGCTGTTGGTTGGATTCCGTTTGGCATTGGTGCGATTGCATCCACTCTTCTGGCAGCATGGATGAAACCACGATTCGCTGCTCAATGGATCATCATAGTCGGTGCAGGAGCAGTTGGGATCTCCAACCTCTTGCTTGCAACCATGCCACAGGAACAATCTTACTGGAAGCAAATTTTCCCGGCCATCGTGATTGGAAGCTTTTGTTCCGATCTCGTCTACACAGCGGTCCAAATGATCGCGAGTAATACAGTCAATCGTCGACAAAAAGGCATAGCTGCAAGCTTGATCTGAACGCTTAATCTTTACAGCTGTGGTCTGGGACTGGGGTTTGCAGGCACAATGTAGAGCCAGGTTAATAGGAGAAGATCGACACCGGTCCTTGTATACCGATCAGCCTTTTACTTTGGTGCGGCGCTCGCTGTTGTAGCAATTATGATTACACTGGCTTTTGTCAGAGTGCCGAAGAACGATAGAGAAGGCTGGGATGAGGGCGAGGACGATCTCAATACTCTTGATGCTGCATTCACCTCAGGAGCCGATACGCGAGCAGATGAACCTATTCAACTGGTAGATTTAGTTGGAAGAAGCTCACGACGCTTGAGATCCACCACTATAGAGCCATGAACCGCCAAGTTGTGGAAGGTCTTTCCAGAAGCTCCGTGTCATAAATTCTTGGATTTTGTTCGAAGTTTTATACATGTACTGCTTTGCAGCGGATTCATCAAAGTTAAATAGCAGCGCGCAGCAGTGAAACAAATCAGACGAAAACAGCTACAAGCATGCCCGTGAATTCCGTTGTTGCCTCGTTATACAGGGTAGATAGATTATCATGTGGACGAGATGCCGAGGCATTTCGGCGGTTCTCAAAGCCCGTCCAAACACCATGCGACCTTCAAACACATTATAACATTTCCACGTACATGTAAAATCGGAGACTCGACCTTTTAAACTTTGATTCAAGATGTCGCCAGCTTCGCCAAAAGCATCCAGTGCTTCAACCGGTTTCTTCCAGCCCAAACCCAAAGTCAGGAACCAATTTGACGAGGACGTCACTTACAGGCGAACAATAGCATTTTATCTCAGCGAACAAACTCGCAATCAAATATCCCCAGATCTGTCTCGCTGGGGTGCTCATGTTCTATCACCACAAGTATTGACATGGCTCTCCAATGCTGAATCGCACCCACCAAGTCTACAACTCCGCGATTCATTCGGGTCGCCAGCTTCGGCTTCGAAGCAATTGATTACCAGCGAAGGCTGGCGAAATCTTCAGGACCTCGGGTTGAAAGAGGGAATTGTGGCGATTGGCTATGAAAAACAACATGGTCACCAGACCCGACTAGTTCAGTTTTTGAAGATGTTCTTGTGGTGCGGGAGCTCGAGCACGGTGACCTGTCCGAGTGCCATGCAAGATGGAGCTGCGAGGTTGATTTATCTCATGTTGGAGAAACGAGATGGTAAATTGGGTCCAGCAGAGAGGAAGGCTCTGGAAAGCGCTTATGCTCGACTCACAAGCCGGACACCTGGTCATGCCTGGACGAGTGGTCAATGGATGACGGAAAGAACTGGTGGATCAGATGTCCGCGGGACAGAGACGAGAGCTAGGAAACTTAGCGAAGTAGAGATTGCAGATGCGGGAGAATGGATCTCAACTGATGGAATTCCGCTTGGAGATTGGTCCGTTGACGGGTTCAAGTGGTTCTCGAGCGCCACAGACGCCGACATGGCTGTGTTTCTGGCGAAGACTGGGGATTCCGATAATCTCAGTCTTTTCTTTGCTCCTACAAGAAGGCTCCAGCAGAATAAGGAGACTGATAGCAATCATATCAATGATGCTACGCAATATGAGTTCAATGGCATCTATCCCCAGCGACTGAAGAATAAACTAGGCACCAAAGCTCTACCCACAGCGGAGCTCGAACTGAAAGGCATGCGTGCTCATCTACTTGGAACTGAAGGTCAAGGAACCAAAGAGATCAGTCCCGTGCTCAACATAACACGAGTCTACAATGCTGTCAGCTCTGTCGGTGCACTGGGCCGCTCCCTCGCCATCTCAAGAGCTTTTGCCCGAGTGAGGAAAGCAGCAGGTGGACGGTTACTGATGGATATTCCTGCGCATGTTCGAGGCATGGCAAACGTCCACGTTCAATATCGTGGCGACATGGCTTTGACATTCTTCGTAGTCTATCTCCTCGGCATCAGCGAGTCAGAAGCACCAATCGCGCAACAAGACCTCCATTTGCTATCTTCCAAAGAGCAAGCGGTTCATCTACTTCGTCTCTTAACTCCAGTGACAAAAGCCATGACCGCGCTAACTGCCATTTCTGGAATCCGTTTCTGCATGGAGTCACTAGGAGGAGTCGGATATCTCGAAAACGAAGACATCGAGCTGAATCTGGCCAAGATTTTCCGCGACACAAACGTCCTTGCCATCTGGGAGGGCACGACGGATGTCTTAGCTGGGGATACGGTGCGCGTACTGACTGGATCCCGCGGAACAGATGTCCTCAATGCATTCGGAACGTGGGTCCACGGCCTCGTAGCCAGCAAGCCAGTGCAAACGCTTGGCCTTGGGCTGTCATCTCTGACAGCGGAAATGCAGCAGATCAGACACATGATGCAACGGAACAAGGGACCTGCGATTCTCTATAATGGAAGAGAGTTGCTAGAGCGTATCAGTTGGATTACCTCGGCCGCTTTGCTTGTTGCTGACGCAGCACGAGACAACAATGCCGTGGCTGTGGAGGTCGCAAGACGATGGATCGCGCGCAAAGATCAAAGTATCGATGATGCTATGGAGAAGGAACCGTGGGAAAGCAGAGCGAAACTTGATCGAAAGATCGTCTTTGAATCTGACGACACTGCCCCCGGAGCAAAATTGTAAGCGTGCAGATGTGTTGATCTCTACACTGTCACAGGAGTCACCACGCGGCAGAGAAGGAAAAGAAGTGAGAGCAAAGATATTATTCGTGAGCAAAGTTCTACGTCAAATTTAAATAATTATCAAGAGAACATGCAACCGATCGACAGCGAAAGCCGTCTCTTCGATTCGTCTCGGGGTACCATCGCGGTACGCTTGCTGTGCCAATCGCCAAAAACCCATGGTATCTAAGTTAAAACAAGAAACGCCTGCCAGCTTTTCAAAATGCTAGAACGCATCAGAGATTTTTGTAATTCAGATTCCATCTTTGCCTGGTGGCAGGTTCACAACTCTCTTGCCTGTCAAGCGAACTCGGTACAAGCAGGTAACAGCAGAACCCCAGTTAGTCACAGCCTTGACGACGACCTTGTCGACGCCCATTCCCATTGCTTCAGTGTCGACGAACATGCTTGCACTTTGCACCCAGTTGTCGTAGTGAATGTCGTACCTCCACTTTGCGATACATACATGCTTCGCGGATGGTGCTTTGGTGCAATCACGATATTCTGAACGCGGTACAGTCTCGTCGATGACACGTTGAATTTGGATCGCTTGGTCGGCCGAACGAGTTTCCACCCACAGTTCCATGTCGCGCGGTGCAGCAGCAATTTGAAAAGTGCCAGTATGAGGCATGTGCTCAACGATGATGCGATCGGGGAATATCTTCTGGTTCATGGTAATGCCAAGTTGAGCTTTGCCCATGTCTGTGTCAGTCGATGGGGCAGCGCACCAGCATTCGGTAGCTTCGTCCCATTTTCGAAGGGCTTCAATGGGGGGATTTGGTCCTGCTTGGCCGTCCCACCACATGTAAGCCTTTGCGAACCATCCTTTGTTGACATGATACGTGGGGGATGTGAGTCTTGGATCCACGCGAGTTCCAAAACCGATGGCGAAATGATTGACAGCCATCATCGCGGCCTTTGTATTTGCGATGAGATTTGAGTATGCAAGACTGTCTGTCTGCAGCTTTGCAAATCGGGCGATTGGTGATTTCTCCAAAATGTCACGAGAGGTGTATACAGCTTGTTTCCGTGCTTCTGTGAGAAGTTTCTTTTCGACGGCGTGAAGATCTTCACCATAGCGCTCTTGGATCATAGCGTAATTCTTTTCAACCGCTTCAACAAACATCTCTCTGGAGATGATGTGCTGGTTGTTCAATGCGCTCTGAATTTCCTCGGAGATGACATGTTGACTCATCACCGAAAGCTTGTGTTCATTCAGAGCGATGAAGTTGTCCCACAAAGGCGAGATAGCTTGCTCATCGGTGGTGAGCCTCTGTCGCAATCCTTCCCAGAAATGGTCCGGAATCTCCCATTGGTTGTCGACTTCTCGGACAGCAATGGTTCGTGGTAGAAGTTCCTCGATCATGTGAAGTGTACCATTGTGAAGTCCGACAGTACGTTGAAGAGCTTCAATCTGGCCTTCCATTCGCACAATGCGGTCGAGGAAGTTGACGTTGAGTTGCCACTGGTTTTCGGGAACATTGTGACTTGGCAGCATGTCGGTGAGGATTTTATCATGCTTGAATTTGTTCCATTGAGTCTCTAGGTCACTCATAGGACGATCATATGGCGAGACACCAAACAATCGCTTGCTACCCACAACGTACTGCTCGGCCCAATTTTGCATCGTTCCTGTCCATGGCAGCAATGACGCTGCGACGTAGGTGGCGCTCAAAAATGCGGCAAGAGAGGACACGAGTAGAATGAAACAAGCCAGCAGCATTAGTAATCGTCCAAATGGTGTCAGTGAAGGACGATTGCGGTAGTGGCCCTTCAGGTCCGCATTGGCATCGCGGAATATCTGAGGCAGATACCTCGGAAAAGTTCGAAGGAAGACCGATACGGAGTTTGGCGCATGCTCATCCTGGCCATCGGGCACTTGGGAAGAGCGACTTGATGGTGCTTTTGCAGAGGGAGATGTGAGTTTGCGTGCAGATGCCGAGCGTCTAGCTGATGAAGACGCTCTGGCCTCTTGGGTTTCCTGTCTGATTTGCTCTTGTGCCATTGATTCTTCGGCTTTCTTTGCTTCTTCTGCTAACTTTGCTCGTTCTTCAGCGCCTGTAGGTTCAGTTAATCCGGTACTTGGGAAGATCTCTCCAGGAAGGTTACCTAGGAACGTCGCGGTTCGTGACTCCTCTTCAATGACTTCAGATGGCATGGCCGATGGCAGTCGACGACTGCGCTGTCTTGGTGCAGGCTGCTTCTCAACCACCTCAGATGGTGCAGTTGAGGCGAGGCGAGTTGTGCGACGGCGAGTTAATGGTTTGGGGGTAGGAGCAGGTTCTTGCGACTCGTCCAGCGAGTGTTGCTGCGTCGTCTCCTCTTCCACAGGCTGAGCAAATGGTGTGGCAAATCCCGCAGCAGATCTAGTGGTGCGGGTTGCCATTACAGATGCCAGATTTGTGTTGGAGGTTGCCATCTGATTCAGAAGCGAGACTTTGCCTGAGACACCATAACTGTGGTTTTGTTTCGCTTGAAGGGGCGGGAGAGGGGTGGCGGAACTGTTTCGGGTCCTTCGTGCTGGAGTGTTGTTGGACATGATTACCAGTTCCGAAAAAGTATGAAGAATAGATGTGTCTCAGAGAGTCGGAGAGAGCAATTCCAGGTTAAAGAGGTTTTATATCCGCAATTGGTCAAGCTCACTTGACAATGAGCGCGTGTTTGCTATTGTGGTCGAAACTCAGGCCAGGGTCCAGCGGTCATATCCAAAGTTCACATTCCCCGGGCGCACGGCTGTCTTTCAATTGTGTGTCCAGTGGAGAATCCGAATCCCATGCAGCTGCAGGGCTCCGCAGACGATTCAATCCGATGGCGTCTCCTGTGGAAGAATGTCTGGCGTTCCCTTTGTCAACAACCGGGGCGCGTGCCAGGAATGTAGGTACACGCTTCCCGTCCCGTTGGTTATGGGACGGGCCGTCATTAGACTAGATCGGGGACAGCCAGTCGGTCTAGCTTCGCACCGAGCCGAGCCTCACTTGGGCCAACATTCACCTCCTGTCAACCTTGAGTTAGAATGTCTATTGTGTGGCTTTCATGTTTGCAAGCAAACATCCATGCAGACTGCCAGACATGCACATGTCGGTGGATGTGAACTCCGACCATGTCTGTTGATTCTGATTGATCGTCCCACGGTCGCTGCGAATCTGCTCCGTCGGCAATCAGGCCCCAGCATTGTAGTGCTAGAGCTGACAAGTGGAACAACGTCCTGCCACGTCTGCCCATCGCTTCAGACACCTCCACTGGCAATCAGATATGCTGAGTTCATGGACAATCGGCTTGGCTCCAGCTGTATCCCGGTGCCGCCTCAATGTCGGTGTCGGTATTTTCGTTCCCCAAAGTAATGGCTGTGCACGGAGTGACAGCACCTCCGTTCCGCTCATGGATTTGTATAAGAGGTAGGCCAGTCTCTCGTCAACTCCAATCAACTAAGCAGTCAACCAAAAGCAGTCAAATATTTTCATTATCTCTCAAACAATCAATTTGCAAACCACAATGGCGAAAGTTCTTGCTGTGTTTGGGGCAACTGGCCAACAGGGCGGGTCCGTCATCGAGTTTGTTCTAAACGACCCAGAATTGTCAAAGCAATACCAGCTTCGGGCAATCACAAGAGATGTCACCTCTAAGAGTGCTCAAACTCTCAAAGGGAAAAACGTCGAAGTGGTTGAAGGCGACAGTTCCCAGCCAGCGTCTCTCGACACCGCATTGGCCGGCGCACACACCGTCTTTGCCATGACAGTGCCATCTTTCACTCCAGATGGAGAGCAAGTAGAGTACGCCAGTGGAAAAGTCATCGCAGATGCTGCTGTGGCTCAAGGCGCCAAGTACATCATTTTCAGCACGCTCCCGCACGTCTCGGAATTGTCTGGCGGCAAATACACCAATGCCATCCATTGCGACGCCAAAGCAAAGATTGAACAATACATTCGCGGTCTTCCAATTAAAAGCGCATTCGTTGCTCTAGGCATGTACATATCAAATTACTACCACCTGCCGTTTTTTGCCCCTCAAGAGACGGCTGATGGCTCGTATGTCATGGCACGCAGCAATTCTCCCAAGGCCAAATTCCCCATGGTAAACGCCGAAGGAGATACGGGCAAATTTGTCGGTGCTATTCTCGCACAACCGGAGAATTACAAAGGGAAAGTATTCCTTGCCGCCACTGCTATGTATGACACGGATGAAGTCGCTGCAGCCATGTCAAAGGCTACGGGCAAAACTGTCGTCTACAAGCAAATCTCGCTTGACGCTTGGAAAGCGACTTTGCCGTTTGCTCAGGACATCTTTGGCGATACGTTTAGCGCCATGGAGGAATTTGGTTATTGTGGTGCAGAAACTGAGAGCTTGCTCGCTTGGTCGGTCCAGAATGCTCGGGGCAAGCTGACGACAGTAGAAGAGTATTTGAAGGAGAACCCGCTTCCTTTGGCCTGACAGAATGCGCGGAGATTGCGAAAAGAGTTTACTGTGAGCGGTGGTTGATGTGTTTCGCTGAGGATATGATGTGGTTGTTCTGCAGCGTATACATCTCATCTCAACTCTCATCTTTATAGAACATATAAGTTACATCGTCAATATAATACATGTATATTCTCCCGACGAACTGTACGTCATTTCTACTGCAAATTGTGCTCGCCTTCACTCCCGCTTCGTTGGGTCTTACAATGGGTTTCAAATTTCACACACGACCTACGAAGGGGAAGACTTGAGAGAATGTGCTCGAGCCACCATGTATTACGATGTAGATGGCTCCAAAAGAACGTATATGGAACATTAATAATGTCATATCATCAAACAACCGCTTGCTAGCGGTCAATTGCGGCGTTTGTCGGTGTTGTTACGACCGCAACAATCCTTTACCATGATACCACGCTTCTCAGGTTCGCACAAGCGGTCGACCGCGAGTATTTTCATTAAGGACATCATGGCCACGTAAATAATCATTCCATTCGCGTCTTTGCCTCTTCTCAAGATGATCAATGTCATCAGTCTCTGTTCGTTCGTGACTTGAGCGTTTTCTTCGGCAATCGCGCTTGCGTGATGGCATGCCTCCTGATTCCGAATCGAAATTACCTTCATTTGAACGTTTACTTGTGTCGTGCGGGCTGAAGTTGCAGCCGTCCAAGTCTTCGAGAGACTCGTTGCATTCTAATTCATCATCATCATCAATGGGGTCACTAGATTCATTCCTGGCTCTCTTCTTGGTCGAGCTTGCGCTACGACCTTTTCCCTGGCCAACTGTAAAGTCACGGCATTCCCCGGAACTGAACATTCGAGTCTCAATTTTTCCGTTCAGCTTGTTGTATATCGTTAAGCGACGCGGTCGTCCGGCTTGCAGAAATCCGTGAAGCCTCGGGAAAATCCCCCATGCAAATCTTGCAAAAAGGTATTCTGGAGCACATCGTGCCAGTGATTGAAGTCGTTTGCAGTGCCAGTCTTGACGCAGCTCATCATCATCTCTCATCATTTGCGTGAACCATGCAGCTTTCCCCGTCCCGACGTCATCTTTCCGGGGAACGATTGAGATCTGAACAGTGTCCCAGAGCCTGTGCGCGTCACGCCTCAATCGTATCAGGTTGGAGTCGGTGTCCGCAATTGCTTCTCCAGTTCGGCCGAACAATTCTTCTCCATATCGGCACATGTCGTTGCTGCTAAACCACGGCTTTTCCGACACTGGAAGGATATGTGCGTTTTCGGTGACTAGGCGTTTGTTTGTGATGCGACATGATTCCGCTGTGAGAGGCTGTGAGGGAAACCCGAGCTCTCGTGCTTCGTTTTTATCATTAATGGAAGCTTGCTGCCACAGCGATCCGAGTCCACCATGGGGAAAGGGCCAGGAGCGAAAGTTGGGAACTATCGGAAACGGTTCGGTATCAGAGGGATCCCGTGAAGCAACGTGAAGAAAGTAATCGCCAGCAGATATCAATCCATCAACATCACTCAACACCCATGGACCCCCTGCTTCACTTGTTGAAAGCCGCAAATCCGCATGGTTGATTACGAATATTGAGCATGCGGCCACGACAGTTTCGTAGTGCACTCGATCCTTATTTGGGCCATCAGTAGCGGGCAAGCTGAAGAGAGTATTTTGCCCATGATATCCGGAATGTCGTACGTAAATGCGGCGGGACATGGTGGAGCGCAGCGAATTGAGAGTTCGGGAACTCGGGGTGTGTAAACCACGCGGACGTAGCTCAACAGTATAAAATCACAGTATCGAATGCTCCCCTCGTTTGTTCTTCAAAACCTCGCGCGTCGCTCAGGCGAATGGCGGTAATAAGCACGATACGACACTGGACTGTAATAATGTGCACGTGGTGCGAAAATGTGTTGGTGAAAATGGTGGAGGATGAGCCAACGTGATCGAAGTACATAGACAAACTTAATGTCGGCACCAGCGAACCGCCGACTCCCGGGCAGGATCCAGGACGTCAACGAAAACATCCACCCTCCATCACTAACGGAGTATATCCGTACAAACACTCCCACAGTGACAACACTCACAACCACAACCACGACTGCGTGTTCCATACATACGCTATACCATGGGCTCCCTCCTGCGCTTCCCGCGCCCTCGTGTACGTCTCCTCGACCCTCGCTCAGCAATGCAATCCGCCTCCTCGCACCAAGAAACTGATATGCTGATTCTCTTCAGTCCTTCCTGCATTTCGTCTCTCTGCGCACCGCCGCCGAGTTCATCACCCTGACGCTCGCCATCAATAAAATCACTGGCCTCTATGGCGTCCTCGCGTTGTTCACCGGCTACACCCTCGATGCGCTGCAGTTCTCGCATTACATCTACTCCCTGCTCGTGCTCGGACTAGCCGCCTACCTCTCGTCCTCGATCCGAACTCGCGATAATGTCCTTCAAAATGTCGCGCTGGCGTGGCTCTATGTTCTTGACACGCTCATCAATGGAATCTACACTGCGCTCTTCGGCATGGGTTGGTTCACCATCCTGGCTGAGCACTTGAATGACGATGTCAAGTCACACAGACCAGGAAAGGGAATGATGGAGGACACAGCCGGGTTCACAGGCCCAGTTGTCAATGCTAGCTCTGTCGATGTCATTGCCGAGCCTGCCAGCGGCTCTCTTGTCGGCCAAGACGCAACCGCCTACGCTATCCCAGGCTCTCTCGGCGCAGCCATCTTCCAAAGCGGCAGCATTGCGAGCATCGCAATTTTAGTTTTTCTCGTGCTGATCAGAGTATACATGAGCATTGTAATGCTGTCATTTGCACGCAACTCTGTCCGAGCCTCGATCGCGACTGCATCCGCATCCACTGCCGGTGATTTCTCTTACAGCGACAGTACTTCAGGATCGAATCCTTCAGACCCCACAATGGCTGCGTCGCCCTTTGAGCAGACACCCGGATGGAGAGGAAACCTTGGACGCGCGATGTTGCGCCTGCCCACCGAGAGATATTGGCTTGGTCGCGACGAAGCCGAGGATGCATGGGTTCGAGCAACGTCAGGGCGCTTCAGCGAAGGTAGACGTGCGCTTAAGATCTCAGTGCCAGTGAATCAAGGCAGTGGAGTAGGCGAGCGCGAGAGAAGAGCAAGAAGTGGCACAGGACCACCAGTTCCAGCGGCGGGGCTTACTGGAAAGATTCCGCAATGAGAGAGAATGCCTCGGCAGGATGAACATTATACGACGAGGCCTGGCAGTTGAATAAGACTGGCAGGGGTTCTTTTACATATTTTAATGCAAGGTTGATTGCCACACGGCATACATGGGATCATAGGGATTATAATGCATTTTTATTGTACAGCATTCTGCAATCCATGACATGACGCCATACTCTATGCCAAAAACAAGGGATCCGTTCGCTGTCATCATCTGTGCCATCCGTTTATCCATGTTCTCCAGAGTCTCTTTGCCGTCTGGAGGGCATTTCACCTCGAACCTCAGGACGCATCACCCAGATCGTCTCTCACATTACTCCAGCCACGACCAAAGCACAACTGGCCACGGCTTATCTGAGATATGAGTCCTTGACCATTCGCTCAGTCCAATTTTGAGAGTACAGCTGTTGCCTGCACCCTCCACTGACACAAACGGTAGATAGGACAGTTTCAACAACTTCACTCGAACAAGGATGGATCTAGCAGTTGCATCCACCTTCGCTCTCTGACTTTGGTTGTGTGACGTTGACATCAATAGCTGTAGAGAATGGAATGTTAGTTATCGTCAAAGGACGCAAATGTATGCGAGTGAACTCACTGTTCGCCTGCCCCGCCACACCTTCACCTTCCATACCAGGCAATGCCTGCGCTATCCGCTTGAACAACGCCTTGACGTTGTGTCCGACCTTTGCACTAGTCTCAATGAACATGAGATCATGCTTTTTAGCCTCCTCTTCTCCTTGAGCGGCCGTAACCTCACGCTTCTCGTTCAAATCCGTCTTGTTGCCCACCAACACAATAATAACATCTGATCCTCGCTCGCCGCGTACATCATCAACCCACTTGCGTGTTTGTGCAAACGACTTGGCGGAAGTGACATCGTAGACAACTACGGCGACGCTGCTGTCTCGAATGTAGGAGGGGATGAGTGAACGGAAACGTTCTTGTCCAGCCGTGTCCCAGAGTTGCAGGCGCACGGTTCGGTCTTCGAGGTACATGGTTTTCGAGAGGAAGTCAATGCCAATAGTCGCTTGGTAGGTCGAGTCGAACGAGTCGTACATGAAGCGAGTGATGAGGGAGGTCTTGCCAACTATGGAGGGGAATGGTTAGCGGGGTAGATCATACTGTCTCCGGGCAACTTTCGAGATCAACACTGCAGTAGGTAGACACGGAGGAGTGAATGGGACAAGGAGAGGCGATGTGCGCGGAGAAGGCAGTGTTATTTGGAAGGACATGCCTGATTGCTCGCCTAAGAAGACCAACTTGAACTTCTTCAAGGGGTTCGTGTAGGAACCCACGCTTTGCGCCATGGTAGTCGTTGATATGTGATGACGCGAGGAACCGCGGGAGAAGCGAGACGTTGTGGGCGGATGGATACTGCGGTTCTACAGCGAATGAAGTGCTGAATGCTGGTGAGGCAGAGATCCTCGGAGACTCTTCGGCCCAGGGGTTCACGCTTTGCCACTACTCGGTCGAGAGGTGTAAGTTCGGCCGTGGATGAGGTGGTCGTTGTTAGTGCAGATCGTGGAGGAGAGTTAGCCGAGGCGGACGGAGGTGGTTTGAACGTGGTTTATGACGAAGACGGGGATTATTTGCGTGCAATAATACGGACCATGCAGCGGTGACGGGCGAGGTGCATCGAACATCACCCAAACTGTCCCGCAGAGTCAAGCCAGCAGTGAGACTTGCCGACCGTCTCGGCCCGCTGATAAGATTGATAACGGCGAGATTCAAGGGCAGAGAATTATTCCTCCCTCCGCAACGGACCCAGCTTCACCGTACCTTTACAACAGCCAATCCCTCACAGTTTGCTGTGGAAACTAGTCGGATATCATGTCGGACACTATGGAAGGCGCCCAACCGGCTACCTACAAACAACCCTCCAGAAAAGGAAAAAAGGCCTGGCGCAAAAACGTCGACATCACTCAGCTGACCTCCGGCCTCGAGAATTTGCGAGATGAAGTCATCCAAGGTGGTGTATTGGCCGAAAAGACTGCTGACGAGCTTTTCGTCACGGATCTGGACGGTGATGGCGAGGTAGAGCGCAAGCAAAAATCTCAGAAACTCTTGAAGGCCGATGAAATCTTGGCGCGGAGAAGTGCGGTTGCAGGCTTGGAGGGACGCAAGAGAAAGGCCGACGAGGTTAGCAAGATCCCAGCAGGAAGCAGCAAAAAATTGAAGAACGGCAAATACGTATCACACAAGGATCTCCAGCGATTGAAGGGTGTGGCTGATAATGCAAATGGCTCTATATCTTTGGAAGAGAGCTCTGCTTCTTACGATCCTTGGGCACCAACTGTCGTTAAAAAGGACCCACGTCTAAACTTCCTGGAGGAGAAGAAACCGGCTCGCGCTCCAAAGACTCTCAAAGAAGCCCCCAAATCTCTCGCGCTCAATGGCAGCGCCATTCCTGCTGTCCCAAAGCCCGCCGCTGGCAAATCATACAATCCATTGGTAGACGACTGGTCCGCGCTTTTGGAAAGAGAAGGTGCCGATGCTGTCGCAGCAGAGCAAAAGCGTCTGGCAGCCGAAGCTGAAGCTGAGGCTCGCGAGGCTGCTGCCTTAGCTGAAGCTGCCAAGGTCGAGGCCATGGAGAAAGACGAGTATGCCACCGACTACGACAGCGCATGGGAGAGCGAGTGGGACGGCATTGATTCTGGAGAAGAAGGCAAACGAGAAGTATTCACTGCCAAGATGCCCAAGCGTAAGACACCGAGCGAGCGCAACAAGATCAAGGCACGCAAGGAGCGTGAGGCGAGGGCAACATGGGAGGCAAAGGAAAAGCTAAAGGGCGAGCAAGAAAAACGCATCAAGAGCATCGCGCGTGAGGCCTCGGCGAAAGACAAGGCACGTCGTCCGACCGGTGCATTGGCGCGTCAGGACCTCTCCTCCGACGACGATGCTGAAGAAGATAACGTAAAGCTTCAACGCCGCCGTTTCGGCCAATTGCCTATTCCCGATGCCCCATTGGAAGTCGTTCTCCCTGATGAACTAGAAGATTCGCTACGGAGGCTCAAACCAGAGGGCAACCTGCTCGCAGACCGCTACAGAAATCTGATTGTGAATGGTAAAGTTGAGGTTCGCAAGAGACAATGGCAGAAGAAGCAAGGCAAAAAGGAGCGCACAGAAAAGTGGAGTTACAAAGACTGGAAGTTGAGATAAATTATCACGTACATACACGTATGACTGCAGAAGTGCATATCACCGGCGTTGATTTCGAAAGGATTAAAAGGGATATCAAGATTTTCTTCTATCGTGCTCATCACTCCTCTCCTCTCTCGCTGAAATGCCGTGGTAGATTCCCCCCTGTCGAAAATCCATCTCGTTATGCTGCTGTTAGTGTCATGAGCAGCCCAATAACCATGGTGAGTATGACTGCACTTCGGATGAAACTTAGCGATACTGCCGATGACGATTAGAGATGGTCAATGGGCGCGCTCGCGATAGCACTTGAACCACTTCTCGTACCACTCGAAGAATCGCCACCTATTGCTGTATCTGATGCCGAAGTATCGAAAGGAGTGGAAAGTGACGTCGGTTCTGAATTTCCAGCTACCGAAATGCCAGGCCCAGTAAGCCATGCACTTAACAAGATTGTAGATGTTGGCTGCTGCAGCCATTCAGTTGCGACCGAGTTCTGACACATGGAAATGATCCGCGAGCTTTCCTTTATGTACGAGGCCGAGTCTTGGCTAACGGGTGACATTGTGAACTTAGGGACGGAGTTGATGGTCGTTGTGGTAGAGAGTGGGTCCCATGAGAATATTGGCATCGACTCCGGTGAAGTTGTACTTGAATGCAGTGGCTTTGGGCTTCCATCTGTGCTCTGTTTTGGTGTTTGACTGGCGTGTCTGGTGTGGCTTGATTGAGGTAGCGGACTTGTCATCTGCTCAAGACAAGTACTGTTTTTCGATTCTGTAGCCTGACACTTTCCCCTCCACGGAAAAAGTAATCGAGTTTGTGTTTGAAGGGTTGAAAGAGATTGAGCTTGAGAGAGCGTCGATACAACTGGACACTGACTGTCGACGATTTTCACTTGTTATTCTCGAAAAACTTACTAGTGTAGCAGGTGATATTGGATTCGTTGTCTCCTCTGTGAAAACACCCGAGCACGTTTGCTCTGTGGCGGAGGTGATAGAAGGAGGTTGAGTGAGGAACTCGCCATCAGAGGACGAGGTGTGAATTGATGTGATGAGCTTTGTCGTGGGGTGGCTGGACACAATGAGAGCACTCTCTACCGTTGAGTAGACAAAAATGGTTTCAGTAGTCCAAAAATTTGCCGTAGATACATGCTGTGTCGCAGGAGTTAAATGCGTGGTGGCATCCGGCACAGCTGTGCTTTGGCCAGTCCAATATGTCGCATCCTGAGCCGAGAATGAGAATGGGTCGTTCGGATGTGGAGCTCTCTCGTGCAAAGTCATGGTGTTGATTGTTGTTCAAAATATCAAGTTCGTGGTCGAATGCTCGTTGGTTACAAGACTGTCATTGATTTTATGACGGAGGCCGCCGAGTTACGCGAGCGAAACTGTGCAACAGTCAATTGTTCGAGCACTAATGAATGAACTGAGGCGGGAAACTTTCGGTATTATTGGGCCCGAAAGTCGAGGGGAAGGACGTGAGTCGATTCAATTGAAGAATTTAGGAAGTGCATGGATCATAGACGAGAATGAGAATGACAGAATTAGGCGTGCCTCTGCATGAATCTTAGGAAAAAGCAAATTACTCAACAAAACGTAACAATACTATAAGAAGTAAAATGCAACCTAACCTCGTGGCAGACCATTGGAATATTATTCATTCGTGCTGCTGGGTAACGACTGTTGATGATTTCAATTGGCGGTGTTTCAAGGATATATCATTGAAATCATGGCAGGCGATCAAAAGCCAGTAGTTTCAAATAGGAATAAGTTCAATTCAGGTCAGTGTAGTCCTAGCCAGATTTAACAATTATTTCATTGATTAACTTCTAGTGATTGAGTTAATGACGTGAAGATGAAGTTCGCGGCAGTTTCGCGCCTTGATTTACTTAATTTAGAGCGAAGGTCGCGCTTGCCGCGGTTGCCCCAGTAGCCATGATACCGACAACCTCACTTTCTCAGCACGAGCCACATCGTCATCATTGTTCGCCTTATTGAGCATCTCGTGGGTCTCCAGCATCGCAACAAGAATAGATAGAAAAAGCATTACACAAAAAGACGCCGAAATATGCCGCCCAAACGCCGAAGTACCGGGCCTCGGACGGCTGCCGCCTCCCAGCAATCAACTCTGTCTTTCCATGGTAAAACCAACAAGATCACCAAGGCCTCCGTTCAGCAAGACGCAAAGGCCTTAAAGAAAGACCTTCCCGCGCCCATTGAAGTCACTCCCATCGATCTCACCACTTCATCCCAGCCTGAAGTTGAGGCGACTGAAATCGAAGAGCCGAAAGTCGAAGATGCGGGCGTCGAACAAACAACAGAGAGAGAAATCGATCCACTGGAGAGCGTCGCATCTAAGACGGAAGATGTCCTTGGAGGCCGAGCCGAGCAGAGCGAGGTTGGCGCAGTAGGCGGCAAGTCGTCCGGCTGGATTGGGGAAGAAGAGGAAGAAGCACGAAAAATCACAGAGACCCAGATCAAGAATTACTGGCGACAGAAAGAGGCAGAGCGCTTAGCACCACGGATCCACCAAGGAGACTTGGACGTATATGAAAAGGTGCTCAGAGAATGGGATATGAGCGGACAGTTTGGAGTAAGTTGTGAAATTCGTTGCTCAACATATGCTTTGCTAACCATGACATAGCCATGCATCGGTATCGCCCGACTCAAGCGTTGGAAACGTGCCAACATGCTCGGTCTACACCCACCAATCGAAGTGCTTGCTGTCCTTCTGAGAGAGATCGACGGAGGTGCAACGAACGTCAACAAAGCACACGTCGATGTTCTTATGGGTTCTCGATTCGCAGAAATTCAATAGAACTGTGGTCTTGGGGACCATGACGGGATTTATTGGTCAATTGGCTATGGCTTTGCTTTTCACGCAAAAGATGGTGGCGTCCTTTAGGAGTTCTACTTCAACGATAATTATCTGTCACGAATGAGCTGAGGGTGACATGACGGTGTAAGATAGCTATGAAATCCATGTTATGATAACAAAACATATAAAGTCGCATTATTTGTCTTCTGATTGTTTGATGTGCCCGAGCTTCCCAAATCCAGAGTCGAGCTCAGCGGGGTACGACAGAGACCTTCAACTCGCAAAAATCGCCCTTTCTTCAATCGCAACACCAAACTCATTCAATAATGTCCGGAAACGTAGAGGCCAACGGCCTCATCACTCGCTTCAAATTCGAGAAACTGCTCAACCAGGATTCTGGTGGGCGTCGCATCATCTTGCAAGGCAAAATCAGCGGCCAGCCCGCACTTCTTCTAGTCGAGCGTGGCGCCTTTGAATCAGATCCGCAATATCTCAGTGGATTCGTTCGGCTCGTCACTCATCTGCAAAATCTCGGAGAGAATGATATCTACCGCTGGTATTTGGCCAATAGTCTGCCGGACAATTCAATTGATCAGGCCACACCACCGGACCTAAAGATCAACTTGATCTATCCTTGCACAGCGAAACACATTAAAAAATACAGCTTCCAGCAAGCTCGTGTTGTCCTTGAGACACCAGAGATTTACGCCAAGTATGTCCGTCCGTACATGCAAAAGTGTCGAGACCAAGGCCGAGAAAACTGGGTGTTCAATATCATCGAGGGCCGCGACGAACAGGAAAATGTGCTTTATCGTTCGCAGGAGGCCGATAAAAGGGACGACTTTCTTCTCCTTCCCGATTTAAATTGGGATCGCAAGACCATTGGAAGTCTGCATCTGTTGGCTCTCGTCGAACGTAGGGACATTTGGAGCGTGCGGGATCTGACCAAAGGCGACGCCGCTTGGTTACGGCATCTACGCTCTACTCTGGCTGCTTCGACCGAAAAGCTCTATCCTGGCGTAGAGAAAGATATGTTGAAGTTCTACATCCACTATCAGCCCACCTACTACCACTTCCACGTGCACATTGTGCACGTCAACCTCGACGCAACGGGCACGCAGGCCGTGGGCAAGGCCCTAGGACTTGACAACATCATCTCACAACTCGAAACCATGGCCGGAGGCCCAGAAGCAGGTATGAAGGATGTCGAGCTGAGTTATACGATTGGTGAAGCCAGTGAGTTGTGGACGGAAATCCACCTGCCGCTCAAAGAGGGCAGAGAACCCACAGTTGGCTGAGTTTGGCCCCGTAGTAATCGAACTGCACTAAATACAGAATTTTCATCAGAGCGAATTGGCCACCAGACTAAAGTCCATGAGAAGTTGTCAATTGCTGTTGATCGTAAACAATATCAGGGTACCGAGGAAGGCTTATATAAAGAACAGTATCAATGACTCGGAATATACTACCGTCTGACATAACGGCTATCGAGAATAACATTTTGGAGCAAGAACTCAGAGTTCGTTTCAACCCTTCAGGCTGAGTTAGTTTTTATGCCATCAACCTAACCGCCGCGTGCGTAGAGCTCTCAACATTGCATACCAGCACATGAATCGCAGTAACACTTTGACATGGACCGTAGTTTTCAATGACACAATTTTTTGATATTCCCCATTCAATCAAGGTCGAACTTCATATATAAACAAATCGACTGTCACCCGTCCCAAGTTCGCCTACACAGTTCTCTACACATCCTTGTGTCAAGCGCTCAAGCGTATTTGACCGGAGGGGTATGACTCGTAGTTTCTGCGTGTTCATCTTCGGGGATCATGCTATTTTCCAACTCGTAGCAACGAGAACTCTCAAGTTCGGTTGGTTCAGTGGCAACTTCTGTCGGATGATCGACATTGGTTTTCGTTTCTGCGTTGAAATAGTATTCGGGGGGCGCGTCGGATCGCTGAACGAGGCTGTTTCCCTTTTTCTGCCGTCGCTTGTACAGAAGAAACGCGACTACCAGGGCTGCAATTACTGCCAGTCCTACTCCGACGCTGACACCAATTATTGTAGCTTGTGATTTGGATTTTACTGATGTTTTGGAGGAAGCGCTCGCAGCACTGACCGACGGAGATGTTGTGTGCGATATGGTAGCAAAGGTGACTGTCTCCGTCACACTTTTAAAATGAGCAACAGTTCCAGTCGGAGCCGAAGTCTGGGTGTTTTGTGAACTGCTTGAGGAAGTTTCCGACGAACTGTTGCCGGAGGGGCTGGATGAGGTGCTCGATGAGGTGCTAGATGGTACGCTAGATGTTGTAGAATCATCAAATCCAATCGTCGTAAGGATATATTGTGCATCTGGAGCAAAAAGGTTAACTGGATATGTTGCAAATTGGTGAAGGCGTTGATCGATGAGTACCTTCCGACTGGAGCGCAATATTGGTCAAATTGACACAACTAACAGCGTCTTCATTGTTGTCAAGGCAATACCAAGCCCAGTTTGATCCGTCGCAAAGATCCATTCCTTGATCGCCACTAATGTTATCGTAATTTGGCTCATTCTGATTGAGGCAGAAATTCGGACAATTCTTATCCCGCCATGAATAATCGGTGCAGCTTCCTCTCACAAATGGCGCTGTAGCGTTCGGGGTCTGATCTGTGGCCATACAGAGTCCATTGGACAAACATGCGTAGCCAAAACTGCAGCAGAACGAGGGATCCGTACCGTCCAGACATGGCACGTCGCTACTTGTGATTGTTCCATCGAAATAAAAGCACGCAGCCTCAACAGAGACGAACGATGAGATGAAGAGAACCAAGAATGTGACGACCCCAGCCATCGTCGTTTCTGAAGGGAGACTCAGACAAAGGTACCAGAACCAGATGTAAAGACAGAGGACATCGAATGGTATTCTGTCAGGGGGTTGTTGACGAAGATGCGGGCGGGATATGAGTCTCGTGGGCCTCGGGTGCCAGCACTTGAAACGCGAACGTTGGCAGAATAAGATAACAATGCATATTCGCTAACATGATGCCTAACAGAATGAGGCTATGACATTGTTAAATTACTGAGCGCACCCTTGTATCTCCGTCTCAAGGCGCGGTCCGATTGGGTCGGTACTGTTTGCTGTGCCGCTGAGCTGTGATAGAGTTTGTGGTGTTTTGGCCTCCATGTCAAGGCTCACAGCCGTATTCATTTTTCCCATGCTGATGTGGAGCACAGTTAGTCTAAGAAAACGATGCAGTCATTGTTGGCTTGATGTGAATTTTGTTTCAAAGTGGTGAAGATTGAAGATACAGTAGGTCAAGAACACATGCGTCGTGAAGTTCTTCGGGGGCCGCACGGTCAACCGAAACACCAGGATGTTAATTCGACCAGCAACGGAGGCGGCGCAGTTCGCGGGTACTACAACATACCGCATTAGACGGTAGATTAAACCCCAGGTGCGATTCCGGAGCCGGCACGTTTAATTGCATCATGTCTGCGCCCCATGAGGGCTCCATCATTTGAGAGCTTTGGAATGCCCTAAGCCTTGTGACATCTCTAGTCAGTCTGCACTGCTTTTGATCTTGCAGTTCCGAACAACTACTTATTTATTACAGAGGTACGTCCTTTTGACGACCGAACTCAAAGGACAACAACGCTCCACGAAAATGAATTATGAACCCTTCTCGAGTTCTTTCGATGTTATAGTTCGCGCGGGTTCTTTTTTCGATCTACAGGAACATAAGTTCTTCCCGATTTCAATGGCCCACACCATCCATATAGATCACATCGACATTGTTCGTATACTGGACAACTGTTTCGATCATTAGTAAAAACTTTGAGACGAGTGCAGTCCTCTATTTTGAATATGAGAGACTTGACTTACGTTACGGCATCCATGCTGAAGACAATGTGCCAGAATTTCTCAAATACCCAGCCAACACCAAAATCATTTGCAATCGAGGTCTGCTGAGTCCATCGCAGCATTCTTTCATAGTCTTCCCGTGGTCGTTTCCGGATTTGTTCTCTCGTAACTGCAAATTGGCCGCAACATGCAGCTCCAATGTCTTTGGGAACTTTGTCCGCGGTGACATCGAATATCTGCATGTACATTTCCAGCAGACGAGACTGAAGATAGGTGCTTCCGGCAGGAACATTGATCTTCCCCGGGTGAAGCTCAGGGGGACCACAGCCGGGTTCCTCTTTGCACCTAAGATTTGCAAACCCATGAGCTGCAACGGCATCAAATCGAATTTGTTTCAGTGCGTTCGGAGTCAATTTGTTCGTGATGTCATTATGCCATTGTTCTTTTGCGTCGTGCACAAAGACGGTATATTTTGGCAATGCGTCGTAATAGTCGAGAATGTATGAAAGGTAGACGGGTGCTTCACGCCCTCTATAAGATCTAGGCGTGAGACAACCTTTCTCGCCCCATGAATCTGTGGAATAGACAATTGCTGTATAATCACTGCGATATCTTTCAGCCAAACGCTTATCATGATAACAGCATGGAGAGCATTACTGATGGCGGCAAATGTCTCTAAGCCAGCTGACGTCTTCCGATCTTCGTTTTCCCAGCACGACGACTTTATCAAGCAGACTCAGGTCCTTCGACATCTGAGGAAGGCGAAGAGTTGACAATGGTGCTGTTCGCGGTTGATTAGAATTCCCGCAATCGAACTTCCGGCTCAGCTCAGGATCTTTGGTACAAACCTGGCAACCTCCAGTACGAGAATAATTTGAACAGTCCAAGTGAAACAACCACGAATATCGCCAGGGCTCTCGCCCACGGACGGCGAGTCCTCAACATAGCTGGGTCAACTCAATCTGGATGGCCAAAGTGCGATGATGAAGCTCCCTGCATGTACCTTGTTCAAGTGTAAGTTTGTTTGGTGCACTGACCAACCGAAGGCATCATGACATCAAGCATTGAATTAGACAACGTGAGTTGCTCGCGGGCACTGAGCGACGAGTGTGTTAAAATACATGGCCAGAAGAAGAAGAGAACGCATCCAGGGACCAAATAACGTGACACGAAGTCTCTCAGGTAATAATAATGGACAGACCGACCGTATAGTCGCCATGCACGTGTGATTCTGGTCACGATCGGCGCTTGCCCGCTTTCGACCGAAGCTGGAACGTCCCGTCCACTTTCATTCTTCCACTAAGGAGTGGCTTCATCCTTCGCCCAGCATTCTTTTAATTCAGGCGGTTTCTGGTGGGCGGTTGACCAACTCAGACGGCATGCAGTTAAATCGCAGCCTCCGGATATTTTCTTCCTCACATGCGACGGCGTTTGTGGCCTTCGTCGTTGCTTACCTGATTGCGATACAATATTTCCGCGTTGTGTCTGCCCCGGATCCATCGTCCTTATTTCTTGATCCGGAACGAAGATACGAACAAAAGTACTCCTTGGTCCGCGTCAAGGAAGCTGACGACTTTATCGCCCGAGCCTGGAAGGAACCAGAACTAGCCAAGGCGTCCGCCAAACCCTTCCTCTGTGTTGGCGTTCCCACTGTCCAGCGAGATGGTGCAAGATACTTCAAGACCCTGATGGGCTCCATGATAGACGGCTTATCAGATCGCGAACGGTCGGAAATCTTCTTTATGCCCTTCATTGCAAATGTGGATCCGAACGTCCACGAAGCTTTCAACGAGCCTTGGCTTGCCAATGTTGCCGATAGGATCTTGACCTACGAGACCGTTTCGGACGAGGACCGCGAACGCCTGCGTTTTTTGGAAGATCCAACTGGACATGTTCAGAAAGCCTTGTTCGATTACACGTACTCGATGCAAGGCTGCTTGAACACGACTGCTCCCTACATGCTTATTCTGGAAGACGACGTGATCTCCATGGATGGTTGGTATAGCCGAACGAAAGCGGGATTGAAAGCTATGGAGGCCAAGCCCGAATATCATGACAGTACTTACCTGAGATTGTTCTACAACCAAGGCCTGCAGGGTTGGAACAGCGAATTTTGGCCTTACTATGTCTTTTATTCTATCCTTTGGGAGCTCTTCCTCATCACTGTCATCTACCTTCTCCATCGCAACAGTCCAGCAGCGGCCCGATTTTTGACTCCGCGTACGATCTTGGTCATTCTTTTCATTTGCTCTCCCGCTAGTGTAGCTCTTTACTTCGCAGCCGGACGAGTCACGGTCTATCCCCTTCGAAATGGCATCAGCAAAATGAATTCTTACGGTTGCTGCTCCCAAGCATTCGTTTTTCCACGCGAGCAGGTACCACCGTTGATCGACTTTTTCAACGAGGTGAAAGTTGGTTTCCGCGATTCATTGATCGAGGAATACTCCGACAACCGCAGTATGACGCGCTGGGCACTGACCCCAAGTGTGTTTCAGCATATTGGGACTCGAAGCTCAAAGTCTGTCGGCAGTAAGAACGATCAAGACGTTGGAGCGAAAAATAGGTGGAACTGGCATTTCGAGGCCTTCAATTCGGAAAAACTGCACAAGGAGCATTTGGCATTGATTGCGAGCGAGATCAACCAGGGCTTTACGCCAGATGAAAAGTAGATCTGTATATTACATTCATGAATGTTGTCGTTCCAAAATTTCCAGTTGTCTCTTCAATAGTAAATTATACATGTAAGTCTACGCGACGCGCCAAGTATTAGCAGTAGTCTATTCTTGGAGATCGAGATAACTTCGAAAGATCTCCCACTGCTCTGCCATAGCATCGTACGACAGAATGAAGCGCTGCAATCAAAGACACAAGTTCTAGCCCTGAGTATAAGGCTCGCTTTTCTGTCCAAGACTAGAACGCATTGCACGACGCTTGGACATCCATCGCGCGCAGAGTCAAACGCCTAGATGGATTTGCTACTCTACGAATTTCGCGTACGACTTGCGATTCCATTACGCGCAGACCAGTAGGGCATTCAGTGCACTCTCGTTCTACTCAGACCAAGCCTGCAGATTAACGGAGGGAGCTGCCTACTTCAGGCGAATAACGGGAGAAGGGTGTGAGTGAGGGTGGCGAGGAATGAGTGTGGTTTTCGTGCGATGCAGTTGCTGAACAAGAACACAGGGGGAACAGCGCAATGAACGGATACAGTGGTAGTCTTTCGCTCAGGTTACATAAATATGCACTAAGCTAGACAGCGATGCACGTTGTTGAGATGTAACGGTGTGGTGTGGCGTTCGGCTGATCCTCGGGGAAAATAAACAGGCCATTATAATACGTGAGAATTGCCAAGGCTATCATCCACGAGCAGCAATAGCTCGCTTGGTTCGGTTGTATGATGTAGCGGTTAGCATTCCAGATTTTGAAGCCTTTATTCAATATTCTGGTTACCCCGGTTCGAATCCGGGTACGACCTGATTCTTTTTGTATTTTTTTTAGTGTTTTCATGCTTTCTCTTTCACTTGCCAAGGCCTCTTGAAAGCACAACCTCGTTGTTTTTGCTTTCATGACAATTCTCTTGGGTTTGCACTCACGAGCAGTAACTGCTCACTTGGTGCGGTTGTATGATGTAGCGGTTAGCATTCCAGATTTTGAAGCCTCATCTCAATGTTCTGGTTACCCCGGTTCGAATCCGGGTACGACCTCGTTTTTTGCATTTTTGGAGGCTCTTCTTACGCATTCTCTTGCGCGTGCTAGCCAACCTTGCCCGAGAGCACCGCCTCATTTTTTTCGCTGATCCCAATTCTTGTCAAACTCTTGCATCGTCCTCGTCTCTGATTCATACAGTATCGAGGACTAAATATTGACCATTTGTTGCCTCGGTGGACACGAGACCAAAATTTTGGCTGGGCTATTAAGCCATGCAGGATTACTCGAGGTGCACAGATTTCAGATTGTAGTTTTCGCTGTCTTATGGTGCTCTCCCCGTTATCATCAAATTGGTGCAGTGTTGGACGAACAGTTTATGCCGTAGGTTGGGCAGCTCACTCGAACAAAGCGTCGCGGGGCCACACACATGCTTTTTTACACGACACAATGAAAGGCTATGCATGTTGGGGGTAAATATCGGACTGTCTCGTGAAATGACCATTATTTGAAGTCTACCTACGTACTATCAAATACTTACGATTATTCGGATAGTCTCGATGGGCAAGTTTGGGTTTATATGAGACGAGTGCCGTACGAGATCATAACTTATGGTAGCGCTGCCCTCAGCTCTCATACTTCCCTCCTGTACTTCTAGAACAGGGACAACATAGGACTTTTTACTTCAGTATCATCTTCGGTAGTCCCAGGTATATCGATATACAATCTTGGAAATAAAGTGTAGGAGAGGAAGAAGGCGCAGCGATAGTAAGCATCGAATAACCCCAAACCAACCCTAACAACACAGACGGCCAGGTTTCCAGTCTCTACGGTCTCAATGCATTCGATATGATGGCTCTAAAGCCAGTAAAATATGCTAAATCTCACAAGGCGATCGACCATTGGATATACGTAAATTCTCTTGTAATAAATCATAGAGATTATTCCAGGGAAGTAATCAAAATAATATAGCGGGGATAACACTGTACAGTACACTCTACCCAAGGCCAGGCAGCACCCTGAGATGGAGGGGCAGGGCAACTCTGACGACATGAACGCCGAATAATCTCCGCCACCCCCCCAACACTCGTTGACTCTGCAACAACTGGATTTTACGCCATTGGCACCAGACAATATATCGCATGCTCGCAAATCGACTATCACATCTCTCCCGCACATTTCGTGCAACGACAGCAGTTCTCCTCCGACCACAGAACACCCAAAACATTCTCCATCAACCAACGCGAACCATGACCACTGCAATGGGAAAGCGCCTCGACGGCAAGACCATCGTCGTGACCGGCGCCTCCTCCGGCATTGGACGTAGCACTGCTCTCGAATTCGCTCGTACATCGCCCAAGAACCTCAAGCTCATTCTCACTGCTCGTCGCATTGATGCCTTGAACGAGCTGGCCGCTGAGATCAAGAAGGAAGTTGGCGATGGCGTTCAAGTGCACGCAGTCAAGCTTGACGTTAGCAAGCCCTCTGAGATCGCTTTATTCATCCCCAATCTGCCTAAGGAGTTCCAGGAAATCGACGTTCTGGTGAATAACGCCGGAATGGTGAAGGGTGTTGATAAGGTAGGCGATATCAAGGCCGAGGACTACGAAGAGATGATCGCAACCAACGTCACCGGTCTAGTCAACATGACACAAGCCTGCCTTAACGTAATGAAGAAGCGAGGTGAGACGGGACAAGGAGATATCATCAACATTGGCTCCATTGCCGGCCGAGCAGGATACCCAGGTGGCTCCATCTACTGCGCTACCAAGTCCGCTGTTCGCACATTCTGCGAGGCAATGCGTGCCGAACTCGTTTCAACTCGCATTCGCATTTCTATAATTGAACCAGGCCAAGTCGAGACGAACTTTAGTGTTGTTCGATTTTACGGCGACAAAGCCAAGGCAGATGCTGTTTATGCAGGGTGCACGCCACTGACGCCCGATGATATTGCTGAGACCGTCGTCTGGACTGCTGGAAGACCCGAGAACGTCGTTATCGCTGACATGCTAGTATTCCCTAACCATCAGGTGAGTGGAGCTTGTTCCTTCCATTGATATTTCAAGGCTAATATACGAATAGGCTTCTGCGACAATCATGCACAGGAGGTCATAAGTATATGTACAGATTGTACAGCAAAAATAGTACGCAATGTATTCAGGAAGTATAAATGCAGCACATGGGATGGTCCATTATGAAGTGACGCTGGTCTCTTGTTCATGTGCCTATTTACTTTGACGGGTCCAGAAGCAATTTACCTGTCGTCTTTCGTCCCTCCAAATCCTGCTGAGCCTGCGCACAGTCACTGAGCGCGTACGTCTTGAAAATGTGTGGATCAAGCTTCTCCTTGATGACAAAGTCAAACAGCTCATTGACGTAACCCTCAAACTCCTCTCTCGTGACAATGTAGTTGAAAAGCGTTGGACGCATGACACGAGCATTCTTTGCGCTCAGTCTCGAGATGGTCAACGGGTCTGGTGCACCAGAGGCATTACCGAATGAGATCAAACTGCCCTTGCGCGCCAGACAGTCGAGGGAGAGATCGAATGTCGACTTGCCCACACCGTCAAATACAGCAATGACTCCTTTGTTATCAGTCAATTCCATGACTTTGCTCTTTACGTCGACTTCAGAATAGTTGATCATGTGTGTAGCTCCAGCCTTGCTAGCCAAAGCCACTTTCTCCGAAGTCGAGGCCGTGCCGATGATATTGGCGCCTACTGCCTTCAGCAGCGAGCAAAGCCACTGTCCAGTTCCACCCGCAGCAGCATGGACAAGAACCCAATCACCCTTATTCACATGATGAGCTTCGCGAATAAGAGTGAGCGCCGTGAGCCCTTGCAATAACGAAGCAACACCGACTTTCGGCGCGAGTTGCTCGGGAAGCTTCATCACTTTCGCGGCATTCGCAGCCGTGTATTCGGCATACGTACCCTCAGATAAAGCGACGACTTTGTCGCCTTCCTTGAGACCGTACACATCACCCGAACCAAGTTTGACCACCGTCCCCTCCGATTCGCGGCCGAGAATATATGGGAATTGAGGCGCTGGATAAAGTCCAGAGCGGAAATAGCTATTTTGTATTCGCCCGTTAGCTTCCCGGCACTTGTCTATATGATTGTTCGGGGTGTGACGAAAGCTCACGTGTCAATGAAATTAACGCCGACAAAGTCATTGTGGATGAGCACCTGGCCTTCTTTGGGCTGTGGCACGGGCAAATCAGTTTTGTGCTGGAGTACTTCAGTGCCGCCGTTCTTCTCAATGATGACGCCCTTCATGGTGCTGGGAATGGACGCCATGGTTCTGATAAAGGTGTTTGGACGATTGAAGTGGGAAGATATCGCGGCTGCTCTGCGAGTGGATATTGAGACACGATGTGCAGTTGCGGCGATACGATTAAGAAACATTCAGCGAAGTAGTTGCTTATGAGATGGTGTTTGGGACCGCAATGGGACAAGTTACATTATAAATCGAACGAGACTACAAACTCGCCCCGCTTGCGACATCGCTTGGCTCGGAAATTCCCCGCAATGTTTTGGCGCCATTCCAGGCAATAGATAAATACAGTATAAGTATCGAACTTATTGATTTGCACATTGAATTTCTGCGTTTACGTTGTTCGCCCGCGACGGTTTAAATCCTAAAAATCCCCTTGTTTTCTCCCGATCTTTCAGTTCTCTCACTAATCCTCCTGATTTTTCATCCGTCATCCTTACGCCTCCTCGTTCATTGCCGATCAACTATTCTGAACCATCGGCCGTCTTACACGACTATACTTGCCCAGCCCAACTTAATTTCTCTTCCATGTTCCATTTCCGAGAAGTAGACGTGGATTTGCGCGCTTCATCCCTTAATACATTCGGTCTATTTCAAGGTGCGAGACTGAGAATTGCCTTCTCACAAGATGGTTGAACAAAGAACCCCCAGCTTAGAGACCCCTCAATCTACAAGCAAGTCCAAGGCTGCGAGGTTCAATATTGAAGAAGTTACAAATTGCAGTAGATAATGATTCAGAGATCAACTTGGCTGAGCAATATCCCCCCGAGTATCCGCAGCGTCTAGTAGAAGTGAGGGATTCAATCGAGAGCTCTTCAAGTAAGCGCCGCAATGCCACCATTCCTCTTTTTTTGGCTAGGTGAATCTAACATGGTTTTACGGTAGGAAAAGCTAAATCGACTTCCCAGGCTCCACGAGAGACTGACGAGGACATCAGACAGTCCCGTTGTTCATCAGACCCAGCCGAAGTCCACTTTCCTCTCTCAGCTACAGTGGCTAATCTACTCGAGTTACAATCTGCAACGTGTCTGTCTGACGAAGTTTCTCAAAGGCTGTTCCGGGTTCTGCAGAATAGTGATGTTCTTTGGAAGGCTCCATTCCCCCGCCAGAAAGGAGTGTTCAAATGCTCTGTAGACATAGTTGTCAAAGCGGTTCGCAACATTGACTATTGCACTGAATACACCACCTTACAATATCTTGACCGTCATAAGTCAAATATCCCCGTGCCAAAGCCTCCCGGCTTAGAGCGTATGAATGGCATATCATTAATATTCATGAGTACACAATTATCACGCCATCTTCCGCCCATCATGGTCCTCGCATCGTGTTCACGCATGGAGACCTAAGGCCAGACAACATCATGGTTGAATTGACCAACGAGAATCAGTATATCATTTCTGGAATCATTGACTGGGAATATAGTGGGTTCTATCCTGACTATTATGAATCCGTCCGATGCGCAAACTGCCTCAGCCTGTACGAGGAAAATGATTAGTTTTTATGTCTGCCAAATTGTGTCTTGCCCACTCTCTACGCTCAGTGGTGGTTCATTGATCGAGTTAGGGAAACTAGAGTTGTACAAGCAGACCGCTCGGCATAATTCAGGAGTATCTTACATATAGAACCCAGATTGACGATCTAATCTCTTTGATTTGCTTAACCTTTTGGTATCGGAACATATCGAAGAACATCTTGCTCACAGGAACCAGTAGGCAGTAGGGCGGTTATTATCAGAGTAATCGAATGGATACAGAGGTAGGTCGGGTTTGAAGGGACCGACCAGGCTGAGCCTCGGGGTGAGCGACCAGCTAAGGGCGGAACCCGTGACTGACTCACCTAGACCACGTTATATATCGAATCGAAGGAGGCTACAAACTCGCCTCGCTTGAGCGACATTCTAGGGTCAATATGAACAACGATTGTTGATCTATTCCACTCGTTGGCATTTCAAGTTACCCTTTTCCAAGTTTAGGAACCTCATCCTTGCAGCTGAATTGATTGCATGTGATCAATCGCTTCGTCTTCAATCTGGACCGCTGTTGCTCGCATCACCGTAACCTTCTTCATCGTCGTCGCAGATCTCAACACTTTCACCATTGAATTTTTCCCGCTTTCGCTCGCTGGCCCTCTTCATCCATTCCTTTGGGGGACCAGGCTCTTTCCAATCGTATATACGCTCGTTTGGCAGCCAGGTGAAGAAAGTGGGGTAGACCGTTTCGACAGAAGATAGCCACATTAACCCATTTTCGAGCTCTTTGACCGTTACATCCATCTTCGTACCGACATAGCAGTATTGTAGGATCTCTTCCTCGACAAGGAACTCATAATTTTTAGATTGATAAGCCTTGACGACATCCTCAGGAAGATCATTTGGATCGGCGGATGGATTGTCCCAAAAGATGCATTTGACTTTGGCCAATGGCTGCACAACTGTGCCAAGAAATTGTTCGTCGTTGTAGATCTTTGCTGCATTTTCCGAAACGTCTTGGATTTCCACGACTTCAAGTCCCACGGTTCCTTGGAAAGTGAGAGTAGCGAGGGTGGAGATCAACTCACTCGATTCGAGTTGGTCTAGCTGTTCATCAGAGCCGTAAGCATACATGGCAGCCTTGAAGATGAGAAGAGGTTCTTCTGGTTTCAAGGATAGGACATTGACATCCTCCAGTGCGCTCCAGTCCTTGGATTTGACGCCCTCATTGACGGTGATTTGATCTCCGAATAGCTTGGAACAGGCTTCGTTGAAATGGCCCGGCAGTTTTCGATCCGTAATTGCAAGATCTTTGAGCTCACGCTCTGCCTCGTCACAAGCTTTCATGGCAGCTGTGAGTTGAGCTTTAAATTCAGGACAAACGTCAAAAAGAATCAGATAGATGTAGAATCTTCGTAGGATATTTGCGGCCAACATTACTTCGGCTTCATTGCACCAGTCGAAGGAGGCCGTGAAATGAGAAGACAGGAAAGCCTTGGCAATTGCTTCAAAGTCAACGACCCATGTTGGACCAGTGATGAGATCGTCGACGATTCCATCCTTCACAATCTCTGCGATCGTGTAGTGATGTGTCATCTGCGCAATTTCCTCTTTATCGAAGCCCTCGCGAGCTAATTGCTTTGCGTCATGGTTGTTTGCGAATTGCCGCGGACCACAGGAGATTCCTCCGAAGCTCAAAAAACTTTCGAAGATGGCGTGAGTTTTTTGATGTTTCTTACCACGTGCTGCAAACCGATTGATGGCTGTTTCAATACGGACAAGAAAAGACTCTTCCAGGTTGTAGTGTTCATTCTCTCGTTTGTACTCTTCCGCACTTGGAGGATTTACAGGCGCGTTGATCTCAAACCCGGTGGTTTTGAGCATTCCCTTTGTAAGCCATGGTGACTTCTCAAGAACCTCGGCAATTTCACGTTTCTTCTTGTCGAGCTCTGGCTTGACAAATGGCGGCTTGGTCAGGGGATACCTACGTTTGACATGAGTGTCATCGACGACTTCCAGGTAGAGGCTCATCGTCAACGCCTCTTTAACTAGGTTGATTTGTTTGAACTTTCTCAATTTGCTGAAGCTGCAAAGCATTTCACTGATGCTGACGGATCCACTGCCGTCCCCGCCAGTGAGAGCCAGAAGATGACGATCTCCTCGGATGAAGTCGTCGTCGAAAAGGAACTCAAAACTCTGGATAATTTCCGTCGCCTCTGGATGAAGTGCAACAAGAAGGTCCACATTTGTTGAAGTGGACGGGATGGGGGAGTGAGAGGCCATGTTCGATGCTGTAGTGGGGGTAGAGTTGAAAGTTTCTGATTTAGTACTCACTTTTTTGTAGTCGCTCTGTCTGTAGTGCGACGCCGTGCTGTTCGCCCAAGTGATGTTCTGGATTGTGGTCAGTTGGCGAAGAGGAACACGACAAGTTACGTCAAGTTTCGTCGCCTGTGTCAAGTGGGAAGTGGGAAGCGAGAAGCGATGTGTTTTTCACACGGCTTTGATTTTGGAAACAAAGGTGAACTGCACACGTTGAGACAGAGTGATCGATTGATCATCAAAGACGAGGAGCCGTTGGATAAGGTGAGGGCAGCACGTGCGTGTTCAGAGAGAGCAATGTGAGTTTCTGTCGACAGAAAATGATGTATGAGTGGTAGTTTTATCAAATCTTGCTCCGATAAAACACGGCAGATCAGTGAGAGGTCAAACCACACGTGTTGAAGCATGTGCGTGACGGCATGAAAGTGTGTTGTGAATGATGAAGTGGTGGAGGTGAAGTGCGAAGGTTGCGGGTACCTGAATTAGTGTTGCCGTGACGCGCTTGCCGGCGAACTCAAAATACGTCAGCCAAGCCTGACAGCCGCCATCACCGGGATAACATTACGCGATTCAAGGGGGACATTCACATCAATCCATCCAACGTCAAGCTTTATGATATAACTACAGTATGGCCGAATCCGCAAAAGAGCTGGATCCTACCACATTGAAAGCCTTTGAGCATGCTGCCGCCGGACACCACGGAGTCATGTCAGATCCCTCAGGAGAGCTATTCATCAAACCCAGCGCCACTCAAGAAATCCACTTCTACCAACAAACATTCTCCGAACATGAAGAGTTCTCAGAGCTCATACCCACCTTCATGGGTACCATCAAGCTTGGGGCTCCCGATGTCGCTGCTATCCAACAACTTCCCGAAGTTAGCGAGGCGCAAAAGCAGCAAGCCCTTTCACATGGCAAGAAAATCAAAGCCGACACTGCTATCGTACTTGAGAATCTCGAATACGGCTTTCAGCATCCCAATGTCCTGGATCTCAAACTAGGCTCCAAATTGTACGAAGAAGGCACGGAGCCCGAAAAGGCTGCGAGACTTGATAAAGTCGCCGCGGAGACCACCAGTGGATCTTTAAACTTTCGCTTGGCTGGTATGAAGGTTTGGAATGGCGGATCATATGACATCTACGATAAATTTTACGGACGGAAATTCAACGCCGACAACGTCAAAGATGGATTTGCCACTTTTTTCAGCGGACTCGTAACTGGTCTCGCGAAGGACGATGCCTTGCATTTGCTGGAGTTGATTAGGGCTGAGATCATGAAGATCAGAGATGCTTTGGAGCATACTGAATCACGCATGTTCTCCTCTAGCATACTCGTCGTCTACGAAGGCGATAGTAAAACGCTAAATGCGCTTATGACCGGTGAAACGAGAACTTCGGGGTTGGACGGGCGCGCGCCTACAGATAGCGAAGTACAAGAGAACAGTGATGGCGAAGATGAAGACGAGGACGATCCACCAGTTGCATTCCAAGTTCGAATCATCGACTTTGCACATGCTTCATGGACGCCCGGCCAAGGGCAAGATGACAATACGATCAAAGGGTTGAAGAATATAGAGAAACAAATGGACCAGCTGCTGGCTCAGCTTGGTTAAAGATCTTGGGTGTATTTGTGAGTTATTTGCGGCGGAGTTGGTGGTCTGGTAGATACCCATGAGATATAAGTTATATGTATTTTACTTTTTCCTCGTCTTAGTTTTGCTTATGTTGTCTGTAATTGCCATATTTCGACTGCGGTGTCACATTCGATAATATTAAATGTAAGTTATAGACCGTCCTTGTTATCATCATTCACCAGAAAATGTAATTGAATATATCTTTCAAGAAGTGACCTGATGAAACCGTGTGGAATTCAAGTTCAAACCCGAAGTGCACGGACCGAGCGTGTCGACTACGTGAAGACTTTACCATCAATCCATCGCCACCTTTCCTCAAAGACATCAAACCAGGACCTTGAATCGAAAAGGAAAAAGGAGAAACGTAATCATGGCACTCCCGGGATTATCATTGCCAGGCTTAGGTCTTCAGCTAAATACACCTACACCGCTTCTCGGTGGTCAACCCAGCAGCGCGCCACAAGCAATTCGACAGGAAGACGTTCCGCCCCAGGCCGAATGGCGTTTTGAAGCGGGGTTCGGAAAACCATTCACGGTTAAATTACTTGGAGGCCATGCTGAATTCTTTGGTGTCGAACTCGCGCCGAATCAAACTTATGACTTTTCGGGCCGCAAAGGTGCTATTTTCTCGTGGCAGGGCTGTCGGCTGGAGGTTTCGGGTGATGCTGAGAGCGAGTATGTGGGACGGGAAACGGAGTATGCTATTGAGTGGCTGAACGTGCACGGGATGCTGGAAAGCGCGAGAGACGATTCGAGGGAAGGGCCTAGGGTTTTGGTGGTTGGGCCGGATCATGTTGGTAAGAGCAGTCTGGTTCGAAGCTTGGCTGGCTGGGGTGTCAAAGTCGGGCGGACGCCGACGGTGGTGAATCTCGATCCAAAGGAAGGACTGTTGGCTCCGCCTTCAAGCCTGACGGCTACGACGGTCGGCTCACAACTGGATGTCGAGAATGGGTATGGTATCAGTGGCATTTCAGGACCGACGGTTACTCCAGTCAAGACGCCACTGGTATATCACTTTCCACACGCATCGCCACTCGACAAGTCAGACGTGTACAAGGCATTGGTCACACGCATGGCACTCAGTGTCACCAACAAACTTGAAGAAGACGCGCAAGCAAAACAGAGCGGCATCATAATCGACACGTCGGGCAGCTTGAACGACCCAAGAAGCAACTACGACATCATCAATCACATCATCTCCGAATTCAGCATCACACTGGTTCTCTGTTTGGGCTCCGAGAGACTCTACAACGACCTCAACCGGCGATTCACAACTTCCAAAGTCGGCGATGAATCAATACCCGTCCTTCGAATTTCCAAGCCCGGTGGTGCTGTCGAGCGTGATGCCAGCTTCATGAAACAAATGACCCAACAGCAGATCAGACAATACTTTTTCGGCACGTCGAAAGAGCCCCTCAACCCCCACAGCCATTCAATTCCATACACCGATCTGAACGTCCTCCGCGCCAAATCAGCAGCATCTGAACCAGGACCAGAAAACCCTTACGGGGGAGGTCTCGACGACGACGACGAAGACGACATACCCTACGCCAACAAACCCGTCAAAATAACCGGTATTCTCTATGAAAAATCCCCCCCAGGCGCTACATTGACCGGCTCCCTGATGGCGGTCAAATACTGCCCAGGCAGCAGCAACGAGGAGACGGTGCGAGATAGCACTGTCATGGGTTTTGTATATGTAGCCGAAGTAGACGACACGAGGAAGAAGATTCGTTTTCTTGCGCCGCATCCGCAAAGATGGGGGGACAGGGCGTTAGTTTGGGGACCGTGGCCCGAGGCCATAGCGGATTTAGTTGTATGAAGGGTCGATATGATGTAGAATAGATAGAACTGAGATACCCCGTCAAACTTTCATAAATTCGGGAGATGCGACGTAATTCCTAGCTATCACATGCAAAATGGAATGCAAACATATCACTTTGTATGTTTTAACTTTTATTGATATGTGTACATCATTTATACAATCATGAGATGAGAGGCCGTCGAGCAAGCAGGCACCGAAACTCAACATGCATGTTACCTGCCGTCAACGAATGAAAAGACACCTCCGCTAAATGCATTACACCTCCTTTACGCTTCTTCGGCCTTGCAGGTGCTTGGCCGAAGATGGCGACGTTTTGCCAAATCTTCTCTCTCCATACCAACGACAGTGTTCAGAAATAGCAATTCATCATCTTCCTTCTCTCCTAATTATAAGTCAAAGAGGGCTTGTTTACTCGACGTTGGCGGAGCCGGCGTCTGAGGAAGCGCCAGTGACGGATATGCTGGGGTCGACTGCGATCATTTCGGCGAGGATATCGAGGATTGGCTGCAAAATTTATTGTTAGTGTCCACGAATGACAAAAGTTAAACTCCAGAAGAATGGAACATACCTTGGGAACAGTCTTGTCGTAGATGGAGATCAACTCTCTTGGGTTGGGGTAGACCTTGAGAGCACGGTAGAAGCAGAGGGCAGCCTCGACTGGGTCGGCGCCAGAGGTAGCCATCTGCTCGCCCTGAGCTACCTCTTGCATGAAATAGCTCTCAGTCTCCTCAGGGTCGCGTGGGAAGCCCTCATCGTTGGCCTCCTCGACAACGCGCTTGATGCGGTCCTTCTGTGCGTTCTCTGAAGCCTTGGCTTCTTGCTCCATGGCCTTGGCGACCTTTTTGTGCTGCTTCTTGAGCGTCTTGCGGAAGGCCGGGTCGCTTCGGCGGCGGTGATCAAAGTAGACAGCATAGGCAAAGGCACCGGCTGTGATTACGCCAGCGGATGCGAGCAGGATGGTTGTGAGCGAGGTTTGCTGGGAGGGGACGGTTGAAGCCATGGCTGAAGGTGCTGTGCAAGAGTCGCGGGGTCGCTGGTGGAAGTGAAGCTGGAGAATCAAGAGGATGTGGTTATAACCAGCAAGATGATTAGATGCAGTGGATTGTTGGTGAAGAGAATGATTGAAGACAGCGCTGTTGATGTTGTTGTGGATGTTGTTCTGTGTGAGTCTCGCTCTTCACGATGGGAGCCCTTTTTTGGTGCACAGACGTTCGTCACGGCTTGCCTCTAGCCTGGTCAGGCAGCTCCACGTGAAGGGAGCTCAGACGGTTGCACAGCACATCCCGTTACCGCCGACCCCAGGGCTTCCATACATACCACAACACCCTCGATTCACACTTCCCCATTGTTCGCCGCAAGTCAATCGCCGACGAAGCCATGTCGGACGAAAAGAGCCATTTAAAGGGTCTGTCCCTGCGACGGAAGAAAACGGTGCGTCCGTCGCTCGCGACTCGTCCAACCATCTCGGCGCCCCGTCAGATCTCCGCTCCCCGCGACCCCAGCATCGATGGCAACAGTTCTAGGAATCCCTCGGTATGGAGCAACGACAGCGAGGCCCGCCCACGCGAGCCGCGTCCCAGCATCTCAGGCCGTGATAACACGAGTGATCTGGTTAAACGACGGTACAGCACTCGCTTTGCTGCTCCGGGTCAGCAACAAGACGGGATGGTACCTCCTATACCCGCCATGCCTGCCATGCCAGCCCAGTACGCCGATACTATGAGTCGCAGCCCCCCGAAAACCATTCAGCCCAGGAATCCAGATCGTGAACGGTATGCTGGACCAGGAAAGCTAAGGATTGACATGCGAGCAATGCGTGACCCAAACTTGGCTGCCGAGAAATACGTCCAGAGCATACTTGGAGATGCCAGCGAGAAAGATATCCAGGCATACCAAGAGGAGTTACAACATGTTAAAATCAGTACAAGTGCCGAATTGCAACATAACGTCTATCAGAATCGGACTCAATTTATTCGCATTGCTAAGGAGGCTGATAAATTGAAGACGGAAATGCGAACTCTGCGGACTTTGATGAACGATCTGACGGGGACACTGGGCCATGCAACAAATGCTGGTGCGACTGATATGCTTAATGGCAACACAAGTATGTCGGATCGGAAGCGCGCCAACAGAAGTAGCGTTGCCAACCTCGAGGCTATGTGGAGCTCACACCTCCAAACCCTTTGGAAGAGAATTGAAGGGAGTCAAAAGTATTTGCCTGCCTTGCCTGGACGTCACATTATTATGGAGAGCCCGCGATGGGTCGAGTTGAATGCCGCAACGTGGAAACCAAAACGAAGAATATGTTTGGTATTACTAAATGACCACTTGCTCGTTGCAAGTGAGAAGAAAGTGCAGACCCAAAATGCATTGCCAAATCCCAAAGGACCTAATGCTCCATTTAGCCCTGGTGGTCCATTGCCCCAAACCGCATTGATTGCTGAGCGATGTTGGGCATTACAAGACGTCAGTCTTGTTGATATTAGCAATCGAAGCTCAAATTCCATCGCACAGAATGCCAATCAATCCAAAGCCATTGCAAACGCCATCAACATTCGTGCTGGTAATGAGTCTTTTACTTACGCCATATCCGACAATGCAGAAAAGGCTGGTCTTCTTGTTGCGTTCCGCAAGTCACAAGAAGACTTGCGCAAGAAAATGGCTGCCGAACATGGCGAACGCGAGCGAGCCATGGACGAGCTTGCTCTTTTGACTGGTCGAGATCCACGCAGTCTCCAGAAAGCCGCTGCCGCCGCAAATGCTGCAGAGGCAGAAGACCCTGCGGCAGGGGGGCTCACACGGAGCAACAGCGTTCTCATCGATGTGGAAGGCCGACAACAAAGCCTACGATGGGTCGAGTCACAGATTGATAGCCTCGATATCGACGTGGCTCTACAGCGATTTGAAGAGTCCGTTGCTCGAGTCGAGAAGCTGCGTAAGATAGCACGCAGCATAAAAGGAAATGCTGCAGCACAGGACATAATACTATCCAAAATCAACGAACGTGCAGCAAAGTTGGCTTCCAGCATCAGCCGTCAATTGGTCCAAACCAGTGCTGGCACCGAGCGAACAAAAGAAAATGTCTCCTGGCTCCTTCGTCTGGGCTATGAGGAAATGGCACGTATCCGCTATCTCGAATCGCGTACCGATACCATTCGCTTGCGTCAACGCCAGCTACCTTTCACTGGCGCATTGGTCCCCTACCTCCAAGCCCTATCATACACGACATTTACACTACTGCTCCACACATTCCGCACGTTCGCAGCATCTTTCCCTCCGGCCGCGGGATCTTCAGCTGTCAAATGGGCCAAAGAGCGCGTCGACGAATTCAACGCCCTGTTCGGCAGACAACTATCCAGCGTCGAACGCGGAGGTGAATTATGGATCGAATGTGTGACAACCGTCCGCGAGCAAGCCAAAGTCCTCAACGAGGTCGCCGTGGATTTCAGCAATATAGTCGCCAAGGGCTTCGACGAGCGGCCGGTGGTCATGAGTCCGCCGTCGACCAACGGAGCGAAATTCGTGCCTGTTGGATTGGGAGTGAGTACCTGAAAAGCTAGAACGGACAGGATGGTAGATATATAATGAACACAATACGGAATTGACCCAGGGGTCTTGAATACACCCTCATCTTGTTGTATATGTGCAAATTAAGTCGAGTTGTAATATATGTCAAAAAAAATGCTCTCTATGAGTCTACAATCGAGATTAAAAAATCTACAACAGCAGTTTACTCGGGGCAATCGCCTTTCCGAGGCCCGACAGCGGGCCTTTCTTCGCCAAAAAAGCAAAGACACATGATGGCGGTGAAGACACACAAGCCAGCCAAAACGGCATTCATATTCCCGTACCCAATGGCTTCTTTCAAGCCGCCGCCCAATTCGGGACCGATGGCCAGACCGAGCGAGAATAGCATATTAGATAGACCGTAGAGCTGGGCGTTCGGCCCGGCTTTGCCGTAGAATTCGGGATTGGCTTTGTGATATTTTTCGATAATGGCGGATGCTTCGACGATGGAGGGGCCGCTGATGGCGCTGATGCCGATGCCGTAGAGGCCTAGAAGGCTGCCGTAGAGGATGATTTGGTCGTGGCCGCCTTGGTGGGGGAGGCGGAGGAGGATGAGGACGGGGATCAGGAAGACGTAGCTGAAGACCGACATGGGTCTTGTACCGTAGCGGTCTACCATCCAGCCGAAAAATGGACCAAAGATCATGTCGCAGACGCCGAGGGGGAGGAAGAGGAGGCCTGCTTTGAGGGAGTCGAAGCCGAAATAGTCGGATGCCACGAGCGGGATGGTCGCGTCTGAGGCGCCGACGAGCGTGGCTTGGATCAAGCAGATGAGTAGTGCGGTTAGAAGAGAGGGGTTGGATAGACATGGGGCAATGGTTACCATGCGGGCGAAAGACGATTGATTCGGGGAGATGATGTATGGAGTGAGGTCTTCGTCTTTGGTACCGAGGAGAGGTTGCTCTTCGCCGAGAATGGTTGATTGTTCATCGTCAGCAGCGCCATCCAAGTTGCGAGGCGTTGAAGTACCGCTGCTAGAGCCATCGTTCGATTTATATCGACGGGCGATTCTCGTCTCGATCACAAGCAGTCGCATGATGAAATCAACAACAAGAACGGCGCAAGCCACACCAAAAACACCAGGGTAGCCAATCTTCTCATACAAAATGCCTCCGATAGGCGGTGCGCATAGTGCTCCAGCAGAAGTAATGCTGAAAATCGTTCCAATGGTTGCTCCAAGATTTTGGGCGCCGACGGTCTCTACCACCAAGGCAAGTCCGATGGTCCAGATGAGTGCACCGCTGACTCCTTGCAAGACACGGGACAGGATCAAAATCGGAAAGGTGCGTCCAAGGAAGAGTAAGACGGTCGAAGCAATCATAGTCGCCAAACCGAACAAGAAAGGCGTTGATCGAGAGGAAACTTTATCGGCCAGAAATCCAGCAACGGGACTGAAAACAACCGAGGAAACAGCAAATGTCGAAAGAAGCCTGGAAACGGCGGATTGGATCTCGGAATCAGGCACTCCAATGCGATCCTGCAGCATGAATGGCAGAATGGGCACAATCAGCGAGTAGAGGAAGATATCGCTGAACATGCCGACCGTTACAGTGGTGATGACAAAAGCCGAACTGGAGCGCCATTCTAGACCAGCCGGATGTTCGGAATAGTCGTTACGGAGTTGCAGAGTATTCAACAAACGAGTCCATGAAGAGATTAAAACCATGATGGCGGATTGGCGCTGGCCGTGAGGCAGGCCGGTAGTGGGTGAATGAATTGAGTTGGACCAAAGTAGGATGACGACGGAAGAAACTTTTATCAATGCGATTTCTTACAGATCGTCGTCCGATGTAGCCGTGGCGTGTCAGGGTCGCGATGTGCGGGAAGCAGATGTCTACATGGATCCCCGACAAGACCAACTACTGCTCGTCGTTAGTTGTCTTTGTATATTGTGTTGTGTGTGTAAGTGGGAGGAAGTGGATGGCCGTCTGGAAGTAGCAAGTCTACTTAGTCCAGACTATGTATGTTGGTTGACTTGCGATTGGCTGCGGCTGTGACTGCGCTGGCTTGCTTCGTCCTTCAATCGCACCTCTGGAATAATACATCTACACTCGTCGACATACAACAACGTCGCATCGCCATCATGGAAGATGAAGAGCCTCAGCCCAACGCAACGTTCGTACATTGCACTCCGTACGAACCACGCGCCTGGCCAGCCAGAACTAACCGTGCCGTGTGAACAGTGTCTACGTGCGCAACCTCGATGAATCCATCAAACTCCCAGCCTTGATCGAATCGCTTCGCTCGACCTTCTCCGTCTTCGGCACCATTGTCGATGTCATCGCGAAGAAGAGTCTGAAGCGACGCGGTCAAGCGTTCATCGTCTTCGACAATGCCGATTCGGCCCAAATGGCCATCGACGAACTGCAAGGCTTCGAACTGTTCGACAAGCAGATGCACCTTGCATTTGCCAAGACGCGTTCTGATGCCACTGTCAAGCGTGAGGACGGGGACGAGGCGTTTGAGCAGCACAAGGCTCAGCGCATAGCAGAGAAAGGTAGGCATCAACCTAACAAAGCCAGACAGCGAGACATGAGGACTGACAACTTTTACAGAACGAAAGCAAGCCGCCGAAGAAAAGGCCAAATTGCAGCAAGCCAAACATGCTGCTGCTGACGCTCTCGCCGAACGTCCTGTCAAGACTTCAAAGCCATCTGCAGGTGTTGTGCCAGAGGAATACCTTCCACCAAACAAAGTTCTTTTGCTCCGCGACTTGCCCGAAGACTACACCAAAGACAATGCTATGCTCAAAATCGTCTTTGGTCGCTTCCCTGGTCTCAAAGATATTCGCTTGGTGCCCGGCAGAAACATGGGTTTTGCCGAGTATGAGGACAAAGAAGGCGCTACCCAGGCCAAGGAGAAAATGGACGGACAAGAGCTTGCTGGAAGTGCGATCAAGGTCACCTACCAGCGAGATTAGGTGGTGCCCACCCATGTAATTTAAAAGAGTACTTGGTGATCGTCGCAGAAGACAGATCAACAGTACGTAAAACGAAGATCTATGAACTTGATTCGATGAAAGCTTTCCCCAACGCCATTGCTATTGCCCGACACTGCTCGCTTAAAATATCACATCCTCGTCACCTTCGTCGCCTAGCACATTAGTGTTGCTCTCGACTGGCTCTTCGCTGACATCGTTCTCCTTGTTGCTTTCTTTTAGTGATGCCAACTTCTTTTTCCGTTCCTCCTCTTCTTGCGCCTGTGCTCGTTCCTTGACACCCTTGACCTTTTTCAATCGGAAAAACTCCTCTCTGTCCAATTCGTCGAGCTCGGAGTTGATGTATTTGATTGTGTTTTCCGTGCGTGGAATAATAACATGTTCACTGCGAAATATAAAGTTAGCTTCACCGCCTTCATCGAAAGTTGATATAGCCCATCGGCACTCCAGGAAAATATGGAGAAATGGAGAAACATACATTGCGTTTACTCTTCGGTTCACCACCTTGATGACTTCATCCAGAATGACAAAAGCCGTTTGGAGACTGGCCAGCTCGACCAGCGTCTCGACAGCTCGAGTATAAGTCTCTCGACACCGCTGCACTTGTTGTCCACCCTTACCCAAGCCCGTCATACCGAAATCCGACGCCACGCCCTCAGCCTGGAAGCTCTCAAATTGCGGCAAGAACACACCACTGACGTTCTCCTGCTTGGTCCGTACACGAAAGCGAGCCTGCCGCACACTCTCGGTGATTTGATAGCCAATGCTGTTGTTGCCGACTGCGTAGGTGACTTCGGCAAGAGAGAAGGCGGCAATTTGCATTACACGGCCCATCTTTCGCTTCGCGTCGTCGATGCGCTTGGTGATGTCGCGGAAGCGTTTGGTGAGGGCTTCGGATTTGCGTTTGAGGAGATCGTGTCCGGTTTGAGCGCCTTTTAGTTTAGACTTCATTGCACCGAGGGACTGTCGCGTCGGGAAGACGGGCTCGCGATCCTGTTTGAAGGCTGCATTAGTATGACATTGGTATGGCTCCGAGGTGGTTTGAGATTGGCCGTACTTTGCCTGACATGGTGGCGGAGGGAGAGCTCGATGGCCCAGTAGTGATTCAAAGAGAGAGAGATTTGGCGTATCTAAAAAAGCTCAGATATCCCTAGAAGAGGTGTTGGAATAGCAGGCGGGGGTAACAGTATGCCGCAGACGTCGATGGCCAGAGGTGAGGTTGTAAGCCGACCGGGCTTGCCTCTTTGAGACGACAGCCAAGCCCAGTCGTTCCCTTCCCCACCACTGCGTCACTCGCAAGTCGCTGGCTTCGCTCTCACTCTTCAGGCCTTTTGAAAAGAAGCGACGCCAGCCCACTTCTCCACCGCGCACACGACCACCACCTCCACCACCGACAGTTCAAATCGCACCGGTCGTGTTTTCACGAATCTCCCCCGGATCTGGTCTGCCACATGGAGAGCTTTCCCTCACCAGCCATTTGAGAGCGAACGAAAATAAAAAATCCCACTCGAAATAGCATTCATACATTCTAGAACCGCATCACGAATCTTATACCATATTAGCGGAAGACCGCGCCTCATTTTTAACTTGGCCGACAACCGATCCATCTGAGGAGCATCACCACCCAGCATGGCGCCCAAAGGAAAGCAGCAGGAGCCGAAGAAGGCCAAGATGACGGCCGACGACAAGACGTTCGGTATGAAGAACAAGAAGGGTGGCGCTGCTCAGCGACAAATCAAGCAGATTAAGCAGGCCACTGCAACGGCCAAAACACCTGAGGAGAAGAAGAAAGAGGCCGAGAAACTGGCACGTGAAAAAGAAAAGGCGGCGGCCGAACAGGCCAGAAAGGAAGCCGCAGAATTGTTCAAGCCGGTGCAGTCTCAGAAGATTCCATTTGGCGTGGATCCCAAGACGGTACTTTGTCAGTTTTTCAAGAAGGGAGCGTGTGAAAAGGGAAAGAAGTGTAAGTTCAGTCACGACCTGGACATTGAGCGCAAGACACAAAAGAAAAGCTTGTACACGGACACGCGTGAGGGAGACGAAAACGAAGAAGACAGCAAGAAGAAAGATGACATGGCCGACTGGGATGAAGAGAAATTGCGAAGTGTCGTTCTTTCGAAACACGGCAATCCCAAGACGACTACGGACAAGGTCTGCAAGTTCTTCATCGAAGCTGTGGAGAACCAGAAATACGGTTGGTTCTGGACATGTCCCAAAGGAGGCGACAAATGCATGTACAAGCACTCGCTACCACCGGGCTTCGTTCTCAAGACCAAAGAACAGCGCGCTGCGGAAAAGGCACTCATGGACAAGTCCCCACTTGCCACCCTGACACTGGAAGACTTCTTGGAGAGCGAACGACACAAGCTTACAGGAAAGTTGACGCCAGTCACACCAGAATCATTCGCGACATGGAAGAAGGAACGTCTCGACAAGAAGGCTGCCGAAGCAGAGGCGCAGAAGCTCAAGGAAGCAACTGGTCGTGCCATGTTCGAAAAGGGCGATTGGCAAGCTAGCGAAAGCGAAGACAGCGACGACGATGGCGACGAAGAAGATCCATGGAATTTGGAGGCTTTGAGACGTGAGACGGAAGAAATGAGACAAAAGAAGGAAGAAGAGCGTCTGCTAGAGCAACAGACGAATGGAGTCTAAGATGGCAATCCTGACTACGAGGACGACAAGGATACAGGAAGGGGAGGCAGGCCGCGGTTATTCGGGTTCCTTTCTGGAGGAACGCGCACGTGTACATGATATCTTACCAAAAATCAGAGCATATTTCTTCATTGAAGCATCTCGAGTCATCATCGTCATCATCATCGGCTAGCCCTGTGACGTAAAACTTGAAACTGCGAGGGCCGTAATATATTTCCCATGACAAAGTGCAGCGTTGTAGTCGGAAGATATATATGGAACTCGCCAAGAAGTAACGTAAGCTGTATTGCCGGAATACGAAGGCCTTTCGTTGAGAAGCTACCGCTGTGATCGTACGTGGCAGCTGAGGAACAACACGCCAGTCAGTAGATATTCACCCACATCGGCCCGCCACCGGGAAAAAGCCATTCACAATGTCCAACGACGATGAAGTGAAGTCTGTCGAAGTGTAGATGTATCGGGTTGTCCACATTTCCGAGCAATGCTGAGGTGTTGATGGGCCTCAGGCCAAAAAGTCGGCTCCTCCACTCGACGTTTCTGTCGGCTGAATTCGGGGTTCGCGTTCCTGGCCTTGTTTTCCGGCTTAAAATAAAGTGACACGCCGCAACTTACCCCTCCTCGCACTCCCACTACTCAACCCTCACTACTACACCCGCCATTGAACCACCCTTTCTCCTCACTTCCACTTGAACTCATCGTCAGAATGGTTTCTGGCACTGTTCTCGTCACCGGGTAAGTTTCAAATGTTCCAAACAACAGCATTCTACCCATCAAATAAGCTCGTTTGTTGCTAACAGCTATCCTCTTCGCAGTGGCACTGGCTACATTGGCTCGTTCACCGCCCTCGCACTCCTCGAAGCTGGCTACAAGGTCGTCATTATTGACAATCTCTACAACTCCTCCAAGGAAGTCATCAACCGCATTGAGCTGATTTGCGGCAAGAAGCCCGAGTATGTCGAATGCGACATCACCGACGAGAAGGCGCTCGATGCCGTCTTTCAGACGTACAGCGACATTGACAGTGTCATTCACTTCGCTGCCTTGAAGGTAATACTAAAGCTGTGCCCCGCGAGCCGTCAAAAGAGAAAGCGCTGACCCACCATACCCAGGCTGTCGGTGAATCTGGCGAGATTCCTCTCGAATATTATCGCGTCAACGTCTACGGCACTCTCTGCCTTCTCAAGGCCATGTCCAAGCACAACGTCACCAACATTGTCTTTTCCTCGTCCGCAACCGTCTACGGCGATGCTACCCGCTTCCCCAACATGATTCCAATCCCCGAAGAGTGCCCATTGGGCCCCACCAACCCTTACGGCAACACCAAGTTTACCGTCGAGACCATGATCATCGACCACATCAACGCCGAGCGCACCAAGGCGAAGAAAGAGGGCAAAGACGACAAGGTTTTCAATGGTGCGCTGCTCCGATACTTCAACCCAGCTGGTTCTCACCCTAGCGGAATCATGGGCGAGGACCCACAGGGCGTGCCATACAACCTTCTCCCACTACTCGCTCAAGTCGCTGTTGGCAAACGCGAGAAGCTCCTCGTTTTTGGAGACGACTACAAGTCCAAGGACGGCACTGCCATTCGCGACTACATTCACATCCTCGATCTCTCACGAGGTCACTTGGTTGCCCTGAACTACCTCCGCGAGAAGCAGCCTGGTGTACGCGCCTGGAACCTTGGAACTGGTGTTGGATCCACCGTATTCGAGATGATCAAGGCTTTCTCGACCGCCGTCGGTCGCGATCTCCCATACGAAGTTGTTGGTCGCCGTGCCGGTGACGTACTAAACCTGACTGCCAATGCTGATCGTGCCAACTCTGAGCTCGGCTGGAAGACTGAGCACACGCTTGAGGAGGCTTGTGCGGATCTGTGGCGCTGGACCGAGAACAACCCTCAGGGTTACAGGCAAGAACCACCAAAGGCCTTTGTTGACGCCTTGAAGAAGTAGATGTTGCAATGAGTAGAAAATAATGGATTGTATAAAATGTTGGAAGGTACATACGAGGCATAATTTAGAGTTGATGGCATATATGAAAGCATAGAGAGCGAATGATATACATGGATACCCACTTGGCATTCTACACCGATCCCACTGTACTCAATCAGCTTTTTGATGAAAGGATTCTTTTCGAGGTAGCTGAACGTTTCGATAAGAACCCTCCAAAAATCTCAATGCAAGAAGCAGTTGATGAATTGAAATGGAATTGGGCAAAGCATAATTGGAAACATACGCATATCTGAAGGAATCCATTATATTCAAACATAACGCAAAAGTAGGATTTCCTTTCAAATATAACGAAACATATTACTTTTCACACTCCGCTTCATAGCAACAGGCTGTCCATCTTCATATTCAATTCCCGATTCACCTCCATCGCCGGCCAAACTCGACATTTTCTGTCGCAATTCTTCGTCAATCTCGGCTGCTGTTTTTTTGGGGGTGGGTTGTTGGGTTGTGGTGAGTTCTTGGGCTTTTGCTTCGGTGGTTTTTTCTGAGTTGGGTTGTTTTGAAGCTTTTTCGGGGTTTGGTTCTTTTGAAGCCTTTTCGGTAGTGGGGAGTGTTGATAATGATCGCCAAAATGATTGTGTTTTGGAGATAGAGTTTCGCTGAAATGGGGTTGAGACTCTTGCTCTAAAGGCCATGGCTGTTGTTTTATACATGGTGACCACTGTCGACTGCTGTTGGTGGCGATTGATGTTGTCGGGTTGTTGTTGTATAACAAGATCGTACAATCTTCTATGATAGAATCTGTTTCCACTTCAACCCCGCTTCTAATACAGCTCTTCAAGCCGCAATTACAAATATGGTATTGTTTTAGCAAAGGTATGGTGTGACAAAGTCGGAGTGGCGCTGGACGTGACAGTTCGCCAAACGCATAACGCGCTAACCCAAAAAGGAACTATCGAGTTACTTCACATCTTCGGAACAAGAATCTCCGCAATTCATCTCACATGCACTAATCACCGCCGCCATGCCCGTCGTCAAAGGAGGAGTCTGGACCAATATCGAGGACGAGATCCTCAAAGCCTCGGTTTCGAAATATGGTCTGAATCAGTGGGCGCGCGTGTCTTCGCTGCTCGCGCGCAAAACCGCGAAACAGTGCAAGGCGCGATGGACCGAATGGCTGGATCCGGGTATTCGCAAAATCGAATGGAGTCGTGAGGAGGATGAGAAACTGCTGCATTTGGCGAAATTGATGCCCACGCAATGGCGAACTATCGCTCCTATCGTGGGTCGAACGGCGACTCAGTGCTTGGAGCGATACCAAAAACTGCTCGATGATGCTGAAGCACGAGAGAGCGGCGAGTTGGGACTTGGAGGACCGGGTGGAGAGGCTGGAGCACCCAGTGCGGATGATGTGCGAAAACTGAGGCCTGGGGAATTGGATCCTGACCCTGAGTCGAAACCTGCACGGCCGGATACCATCGACATGGACGAGGATGAAAAGGAGATGCTGTCAGAGGCTCGTGCAAGATTGGCGAATACACAGGGAAAAAAGGCCAAGAGAAAGGCGAGAGAGCGACAACTGGAAGAAAGCAGGAGATTGGCTGTGTTGCAGAAACGACGCGAGTTGAAGAATGCTGGTATTAATGTCAAGGTTACGACGAGAAAGAAGGGTCAGATGGACTACAATGCAGATATTCCATTTGAGAAAGCTCCCGCGGCTGGATTTTACGATACACAAGATGAACAGTCGAGAAATGAGCATCAGCGAGAGATGTTTGATCCTCGCAAACAGCAGTTGGCCAACAAACGAAAGGGAGATGGACAAGATGATGATAATCAGGAGCACAAACGACGAAAGAATGAGAAGGATGGTGGAGCTGCTGCTTTTGCTGCTGCGGCTAAAGCTGGACAACTACAACGTATTCGAGAAGCAGAGCAAAGCAGCAGACGTCGCGGCTTAGTACTCCCTGCGCCGCAGGTCAGCGAAGGCGAGCTCGAGGATATTGTGAAGATGGGTATGTCTGGGGAAAGGGCTAGTGGAATGGCAGGCGATAATGAAACTACGCGAGGATTGGTTGGGAACTATTCCAACACAGTCGGCGCAACACCTATCCGCACTCCTCGAGCCCCACAAGGAGAAGACAGGATTGCCAACGAATTGCGGAATGCCAAAGCACGAACAGAAACTCAATCCGTCCTTTTCGGAGGTGAGAATGCAGATCTTGTCGATGAGAGTGCCACAACTGGATTCGGTGGTGTTGCACCTTCACAACAAACCCACGCCACGCCAAATCCAATGGCTACCCCCATGAGAAATGGTCTTGGAGCAACTCCTGCCCGAGGACCTGGAGCGACTCCTATGCGAACCCCTCGTGATAATTTCAACCTCAACCAAGATGGAACGATGCAGGTCGTCGGCAAAACCCCTCGTGATATTCGAATACGCGAACAATCCATGCGTAACAGCTTGCGAGGTCAATTAGCCAGCCTACCCAGGCCAAAAGAAACAGAGTGGGAGCTGGAACTTCCTGAAGAACAAGAGGAAGCAGCTTTATCTCAATTTCAAATGAGCGCCGAAGACGCCGCGATCCGCGACAAACGCCTAGCAGACATTGCCCACGCCAAAGCACTTACGGAATTCCGTCGCCAAACCCAAGTCGTCCAAAAAGGCCTTCCTCGTCCCAAAGTAATCGACATTGAAGCCATGTTGCACAACGCTCGCGAAATCAAAGATCCCATTGAACGCAGCGTAGCCGAAGAAATGGCCCATGTCATCGCCAACGACGCCATGAAATTCGGCGGCGCCCAAATCAACGGCAAACCGGCCCCTCTAGAATCCTTCGCCGACGAAGCCCTCCAAAAAGCCCAAATGGAAATCCTCCTCGAAATGAACCAAGACGCCGACCGCGCTCACTTCACCACCGCTTTCGAAAACGAATGGATCCACGCCCGTGAATCAACCTCCCTCCTCCCCGGCCTCTCCACCTACACCGACTCCGAAACCCCCGAAGCAGAAAATCCCTTCACAAAACCCCTCAACACCCTCCAAGAAACCCTCCTCACCACCGCCGAAAAATCAAGCACGCTCGAAAAAAAACTCTCCAAACTCCACGGCGGCTACCTCGCTCGTCAAAAGACTCTTCGTGCCAAAATCATCGAAGCAGCCCAATTCCTCGACACTGTTACTTTGGAATCTCACGTTGCGCGCTTGGCGTTGGTTACCGAGGAAGGCGCGCTTAAGGCGCGGTTGGAGAGGGCTAGGGAAGAGGTGGCATTTGTGGCGAGACGGGAGAGGGAGGCGCAGGACTTGTATAGAGTTCGGAAAGAGGAAGTTGAGGCCTTGAGGGGGAAAGTTTGAGGATTATGCTCGATGGGCAAAAGGGCGAATGAGCGAAAGGAAGGGGGGATTGTTTAACTAACTTAGTTGTTGGATATTGTATTACCAAAATCATGAACATAGATCAGCAAAGAAGCGAAATTGAGACTGATTCCCAACATGTTCCAGTTCCGACACTCTCGTATATCGTATACATAAGTCTAGCAAACGGATACAACTCAAACTTAGAAAAGACAGTAAAGAGACAAGAAAAGAAGAGGACAAGGGAGAAAAGAATGGTACATGATCCAAGCGGCAACAAGAAAAGCCCCAGGAGTCTCGCGTGTGCGAAGTTTATATCCAATCTGCCCGCCGCCAACGCCATGCTTAAAATGCAGCAGATATGCCCAAGGCAGAGAAAGAAAGAAAGAAAGGATGGAACCACCAGTCCAAACCACCGGATACCAACAAACAGACAAACATCCTGTTCTGTCATGCCACGCCATGCCATTGCCAATTCCCCGGCCCAACCCAACCCAGTCCAGTCCATCATTCTTGATTTGATCAAAAAACAAAAAGAAAACCTCTAAGAAACCAATCGGTGTATCTATCTATTAAAAGGGGTCCCATTAACACCATTTCATTTAGATGCTGACTTCACCAGGATCTTCCATGATACTGTCACTCCACCCTTTGCGGGTTGTGGCGCCGCTGTAGCCACGTTGATCGAGGGCCATTCCGTCGCCCTCGCCACGCTCGACGTATTTCTGGTGGTAAAGCTCTTCCCAAATCTTCTGGAAGTAAATGCGCAAAGTACGCAATCCACGAAGGTAACCTCGATCAATATCGGATGGATTCGACGGTGGACAGGGTTTGCGACGAAGAATTTCCTCCATGTCTTCGGCAGTGACACAATTGGCAAAGTCGACAATCTTGAGCTTGATGTCCGGGTATTGTGTAGGTTTTTCTTCAGTCTTGTCATTGGGGTCATCAGGTCTAGTCTTGCCGTTTTCATCTGCATTCCCTCGATCGTAGATCATTAAAAGACTGCTTGCATACAGTCTGTAACCAGGCAAGTCCCTAATAAGTCGATCCAGCAAATTGATCTTCTCCAGAACCGAAGGAATATGCTTGAGAGCAGATGCGTGGCCGATTCCGTCAAAGAAGAATCTCGTCAAAGCCGCCTTGAACTCTTTGCCGGCGGTCAAATCTCGACCGATGTATTTGTCTTCAAAAATGTACGACTGTTCTTTCACATTGTACACTTGCATACCACAAACGCGAACACCCAACTCGCGCGAGGTTGTCGTCTTGCACTTGCGTCGTTGAGAGGCTTGTTTCTTCTCATTCGCCTCAACTCCGTACTGGCGTGTACCCATTTTGAGATCAAGAACACAGGGCTTCTGCATGCCAGCAGTCAAGTCTTCCAGGAGGAGAAAGTGCTCGACACGGTCGTCATGCTGAACGAGTGAGGTTTCTGGGTTTCGTGGCTCAATCGCGGGAGCAAACACGATGGGAGCATCCAATTTCGGCATCGACTGGTCATCCGCCTTTTCGTCAGGTGCTATCGAGACTTCGTTTGCAGAGTTTCCCCCACGACTCATCGTGGGAGCCGTCAATTCACGTTTCACATCATCCATTGCGAATACATCATTCTCGCCTTCAGCATTATAGGGATCGTTCTCGTGATATTCCAAATCACCATGCTTGGCTTCAATGTCAGTGGCTTTGCGAGTGAGTCCACCACCAGAATGTCGTCGACGATGGTGACGTTCACTTGCAACTGCTTGTTCTGCTTCCGAGGCCTCTGCACTTTTACTGAGGTTGTTAACAGGAGTTTCGCTTAAAAGTCGGCTCAAGCTCGTGGCGGCACGATCATTATCATCGAGACGCCTACGCTCAAGTTGATTTCGGACCACTTGTTTTCTTGGCGAAATTCCAGTACTCATCAATTCAGAGACATCGGCCGAAGATTGTCTTTCTAGCGCAATCTCAATTTGGTCTGATTTATGAATTCGACGCAATCCTCGGCCATGATGACTACGCTCTCCTCGGCCATGTCTGTGAATGACAGGCGAGGTAAAGACTTCACGAAGAACATGGTCTCGAAGTCTACTGTTGACCGAAGTGAAGCCCCAACTGGAATCTGCCCTCAGGGTTGAAGGCCTTTGCAGGGATGCTCCATCCTCACTATGTCCTCGTTCGCCTAGCGCGCAAAATCGGGGTTTGGCATAATCAGGCGTGATTGCACGAGGAGGAATTCGGAAGAGATTGTCCGGGATGAGATGTCGGTTATTTTCAAAGACGACTTGTGGTACCGAAGAAGGCATCTGCTGGGTGCGGCTGATGATTCGCTGCTGATCCAACTGAGAAGCCTTTGCCGAAGACTCCTCGGCACCAGCATGTTGCGAGTCGGATTTACCATTTTGCGCAAGTGCGTCTAATTGTGCTTGTTTTCGCTTTTTGGCGTCTTTGCGATAAGTGACGTTGAGTACACCGATATACCTCGGCATAAATCCCAACAACTCGGGATGATGTTTTTCAACAGTTTCATAGAACACGTTCTCCTTGCTATTGAGTTGCTTGCAAACGGCGCGTCTTGAAAACTTGTAGATGCGAGTGTGCCCGCCGACCTGGTGCTTGTACGGCTTAAGTTCTACAGCTCCGATTGGCTTGGGAGGGTTTTGCGCGATTGGGGCCTTTGATTTTGGTGTGGCTGTGGGGGTGGTATCATCTGCCTCTTCCGAGGCTGTTGAATCATATCCGGAAAAATCCGACTCGCCTTCCGACTCCGAGGCCGACTGATCAGGCGGCAACATTGACGGGGGGAGAGGCTCGAAAGGTTCATCGGACTGCAATCGTGAAGATACAAAGTCGCCATGCATGAGATTACTGGTGGTTCCCGTACGCAGCGCAATTTCCACGTTTTCATTGGTGTCCTTGTCCTTTGCGTTATCATTAACAACAGGCACAGGAGGCGGTTGTTTACGCATAGCCATTTGTTCTTCCGTAGGTGAATCTCCAATTTGAAGTCCTTGATGGGGGTAGTACTGAGCCTCGACAATGCGCTCGCCGTCTGAATCTTCATCTTCTCCTCTAACGACTTGTCGTCGTTGCTCTCGTATCGGCTCACTGGATTCATCCTGGGCCGGCACCGTCTTCGGATACGACGAACTGCCAGTGGCGTTTGGCGCCAAGTAATGATGGTTGCGAATCTCAGCTAGTAAATCAATGGGCAATTTTTGCGCCATGTCGTCTTGAGAGACAGTGACAGAACCACCCTCTTCAATAGCTTGTACGTCGTGACCAATGGGTTCCTCTTCTTCTTCCGACTGCTCATCAAATCCGCTGCTAGGTTTTCGCTGGCTCATAGGCTCGTCCCGATTGTGTTTCTCCTTATCTGCCAGACGTCGTGATTCTTCAGCTTCGTTCTCGCGGAATAGTCCCATATAGTGACTCGCTTTTCTACTTCTCGCAGTGGTTGATTGCAAGTCGGCCTTGGGAAGCTGAGCGTCGATGAATTTATCAACGCTGGGATCGGGTTTGTTCTGCCATCGTTGAGATTCGGCGATGGTCATACCACTCATCTTGGCTTTGCCTTGTCGCCATGATCTGTATTGTTGTCTCTCGGCACTCGATGCAAAGTCATGCGAATCGTATGGTTTAGATGGGGTTGCGATTGGCGTTGCCGGGTTGCTATCCTGCTTTGGCTCCGTCATCGCCGTAGGCGTTCCTCCATGATAAATTTCCCGGATGGGCGACGGTGATTCGGGAAGTTTCAGCTCTTGCAAATCGTACAATGAACGCCTGTGCCAGTTAATGGGCAGAGCGGATCGAGTGGACCTGATCGGGGTGTGTTGGGGGAAAAATGGTTGATGTTGATAGAATGAAGGGGGCAAATCTTTGGAGAAATGCGACGTCAAGTCATTGGAGCTCCGAGGAGCAGATGACAAGGCCATGTCGAGAGGGCCTTTTTCGGCGTCGTCGGCCGAAGGATCTGGGAACGATTGAATGGTGGGCGAATTCACGGGGCTCCCGCCTGAAACGTAGTGTGTGGCAAAGATACTGTCTCGCTCCGAAAGTTGTGCCCGCACAGCATTCTGGAAGTGGGCTCCTGGAGGAGACGAGTGGTTGCTGTGGGCGAGGTGTGTTGAGCGGCGACGGACAGGCTCAGGCACGGCGACGGCGACGGGTTTGGTGGTACGGGCGACGGGAGAGGTTATTCGACGTAGACTCGAGTCTGGCGGCGAGCGCGAGTGTGACTGGAGGTCGTGGTCCCCAGGGCCCGAGGGCGTGTCGGAGGTGCGGACAGCGGTGACATGGCCCCAGCGGACAGGGCTAATGGGCGGCGGACTCCCCGGTGCCTGGTTGTGCCCGGGTAAGCAATGGGCAGGCATTTTGGGGCTGACATTGCTCGCCAGCGAGCAGCACGATGGCGAGAAGGGCGATTGGGTTGGACGGGGGGAGCAATAGAGTCCGGGGAAGAGCAAGCGGTGGCGCAGGTCGGCAGCTGGCAAACGGGCGCACGGCTGGCGAGCGGGAGGCGGTAAGTCGGTCGTCAGAGTTAGAGTGTGTACGTGTGTACAGATATGTGTGTGTGTGGATGGGTGGGTGGTGAATGGTGGTGAATGGTGGTGAACACGTTGTCGGCCGGCGAGACGTGAGAGGTGTCGATGTCGATGATGCCGCGCTGGGCCAGGCACTAACGTCAAGTTCCTTGGCCAGGCATCACGGTGGGCATCGCTAGGCATCGCTAGGCCGCAACCGACTACGGGAGTCGAATCGCGCGTTGGGCCACGGCGAGGATCCGCTGCAGCCCGGCTTTAGTGCCCACACATACACACTCAGTACTGCGGCTCTTCGACCTTCTCGTTGATGATGATTACAGTATCACGATGATGGCATGTCTATAGCTATAGCTATATCCATGTCTATATCGAGCATACTGCATACTGCATACTGCATACACACATACACGCAAACACCCCCGCCCATCCACACACTCGGCCGCCGTCTGACCTCACATCCACCAACACCGTAGCCCTCGAATGCAGCACCCAAACACATCATCATCATCATCATCATCCAATGCACTCCAGAACCCGAACTCGAACCAGGGGCATCTGCTCCTCTCCTCTCCTCGGCTCCGGCAGCGTGGATAAAGCGTCTCGTGCGATTGGCGCGCCCTCGCTCAGCAGAACCCCTTCCATCTGCCGCGCCTGGGCCTGTACCATTCCCATCTGCCGCCCGTCCACCCGCCCAGCTTAGCTTACACTTTACACTCTCTTAAGGAACCATCCATCCATCCATCCATCCATCCATAGATACATCCATCCACACTTCGGCCACAGCTACCGTATTGCTGGGGCCCGCCCGCCCGCCAATAATGAGCCACATGCGCCAACGCGGCCGCTGATTGCTGCTCGCCCGTGGCAAGAGTAAGAGTCCACCAACACTACTGTATGCACGACCACACGTGGGACCAGCCAGCCCGAGGGCGATCGGCTTCCCGCTGCGCAAACCCGTAGCGTTGGAAACTTGACGTCGAGAACTAGGCGCAGCAGAGCAACACGGACTCCTTTTATCTCCTTCTCAGTAAGTCAAGTTTCGTGTAGACGACTCTGTCGATGATGACGGCCGGCACTGCCGTCACTGCCGGCTTCTGTCTGTCTGTCGCATGCCTGTCACTCCCCAGCCCCTTGACCTGAAACCGGCCGTGTAACTAGATCCAGAACGTTGGGCATCGTTGCCTTATCACATCATGTCATCCACCCTGCAATAAATGCGACAAACGACATGTTTCCCGCATAATGTACCAGCACGCTACAAATCGCGTTGTTCGACTGTGTTGTTGCGGTGTGACTTTAGGTCCAAATCTCACATGCAACGAGCCGGATGAAATCTCCCCGTGGCTGAAACGATTCGTGGACTATTTGGACCTTATCTGATATCTAATCGCTGGCTGATTGTGCCACCCCCATTACTCCTCGCCCAAACCAGTCGCTCACCGTGCTGAATCCATCTGCACTGCGTCCTAAGGCATCCATGAACAACTCATGTCTTCCTGCACTCTCTTCCTGCGCTTGCCGAATCTGCCTGACCGTCTGATTCTGGGTCGCACACTTGGGACATTCGACATCTTGTGCGTCGTCTTCAACCGGGATGTTGAGACATGTTTGGTGAAAGCTGTGTTTGCACAGGAAATGCACCGTGGGCAGGTCCAGTGTCCTTGCACACCATGCGCAACGTGTTGCGCTGAACGAGGCAGGCTCTTTGGACATCTTCTCCATCTCTTCCATTTTCTGTATCGTGTCTGCCCGATAAGACGTGATCAAACGTCGATTTTGCGCAATCTCACTTCGTTCACGTTCCACCGTAGATGACAGATATTTCTTGACCAGACCCATGGTCGCAACCGCATTCGTGCTCAGCGTTTGAATCACCTGCAGTGGTGCCATTAATCCGTCGTCATCAATCTTTTTCAGCACTGCATCCACTTCATCTCCAGCTTCTTGCAGGATTTGAGGAGAGCTAGTGAAGTATGCCAGCGCTGCAGGATAGAGCTGAGGTTCTTCGGGCCCGTATTTCTTCAACGCTTTGATTGCACCAACCGTATCGCGCGCCGCAGTGTACGATCTAAAAATGTCAAATCGCAAGCCATGTCGTTCATTGACCAGTAGAGTACCATCTCGAAATTTCTCCAAATCCGACAACAACATGATGTTGGATGTGTCGATAGGAACGTCCTTGGACGCAATAAGCTGCTTGGCTTTACGCTCCCACTCCGTCTTCTCTTCCGATTTGGTTGTGCTTGCTTTGTGCAAGTACATTTCGAACAAGGTTGTGTACAGGTCAGTCCTGCTTTCCGACTTGACTCCATCACTGTCGATGCAAGCCTCCAGAAAGACGATAAACTCGTCGGGGTGGTCGACGAACGCTGAAAATGCGTTTCGCGGTTTGGGTACTTCATATTCCACAAATTCATCTTCTGTCGTTGTCTCAACTACTTGCGCTTGGCTGACTGTTGTCTTCTCAGCATTTGCTGATGATGCCCACTGCATGGGATTCGCACTCATGTTGATGTTGGGCAGTGGCACCAACGCAGCAAGGTTTTGCACCGCTGACTTTGCTGCAGTGCCAAACCCACCGCTCTCTGACACAACTGGCGTCTCTTGAACAATGACAGCATCCTGCTTTGGCCTAAATTTGCCTGTGAAGTAATCGATAAAGAGTTGTGTCGTATCTTTGGGACAATGCGCAAGTAGTACTGTGCCGTATTTCATAAAGTTTTCATGCGCTTGTTCCGGTTGGAGGCGGACAATGTATGCCAGAGCTTCAGCGTACTGTTTTAGATCTTCAATGAGAATATCAATGACAAGCCCGTGTTCATTGTGTCGCCGTGCCAAAAACGCAGCTTGGTCGAAATATCCACCTTGTCGACACATGACGATTGCCGTGTCCAGATCGAACTTCAAGTCGCCGGGTTGTTTGATGAATTCTTCAAGCTTGCCAACGTCTTTCAATTTGGCGTAACAGTTTAAAAGTAGGGTTGTATGATCCGACGTTGCTTTGTGGTGTTCATGTAGTTCCTCCAGATATGCTATCAGATTGTTGATTCTCTGATTATCGAGGAATTTTCGAATAATCTGAGACGGCTCCGTGTTGTCAATCGCTCGGAGATACTGTTGCATAGCTATGTCATAATCGCCTTTTTGGTATAGATAATCACCAAATTTGCGATAGATGATATTCTGCTGCACAACATCAATCCTCTCCCTCTGTGCCATTACAATTGCCATGGTATAGAGATCTCTTCGATAGAGAATTTCCAACTTCTGCTGGAATGACTTTTCATGATATCGGAAAAGGTTGCCCTCAAGTGTATGCACAAAAATGTCTCCCCAAATGGTGAAAACACTGCTCACTTGGCTCTTGATGCTGTCCTTGAGTGCGATGAATTTCATATCGCTGTTGAGAATGATAAAGTTGCTAGTGTTCAAGATGTCTTGAGCCTGGGTTCCGCCAAACGCCCGCATGAGTGAGAACTTTTTGGTGGTATCGGCAGGTGGTGTCACGATGAGCATATAATCTCCACTGGTCTTGATCATCTTCTTGGGAATTTCGTACGCATCAAGTCTCGCTTTGCCTCTTGGTCCAATTCTGTAGATTCCGTCGTCTCGCGCGATGATAATGTCATTTGTTTGGTGCTCCAAAGTCAAGCAGCCGACAGCACAGCCATTCTCGTCCAGAGTTCGTGCCGGTGTGCCTTGCGCCTTTCCCGAGATTGCCAAAGATAGAAGGCGAGATGTTGTGCCGATATAGAGAGCTGTCGATTTCGCTTCCCTGAATTCTAGCCCTGTAATCGGCTCCTCTGACTCAAAGACGGTGCGTTGCTTGGTTCCACGGTCGTGGATGAAATCGCCGCGAACCACCGTCACGGATCCATTACCGAAGCCCACAGCCACCTGTGTCAAATCATGCGCTACAGCAAATGCAGAAACCGGGAAATTTTTGCGACCGTTTTGCACAGTAACGCTACAGAGGCAGCTTGGATTGCCTGTTTTCTTCTCGACCTGGTCCAGATTCCACACCTTTAAGCTCGGTTCTTGGGACAAGTCCTCGGAAAGAGTGACTAAATACGCCGTGTCTGGGACTTGTTTGACATGTGTAACGGCTCCAATATCATGGGCCTTCCAGTGTCGCGTTTCTTCGAAGCTCGGATCCAGAAGATGGACTATGCCATTTGGTGTGCCTACAATGATTTTATCGGATCCTGCAGTTACACAGCTCACACTTCCAGACTGAATGAAAATCAGCGACTCGTCATATCAAATTCAACATGAAATCGACTTACATCCAGCGCCACCGAGCCATCTCCGTCAGGGAGACGGACTTGAGAGACATCGAAAAAGGCAAACTCTTTCCACTGTGGAAGTCAGCACACTGCAACTGTCAGATTTTAGCGATGATAATAAATACCGATGTCAGTGCCATTCTATCGGGCCATCACTAGGTGCTGCAATGTCCTGAGGTGGTGCTCCTTGATTGCGTTGCTGATGCCTCCGGGAAGTCGAGCTCGTTCCCGCTCAGTCCCCAATTATGTCATTATGTCAGCGATCGCGTCCCACCTCACACGCGTTGTTAACACGGGTATACCTTCGTTCACACACTACACGACCATCCCGGAACATTTTCAAGTGTTTATCATCTAAACGTTACATGGCAATTACAAGTCTTACTCGACCTCGTCATCGAAAATTCAACACTCCAGGACCATCACAATGTCACCAATGCGGACTTCTTCCAATCTTGCAAGCTCTCGAGGCATTTCACGCAGTTCTCTCTCGATACAAACCACAAGCATACACTCTCCCCACAGTCCTCCAAGTGCCCATCCTTTCTCGGTCTGTGGTCTCTCGACTGCAGTCCAATTGGATTACAGTTCACGCTGAATTCTGCTCTCGTTTGTTGCTACGCTGCCAGGCGAGCCTCTTAGCACGGTCTCATATGCCTCATGCTGCTCGCATTTGACCTTTGCGGAATTGGATGCGGTCATTTGGAAGCTTAACCCTAAGCAATTTTCTCGGTTTCAGTCTCGTGGTGTTTTCCTGTCCAGGGGAACAAGTTGCTGGCTTCTTCGATTGACTCTTTCGGACATCAATTTGTTGGTTAGGGTCCTCCACAGCACTAGCCAACGCTGCGAAGGATAAAGAGCAAAGAGTTGCTGGAATGTTCGGTGTTGAAAGGTGGAAACACTGAGTACACAATAATACAATGCCATCATGCGTCGGTTTGGTAAGACTCTCGTTGAGGGCGCGCGTCGAAGGTCATTGGCCGGACTTTATGCTCTGATCATCAATGGATAGCTTTGGTGAGTAAATGTAGGTTTTACGACAAGAGAAAATGGGCGAGTTGGCGTCGGGCTGTCTCCCCTTTGAGACGGTCTTTAGGATCTTCGCATGCTGCATGATATTAGCCAAAAAGCACGAATGCTGCAAATGTCTGCTACACTGGATTCTTCGGCATGGAGTCTGAGCCCCATTGGTGAATGGCATCAGCACCTTTAGTGGTGTCTGCAAGGACACGTCGCCGTCGCCGTTCTGTTCATTCTTGAAAGGTACTAGGAAGAGCATGACAGCGTCTTTCTCTCCGAAAGTCTCAGCCAACACACAGATCGAAGCGTTCGGCGCACTTCACTCTCTGGCTTTCCACCGCACTCGTCCGAATCATGTCTCGCCAAAGCGTTCATGTAGCGAGGCGGCAAGCAAACAAACAGAGGTGCTGCCGAACTTCTCAATCATCTTCAAGGCATGTCATAGCTTCAGATCTCCTACGTATCCTGCCAGGTTTGGCTTTTTGCTGTATGTGTGGCTGCTCCGAGCAGGTGCTCTGAAGTCAATGGACACTCATTCTTCAATTAAACCCCGCGGATCCAGTTCGCATTCAAGACTTTGCGGACATTTGAAGCTAACACGTTTGCCTCTATTTGCTGCTGAAGATGTCCTGTACACCACTCTCATCCGCTATGCTGTATCTTCCGAATTTGCAGAAAGCCAACCATTTTCGAACTTGTTCGTCTGACTTACATGCCCCAATGCGCACGCAACAGCTTATTACTTGAGCTACCGCTGTGATTGAGACGTTCTCATTATCTGATCAGCCACGTCAATCAGTTCTGTCCACTTTTAGAGAGGATGTCGTCAACTGAACGCCGAACAAGACAACAAAACGCCTGCTTCTTCTTATCAGAGGTAAGCATGGCGGCCTCACTGAAAATATCCGTGAGAAGGCCACGCGGTTTTTGCAGATGTGCTTTGTCCGTCTCGCGCAAGCGATGCCTCTCGAAACCTTACCAGGTAGAGAGATGGAAACCAAAGACTGTCTCTAGGAGGCTTGCTTAACTACGAACCGAGAGAACAAATTTCCTGCTTCAGCGGGGTTTGGAGTTGCCTAAGACGAGAGCTACGCAAATTTGAAAAGACTTTCTAGTTCAGTGGCATGGTGGTCTTGAGTGACGTTGAAATCGGTGCTGCAGGAAAGACGGTATGGCTCGTAATTTTCGAGTTACGTTTGAGAGGGATACGCCGGTGTTGCAACGAATTGTTCTTTGAAGGTTGTGGTCTCTACCTTTACTTTTTGGAACGCAGCGGATGGATTGCATGGCATGGAGCATTGGGATCACAGGCTGGAAGAGCGGGACCTCACTTCGCGTGGGAGTCAAAGCTTAGGCTTGTCTGCTTCTCTCAACCTCCCATTACTCAGGTCGAGCAGTCCTGCCCAACGTGTGTCTATTGGTAATGGTGGATGAATCATGACTGACAATGGACCATAAGAAAGCCGTTCTCTTGATCCTGAAAAGGGAATAGAGACGGCTTCACTTTCTTTTTTATAAGTCTCACTATTCGTTTACAGCAAGAAGGATGGCTAACTGCAGATCTAGGTTTATTGTATTCTACACTCTGCTTTTCATTTATTGTTGTTTATGGTCCCAGCGCCAATGCTGCCTTTCCAATAGATCCAAATGCCCAGAATGTTCCAGCAAAGTATAGGACGCTTCGCAGGTAGCTCCAGAATTGAGTCTCGGCGGTGAGATAGTTGAGCGTATACAAGACTCTGATAGCCATCCATCCAGTACAGAACGAGTTTAGTCCCAATAATCCTGCCGCAGCATTCGCGCCAGGGCTCTGCTGTTCAGCCAGAATGCCCGCGAAAACTGTCGCGACAAACAACGGCATGTTCTCCAAGTGGTTACGATGACACGACTCGGCTCGCTCCCACGCAGCATATTCCTTTGCGCTCAGCTTCTTCTTCAGACCGTCTTTCAACGACGAGGATTTCGGGTTGCGATTGTCATGGCGAGCGGGGTTGCCTTGTGTTGCCAATACGAGGGCGTAGCCATGCGGGAGGATGGCCAAAGCGTAGTATGCCGGGATCAAGAGAAGCGGGAGATTGTAAGACATGATGAGGCTTGTTATTCGTGCAAAGAACGGGGAACGTGGATTGACCGGCGCAGAGCAAGATCATGTTATATATATGTTGCCCACGCTAAATCTGCGGAACGAGAACGAGCAGTTGTGATGATCCACGCAATGAAGGTCTCCCAAATCGTCCCGAGGCATTGGCATTGAGCCGTTCCTGGCCCGCGTTTGGAGCTGCAAGGTCGAGTCGAGTTTGCTTGTGACTCGCTGATCATGTGACTTGCTGATCATCGATTCCATTTCCCCGCCATCTTTCCACTCTCTTCGCATCCGGACAAGCCGCTTTCCAATGCATGTCCAAGCCAACCACATCGCTTGCTGGGCTGCAGCTAAGAATGCGGCGCAAGAGAGAGAGAGAGAGAGTAGTAAAGTGAGGGTGAGTACTAGACAGACAGACAGAGCTGTGATAAGAGCTCCGTCGTCCCGTCTTTTCGACAGTTCTTCTCTCCCATCCTGTTACTTCGTCGTCGACGACAGCAGCGACGTCGTCTCGTGTTGTTTCGCCGTCTATCTCGTTTCGACCAATAGCTCAATTGATTTTGCATCCAACATCACAGACGTGATTTCAACCCACACGTCGCTCCGCTCGTCCAGTGCCAGTGATCAGCAACAATGCGCTCCCTCGACGTAGCTATCCTCGCCACGGCACTCGTGCTCCCCGAGGTCGTCCACGCGCAAAAAGTATACACCGTCTTGTCCAGCGTCATCTTCTCTCGAACTGGCGAACGCACGCCTCGTACGCTCGGCTATATCCCGACGACGTTGACTTCGCTCGGTGCTCAGGAAGCATACAGCGCCGGAGCGTTTTTCCGAAATCGATATATGAATTCAGCTTCCGAAACGCCCATGACGGGATTGAATGCCGAAGTCATTGATCCGAGACAATTGTTTGTTCGTGCGCATGATGCCGAGTACAGTATTGCCAGCGCTCAGGCGTTTATGCAAGGCCTCTATCCGCCTTCGACTCTTAATGAGAGCGCCAGTTCGACATTAGATCCGACGTCAATCTTGTCGAATCAAACCTACGTACGTTCATTCCGCATCATGTGAGATATCTGTTCTCTAGCTGACGTATATCTAGATCTCGAATCCACTCTCAGGCTATCACTACACCTATATTCGTACAACTGGTGATACAGACCCGTACTCGCCTTATATTGCCGGAACAGAAAATTGTCCTGGCTTTGACGCGTCGACGACGAAATATTGGAACACGACGGAATTCCAGCAGACACAGCAAGAGAGCAAACACATCTACGAAGCGGTCGGACAAGAAATCCTCAGCGACGTCTTACCGAATCCGGCACAATGGGATTACGTGAATGCATACGCGATTTACGACTATGTGGCATATTTGAATGCGCACAATTCGACGGTCGCGGCGTTGTTCAATCAGTCGGAATGGCATCATCCGCTCACTAATACTACTTTCCTCGATTCTTTGAGGTGGTATGCTGATCGACAACAATACGCGCTATTGACGAACATGTCGATAACAAACACGTACACTACCGCCGCAAGTCCATGGGCGAGCTACGGTGTCCACGGCAGTATCTCCACCATCGCGGGTAACTTTCTCGCAACGCAAATGTTAGACCTTCTCTCAACAGCGATAGAATTCCCGGACGAATGGAACAAAATCAACGTCCTAATCGGCGATTACGAACCGCTCATTTCGCTTTTCGCTCTCCTAGACCTCCCCGGAACGCCGTCTTACCTCGAAGGCCTACCGGATTACGGCAGCGTCTTCGCGTTCGAATTGTATACATGGCAAACAGCCAACAGCACGGAAATCTGGCCCAATTCCACCGATCAGCTATACGTCAACGCCTACTTTCGTAATGGCACCGACGTGAATCCCAACTCGGTGAATGGCGAGTATCACGCATATCCCCTTTTCGGCAACGGCCCGTCACAGACGGAAATGCTATGGACTGATTTCCAAGCCGAGCTTGCCACCGTCATGCTCACGAGTGTAGGCGACTGGTGTCTCCAATGCGGCGCGAGCAGTATTTTCTGCGCAGCCTGGAACTCATCCGATGGCTTCCAACTCACCGGCCCAGCGAGCGTATCCGCCACTCAAGCCTCACAAAGCAAAACCCTCAGCCCGGTCGTCGCAGGCATCATCGGCGCCGTCGTCGCTCTCTCCATCGCAGCCCTCTTATTCGCAATAACCATGCTCCTAGCCGGTTTGCGCGTCCACCGCGTCTCGCGAGGCGCGAAACGAAGCGATCTAGCCGGCTTCAAAGGAAGTCAGAAACTCGCTTCAGATCGGGATCTGTCTGTTCCCAACAAGAGCGGGGCGGTGGTTGGCGCGTCGGTCGAGCGTACGTCGCCGGTGAGTCCGATCGGGCATGAGAGGGTGGGGAGCTGGGAGTTGAAGCAGAATTCGATGCAGACTGGGGGAGTCCTCCAGACGGCTTCGTTGCCGGTTTATCGTGGTGAATCGGCCAGGCCGAGTTTTGAGGATGCGGTCGATCCGTTTCGGGATCCGGTATTGCCAAGTGAAAGGGTTTGAGGAATGATGTTATGAATGAATGAATGAATACAATGGATTTATGGATTGCTCCGCTTGACTTGTATGGAGACATGAATGACCAATCTGTGCACATCACAGCGTTTCTTTCGTCTCGTTCTAGTCGAGAGGAACATGAAACGCGCAAGTTTATAGCTCAGTCAAGACACAATTCGTTAAATGTGAGTTGATTTCTACGATACAATCCCATGTTTAGGCCGTTGCTTCGTCTCTTTTCTCCTGGTGAGCAGGGACAAATGCCAAAGTCATATGCCGTGAGGCAGGAGTCCTGTAAAGATAACCAAACAGAGACGCCGATTACAAATGACGAAACCAAAATGAAGATGAGATAGATCATGCAGTCCGGATCCTCCTAAGCATCGCTGCCGCAGGAAGGAATTTGAACGAAAATAAACAACTGAAGTTCTTCGCGCCGTTCATGGTACTGTACTTGTGATTGCAAAATAATTTACCAGGTTGGGAGAAATCAAATTGAGCCCAAGATATCCAGTATATGGTGAGTAAAGACATATGTTCGCCATTTTTTACAAGTAACCAGCCCCACCCATGTAGACACCATGTTGAAGAGTATCTGGTGGCATGTTTGCCCGGACATCTTTGAGATTACGATGATTGCTTGACGACTGTGGTAAATGTACATTAACCGCGGGTAAATTTGTGTCATGAAATTTGTCGTCCGTTCCCACTCCATGGGGACCTGGTGGCGGTGGCGGCGGAGGTGGCATTTGTTGGTCAGCCATTGCTTGCTCGTAAGGTGACTTTGCGCGGGAAAAGCTCTCTCTTCTCATGGGTGGGAAGGGTTGGGATGGGCGCGAAATGCTCTCTTGGTGTCCATGCCCCGATGACATTGGTAAAATTGACTCATAAGGAGGGGCCTTGGGCCCTTCCAGTGGAGATTTCCCCCGCGAACGAGATGTGCTCCGCATACGATCTGTTACTCCACGAAAACGAGCACTAAATGAATTGTCTATGCTGCGTTGTCCTCGGCGATGCGCATGAGGCGAAGAAGTGGTTGAACGCTCCATAGGCTGAGGCAAGGATTGTGCTTCAGCAAAAGTGGTAGCAGGAAGCATATTGCTGGGTGTACCTGCGGCTACGCCAATCTCCGGTAGATGCTCTGTAACATTTATCACACCAGCAGGATGTTGGAACATTGTGGGAGGCGGCGGCGGCGGTGGTGGACCAGCAAGATGCTGCAATTCAGGCAGAAGCACCGGACTCCCACTATCAGCTGGAGTCTCCGACCCAGTGCCTGGGATTATGATGACTTGTGGCTCTATGTCATTGAGAGCCTCGTCAATGCTAGTAATTCTGCCTGTAGAAATTTCCACAGATCCCTTCTTGATTTCTGGGGGCGAGATTTTCCGAGTATGAGATTGCCTGCCTGAGAAATTGGCAGAAGGTACAGCAATTGCAGTTCTGTACGCCGGATGAACAGGTGCTCCACCACCGTTCTCGGGCGGAGCAGAAACAGATCGTCGGATTGCCTGTTTATTGTAAACAGTTGATGGAAGCAATGGGCCGATATCGTCTGATCTTTCAGGTTGGTCGGCGTGGTTTGCGAATGAATGTTGGCTCAGATTGGATCCGGTGGCATGGCTTAAACTGGAAGATGTTAGGCTACTTCCTTGAGACGAAAGTTCGCTGAAGTTGCCTGGTATCTCTGGGACTGGGGGGGCAGGGTGATCCGGCTCAGAAGTGTGCATGTATCGCGGATGCCGCATCGCACGAGGCGTCGCCGGAAGTCCCATAGTTATAGCTGGAAGCTGTTGGGTATTTACGTTACTCATGCTGCTTGCATGCTTATGTTGGCGCACGTTTTTCCCTAAAACATCTGGGTTGTTGGTGTGATTTCTTACCGTTTCACTAGAGAACGGGTTTTTGCTCAAGTCTGTTTGCGAGCGTGGGCTCAATTTAGGTCGAATAAATCCATTTGGTAATTCAGAAGGAAGCGGGATCGCCGGTGCTGAGGGCCGACGTGCGAGTGATAGCCGTCGTTCTTCAAGTTCCCTCGCTGCCAATTCCTTTCTACTCATGCCTGGTAGACGGGGTCGGGATTCTGAAAGTGATGAAGAAGTATACGAAGACACTTCTGATGATTGGAGATCGGATGACAGACCAGAGACACCTGACACCGTCGATCCCATCTCGTCTATTCTAGGAATGCGTTTTCGACTTTCCGAGCGATCACGAGTGTTTCTTGCCGCACGTCTTGCTTGCAATTCGTCCCCGGGTTTCTGGCTCGTGCTACGAGACCGTAAACGGAAGCTTTGGACGTGGCTGTCGCTTCGAGCTTCCTCGGGTTGTTCCACCGGTGGCACTTCTTTGTTCTGGGGCAGAGGCAGCGGCGAGGAAGGAGATCTCGTCAGAGCACCTTCGGTTCGACGGGCACTCCGACCCCTGTCCCCTCTGGAGGTTGATTCCTCCAACACATTATTCTCTGTATCGCGTCTGCGTCGGCTTGGTACACGAGGGCCTCTGTTCCCTTCCAGATGTCCCGCGCTTCGATCTCTCGACGATGGACGGCGTTCTTGCCTCTTCTCAAACATAGGAGATCGCAAAGTATCACGGGACTGCGATGGCGAGATTGGTGAGACCACCTTGTAAAAGCTCTCGTCATCCATAGTCGCAGGCTCAGCAGTGGTGTTGAATCGCTGACTCGCGTTTGCAACATCTTGAGGTGACATAGGTACAGGGGACGACGGCGAGCGCTTTGGCGGCTTAATGTAAACTGCATCTTGTCCTCGTTGAGCCGACTGATCGCGGCGTCGGCTATTGGTTCGCCCTATTCTAGAGTCGTCGCGTCGCCGACTTTCGGTCCGCGGACGACTGCGATCTTTGCGACGCGCTTCTTCCACGCTGGAGATGTGTTGGTCGATGGCGCGAGATCGCGAGGTGGTGGAGGAAGATACTGGGCTCGTGGCCCCAATACTCGGTTTGTTTCGCGTTGTCTGAACAGTGCCCGACGATCTGCTGTACACTGATGACCCTTCTGTTGTGCCAGTAGTGATGTCCGGAGTTAGACGATCATATCGTGTTTCCACAACTTGCACAGCCAGACCTTCTGCTCTAGCTCTAGATCTTTCGCGTGGTCTAGAACTCTCTCTGAGCCTTGCGGCGATGCTTTGTGAGGGTGTTGGTAGACGAGTGCTCCCTTCTTCAGATTTCATGCGGTCCTCGAAGGCAGTCGGTCGCACAGCTGTCATGGGCTCGGCGGCGGATCCTGGCACAGGACTAACATTGGACGAGCGTCTTTCGTGATGACTCGTATGTCCTGTTGCCAGCGTCGGACCAAATTCACGTGCCGCAGTCATGGGTGTCGACATCTCTGTAATCTCGTGCCTTGCCCTCTCAATCTCACCGATAGAGGGGAGGCGTGTACGTCGAGAATATCCTCCAGGAGTTGCAGTACGCGCAGACGACGGATCACGATTGGTTCTTGAACCACGACCAGTATGCCATGGCGCCCGACCTCCGCTGGGAGAAAGGGCAGATTCAGCAATTGGAGTTGCACCTGCCACCATAGGCGTAGGATCACCGGCAATGGCAGAGCGTGGAGCTTTTGTGTCCCGTTGAGCGTCAAAGGAGGTAATCAGCTTCAGCGAGGCATTTTTTGCTTTCAGTCGACCTGATGCGGAGCGCGAAGGCGGAGAAAGTGGTGGGCTATTCAAGGCACCAACACTGACAGTACACTCGTCTCTGGACAAGGCAATCTGTTGTGCGAAATAGAAAGCGTCTTTCGCTCGTGGCGAGAACCAAGGCTCAGATGTTTCAACACTTGTGCAAGAGAAACATCGTACTGCTAACTCGGCTTGTCCCTGCTGTACAGCTGCCTCACCCCATCGTCGGAGCAAAAATGACTGCCTGACCCAGTCCGACGGGAACTTCAAACAAGTAAGGAGTACAGCTTCAAGCCAGTAGCCCTGAGACACATAAACTTCCACCGCGTCGTTATTTTCGCCAAGTCCGAGAAGAATGGCTACGGCTGGGTGGACGTCGCCCTTTTCAAGTAAACGTTGAACGAAAGCCTCGCCAACATTTTTCTGCGAGCTCGCACCAATTGACGACAAGGCCAATATCATCCAGTCTGATGAAGTCATCGATTGCGAACCAATTTTGGAAGCGAGATCATCGGCGGCAATCTCGCCCATCCATTTTGATAAGAGCACGCCGCATGTTGTAGCTGCACCATGGCGGGTCATTTCGTCGTGTATCAGGCTCCTCGCATCCTCATTCCAGCCAAAGACAACGCTCAACATCTCTCGTTGCAACAATTCGGGCGTACGCTTTGCGGTTCCATAGTGCGGCGTACGAAATGGAACTTCGCGTAGGCGAGCCCTGGTAAATGCAAAGAGATCCTGATGCTGCACATTCTCCTCTTCAGGGCTGCGGAGAATCTCTTTGCGCAGTCTGGACGATCTTGTGGCTGGGCGAGACTGATAAGAGGAGACGGAGCGGACGGACATGCCATCGTGTCCCTGCCGGAGAGAAGCTGGTCCTCCAAACGAGAATTCTGTTCCTTCAAAGCCCGTGCTATTTGATGCACGAGACGAGTCCGGACGGTCGTAAAGATACTTTCTTCCTTTCCTTCCGCCTGCTGAAGAGCGCGAACTCATTGAAGAATTGCTGCTGGCCGTAGGACTCAATGGCATCACCTGGTCTCGTAGTTCAGATTGGAGCGTGTCTATGGCATCCATTTCCTTTGCGATTCTCTGCAGCGGAGACATCGGGTTCCTCTCATCGGCACTGCTTTCCGAGCCACTTTGCAACGGCAGTATTGGAGGCGCGCGTGGTTGACTTGCATAAGGGTTTTTTTGTTCGTCTAATACCGTGGGAGGCGTCGGTGGCGTGTTAGCCGGTACGTGCTGAGCACTGGCTACCTGCATTGGTTCGTTGGTAGGCGTAATATCGTATTGCTGAACAGTATGGCTGCGGCCAAGTGTGAAGAGCGTTGCCGTTGGTCCATATACCGCAATACCTATAATTCCATCGACAGTTGGTATAGTTTCGAAAGTTACTTTTTTCGTGCGAACATCCCACGCACGAGTTTCCCTGAAATTTCGTTAGTGATGATAATTTCTTCATTCAATTCTCCGACACAAACTCACCCTTCAGCGAGTTGCACAATTCGCCCAGTCTTCGACCATGAGAACCAACAGGGACCAGGTTGCTGGAACTCAGACCGCTGTAATAATCTAATGATGTTTGGTGGTTCATGGAACGGAACTTTTGGAACACTCCACACTCGCAGATCGCCGTCCAAAGTTTGAGTTGCCAGCATATCACTGCGCTGCTTCGATGATGTTCCATGCCACGCCAGCCCGGTGATTCTTGACGGAGCTCGGGTCGTTGTTAATGTGTGTTGGATTGTGAAAGATGGTTGCAACGTTGCAATCAGAATGGAGCCATTGAGATAACTGGGTGACTCGCGCGGTCAGAGATATGAAAAAGAGAAATCAGAAGTAAACACTCACCCAATCGCAAATGTTCTGCAGTCGCTCGAGGGTGCAATGGCAGTTATGGGGTCGAAAATTGTGCGCGATGAGATGTGTTCCGACGTGGAGGGCTCAAACAAGATAATATTGCCCTGATCATTTCCTGCCAGGTGTCAGCATCAACAATTCGCGCGATCAGGGTATCCTTGCGCAGCAAAACTCAAGGATGTCACCGCTTACCAAAAGCGATATTTCCATTGCGCATGAAGATTCCAACCTTCATACGTTCGTAAGCGGCAAACCTCGCGACTTCTCCACCAGTGAGAATGTCCCACACAATAGCTGTGTTTCCCGCATCGTAGCTAACGGCTAATCGTCCAGAGCCACGCTCGCTAGTATTATCCACTGATATCCATAGGACGTCTTCCCGGTGCAGATCAAAACGACGTTCGATTGCCAATGTGTCATGGTGTATTACCAAGATGGTGTTGCGCTGCGAGTACAGGAAAAAGGAGGCGGTAGCAGCGCATGGTAGGAACTCTTGCTCCACATTTTCTGGCGTCAACGATGTCTGTGGAGGATTGGGCTTATGAGGTTTTCCGCTACTTTGACTGTGCTGTTGGCCCCGAGTGCTGCTATTTTGACTGTTGCTGTAGCTCCCAGATGGATTCGAAGACGTAGATGAATGCGAAGGCTGTCGTTTACGCTGTTCGATCGACATTTTGGGACGAAACTTTGACTGTGGCATGTTAGAAAGAGTAGATTTGGCCGTGAGGCGCATTGATCATGGCCGCGGGGAGGATTGGCTCGGACAGGCGTCAGATCCGCGACTCTCGGAATGAGGCAGGATGTGAAACAAGAGCAACCTCTGGAAGCCCTAGATTGACGAAACGGATGCACGAGAGGCCAAGAGATATGGCATACCTTGACATGCGCGCTAACAGACGACGTCACGCGGTGTAGCCAAACTTGAGCAACTCAAGTGGCGCCTGCCGGTGGCCTCCAGGTGACCTACAGCCTCCAACAATGGGACCTGGTGTGGTGTGGTCTCTGGTTCACCGTGTGCGCTTAGGTAGACGCTGGGCCACTAATAGCCAACAAATCGCAGGTCAGATTGCTGCAACACGACATGCGTGCAGGCGCGCGTCGGGAAGGAGGAATGCAAACGGCTCGCAGCCCAGCACGTAGATGCCGGACAGTCGGTGCGAAGAGTCAAACAAAGCAAGACAAAGGCATGCAGAAGATGGAGATGTGGAGGAAGAAGTAATACAACCACGGCGAGATCAGAGCGAGTCCGTGTGTGCAATGAGGATGAACAGGGCAGAGCCGGGGTGAAGGCAGGAGTCAGGGCAACGGAAACGGAAACAGTAGACTGTGTCCACGGACTCGAAATCGCAGGTAATCTAGAAGAACAATCAAATCAGAGGTCGGCGCGTAGGGTAAGGTAGGTAGGTGAAGAGGGTCTGGCCGGGACGGGAGACGAGGCCGCGATACGTCAGACGGCAGCGCTGGCACTAGGTCGGCCGGCGCAGGCAGCGACAGGCAGCGGCTAGGGGCAGGTAGGCCTATGGCGAGCAGAGGAAGGCGCGGTCGACGACAATTCGCTGGTGGACGACGACACGAGGAAGGAGCTCCCGGGGGCTCGGCGGAGGGCCAAGGGCTGCGTGGGGCCAGCGCAGCAGCAGGGCATCGACTACTCCCACCTAGTCTTTCTTGCTACTCCTACTACTGTCTGGCTACGGTGGAATGGCTGGCCGTGGCTCTTGTGTGCACCACGCGATCTGCTGGGGGCGTGGACGCTGGATGTGGATGTGGACGTCGATGGCCGCCCAACTCGCAGGGCAAACGGGCCAGCACAGCGCAAAGTCCGAGGCCTGACGTCGTGATTCGCTCCTGCCCCAAGCGCTAGCCGGCCCACTAGCGGGCCCCCGTCGGCGCCATTGTCCCCAAGCAGGCCGGCCGGCGGCAAGCAGCAGCCAAACGTGACATGCGGTGTATGTGTGTGGGATATGTCGGGACGCCTGCATGGCCGCTCCAACCTCGTTAACTAGTTCGTCGTCAACATCCACCTCTACACCAGCCTCACCACTTACTTCGCATACTCTCCTTCGACTCACGGCCCTTTCGCCATGGCCGCAGTCTGCTGGCCGCTGCAGTCTCGTGCTTCCGTTCGTCCACCCCGCTTCACACTGTATACGATGCCCTGTGCCTGAATCACCTCTGACATCCTTGCATCCCATGTGCTTACCTACAGACCATGCACCTTGACCGCATGCGCCGCGTGGAAAATGTGGCCAGCAGACGATGAACTCCACGCCGAATCCAGCCATTCGACGGCTCTGTTGGTCGACTTTCCGTCCTTTTTCAACCGTCAATCTCCCAATCCCACTCTCCCAACACCCTCCCTTTCACTATATCGAATATCGACCTGCATTCGCTAAACCAACCCTCCAACCAAGCTATTTGTACGGCCGTTGACTTTTTTTTTCCAGCCACATTAGTCGCCGACTGTGATATATTAACCCAACCCAACCCGTCGCACGAGCACCACGCTGCACGGCATCACGAGGCCCGGAATGCGCTGGTCACGGCACTTTGCTGTGCCACGGCATTGAAAATCTCTCTATTGTGGATGTGCTTCTTCTCTGACAGGGATCTCAACAAGATGCGTCTCGTAAATCGAAAGAAGTGCATCTCGTTGCCAGCCATCTCGCATCGGGACGTCACCTTTGCATTAACTTGTTGAATCCAAGCGAGGTGATGAGGCTCGCTTATTATGGCGGGTCACATCGGCAAGCTCCCGTCCCACGAGTCAAATGCAAGCTCCGACCTTCTTCCCCGCCTCACTCATCTGACTGTGACCTTGTCGTCCAGTTAACATATCGTGGCTGGTTCATCACACTTTACACGACCATCATCAATGTATCGGCTTAATTTCTCCGAATTTACCCCTTCACATATTAATTCCTGCTGAAAGCGCAAGGGAAAAAATTACGATTTTCCAACGGGGCATGTGATGGGGCAAATTTCTGAAAATCGTCCATTGAGAGCTTTACTCTAAGCGCCCAGTTCGACGCCACTACCATTCCGGCTAAAGGTCTCCACCTTTTGCTATTTACTCTTCCAGCCATTCTCCTCCATTCCAGCTTTCCTTTGACTTTCGTCCGTCGATCCCGCATAATATTATTCCCATCCCTGTGCAACACTGCGGTCCAGACTATCCGAATTCATCCAACAAAAGCGATATCGTCAGTGCGGTGCGGTGCGGTTATCGTGCCGCTTTGCAAGCAGCGGTGTGCGCCTTGTCCCCTTCCCGTCCGCAATGATCATCCGGAGCGGAACGTCGGTCCGCTGTGTGATGAGAATGAGACATCCTATTGACGACGTCATGACACGCGAAGAAGAAGAATATGTCCTCGCTTTTCGTCCTGTTTGGTTTGACTAGAGGGACCTCGGCATAGGATTTATTCGTCCATGCACTGGCTCGAGTCTGTGCCATGCCAGTCCTGGTCGTCGCAATGGAACGCGTATAGTAGCCCGATCAGGCTTGTCGGTGCTTATCAATCTTAGTAAGATTGATCAAGATTTCTCATAAAGAGTTCATCATGGCCAGATGTTGGCCGTCTCAAGTTGAAGGTTTGATTCAAGTGTCCAAGTTGTGGCCGCTGGACGCCAATAAGGCACGGTAAGTCCAGTACCGGACGGCAGAGGTTCGTTCGTCCATGTCGATTCTCCATCAACAAGCTGGCCATGTCTTTTCCAGTTCCAGTAAATTTTGAATTCCACTCATAGCAGACGTTCACTTTCAACCAGATGATTTGACGACGGTCCTACTCGATCGTCTTTCCTTCGCCGCACTACTCCTCCTCCGGCCTTTAGAGCCCATACCCACAGCAGTAACAGGCGGCAACAAAGGTTTCGCCAACCACTGCTCCGCTGTACGCGGTGGCGGCGGCGGCTCAGTCAAGTACGCATCGTCATCGCCGAACAAATCCTCATCACTGATGTAAGCGCTCGGACTAGCATGTCCAAAACTCGACTTCCTCAGCGTGCAGGACGAGTATGGCGCCGCGTGAACAGTCGTGGATGAGATTAGGTGATGGGGCGAGTTGAAGCATTCGTTGGTTTGCGATGATGTTGATGCGCTGCTTGTTTGTCGCGACATGGCCACGGCTATGGGTTGTGTTGCGGCCATTCTGAATGTCGGTGATGTCGACGGTGAGGCTGTGTGATGTGACGTGAACGACATTCCTTTTGAGTAGGGTCGTTGAAGTTGAATCGTTGGTTGGTTGTACAGAGTTGGAAATCGATTTAGTCGAATTTACGGTTTCGTGGTCGTGGTGAGGAATCGCCACGAAGGAATAAAAGTCCAGATGAGTCGAGTAATATCCCCCTCGTCAAAAATGACTCTGAGCGAAACAGCGCGTGATGAGAGGTTCAGGCAATATATGCATGTGCACGCCGCCAGCCAGCCTTTGTTACGTCGTATCGTCTGCGCGCGCGAGCGTGGGAGTGGGAGTGTGAGTGGGTGTGGGTGGGTGTGTCGCCGCGTAAGGCGGTACCAACACAATCACAGGCAGCAATCACGAGTAGTGCCGTGTGATGATTGACGGCAACAAAGCCCGCGTCGCTTGGGTATTTTTAATCGGCTGACAGGTTGAATTGCGTGTGTGTGGTGGGGGCGCCCGAGAGACAAAAAAACAAGTTGGACGTATCAGGTCAAGCAAGCTGAGCAGGTGGGTTTGTATGGTCTGCTGCGTATCGTTCAAAGAGACAGGTACGTCGATCGAGTACAGGTCAAGTGGCACGTCAAGGCAAAGATAAGTCAATAGAGTCAGAGTCAGAGTCATGCGGTCAGTCGCCCGATAGATATACATCTCCCTTCCGTCCCCAACTCGATCCACGGCGGAAAGAGAAAAAAAAGAATCCCATGGCGTTGTGGACAACCGAGCCAGGCCGACGCGACGGACAAACACCGAGCGAAAGGGCGGGCGGGCACATGCCAGACAGCAGCCAGCCAGCACTTTTCGTTCCGCGCTCCGGTGGATTGACCGACTTTTGTCGCCGCCGCCCCCCAGGAATCTATGCGCCCCCCGCCATCTGGGCCTGACCGCCGGGATGCTCCGACTGAACGACGGATGGATTGATGGACTTGGTTATGGTACGGTCTGGTACTACTACGGTATGTACAAATGTAGCTTGCTTGCCCATTCCGCGCCTCGTCTCGCTTGTCGGGTAGTGAAAGCACCGAGAGATTCATTTCCGAGGTCGACCATGGAATCTGAACCGATGATGCGGGCGTCGGGAACGAGAAGTGGAACGGGGGAAATTCATCCACGATACATCTGTGGACGGTTTATTTTATTCTTGAAATGCAAGTGTTTCTGCCCCTGCTTATACAGTCATCATCTCTCCTGCAGCCATGTCATGTCATGACGGCGGGACATGTGTGCTCCGGATGGGGGGAGGGGGGGAGGCCATCTTTCATCTTGCAGCGGGCTTTGAAGAGCGCGTGGGGCCGAGATCGACTTGCGGGAGACGAGACCACAGCCCTGTGGCAAAACCAGCGTTGGAATAATACCTAGGTGTCTACACGTTTGCCACCCAAACATCGTCGCACATTTCGTGGACTTGTGTGGAATGTTCGCTTGAAGAGACGAAACCCGTAAAATCACCCACGGCTTTCACATGTTGTGTCGCGAGAACAGAAGGGGTCTTCGTCGGCTAAGTATTTGTCTTCGTCTTTCGGCTGAAACCCGCCAATTATCGCATCTCGGCCCTCGTTCTCGACCTGCGACCATCTTCTACCGAGGGGGTGTGTGGGATTATGGGAGCGTTCCGCTATCCTCAGTCTTCGAACCCGAGCACCTCGGAAAAGGGTCTAAGACCACACAGTAACAAACGTCCATCGGTAAACGAAACCGAACCAATCGTTCCCACATGTCTTTGACCCCGCGACCGCTTCTTCAAAAGTCGGAGATATCAGGAATCTCCCCCAACTGGACGGCGTTGGCGTTTGAAGGCGGTATATGTAGCAAGTTAATTCAGGCGTGGCGTCCACTCACACTCACACTCACACACACACGCACGCATGCACACGCACGCACACAAAGCCAACGCAGCCTTTTGTATGTTCTGTCTACCGTGCAGACCGGTTCATGTATTGACGATCCACCGACGCCGTCTTGACGAGTTGGCTGCATATAAACATACACCGATGGTTTGCGACGACACGGGTGGAAAAAGTCGAACAAAACACCCACCCGACCGACTGACCGAGTATTGCTTCATCTGCCCCGATACATTGTAAATAATCGCAGTAGCCTGAATTCTCGAGATTATTCCACCGAAATTATTTCCCCGAGAGTTGGCTGTGTGTGGGGGGAAAGGAGGGAAGAAACAGGATTCATGGTTTCCTCCGTCATTCCGATACTCGCCTTTTTGCATTCCAAGCGGTCTGCTCCGGCTGGAAGGATCGGTTTGTCGCTTGTACTACACCGTTTTTCCGTTTCTTAGTTTTGTATGTATGTAGTGTGTACTGCTTGCATGTATGTTTGTTTCACACCGCATCGCACATAACCGGTGAACTTGTTCGGCTTTGTTTGGCAGGCGAGTCACTCTCTCTGGTAAGAATGACGCGTGATTTCACGTTGAGTAGATGAACGAGGTGTCGTGGAAATGTCGCGATGGGCAGCAGTGCATTCTTCGCTTCTTCTCATCACGTTTCTCCATGTCCGGGGGCTGATGAGCTTTTGGTGTTGGGAGCGTCAGCGACGAACATACGATGTGCCTGCGCTTCCTGGTCTTGGAGGTGGAGGAGGGAGTGGGGGACCCAACTGTACTCGTTCCACAAAGCTCCTTTCTACGCACCACAACCCGCGACGGGATAAAGCACATATGGTGAGACATTCTTCCAAAAGCCGGAGGCAATCACCCTTGGATTCCAAAACACATACACCTACTCGTACACCCCCAAGAGAAGAAAGGCAAGTCATGCGCGTTCACGGCTGCCGTCATTTAGTAGTCGTCCGTCACCGTCCACAACCCCAACATGTCGCTACTATATACAACCAAGAAAACCAGGGTTGAAATAAACGAGTGGGGGCTCACTAACTAGCTAGATACTAGATACTAGATACTTACTCCCAAGGAACAAAGCTTTCTGTTGTTGTTATTCCGCCGAGACGGGAATAACGTTGATGGTTTCGTTTATGACTGACTCTCAACCCTAATGCGCAGATGACCTGGTTTCTCTTTCTTTCTTTCATGACCCGATTTCTCGTCACATGATTACCTTTGATTCACAGGGTTTGGCTCTTGCGTGTGGTTTGTATGACGGGTTGAAGTTGTAAATTATGACGTTGCGTGGAGCTGGTTTGGAGTCATGGTTTTCCGATTCGTACTTTTTCCTATGGGTCATAAATTTTTTTATTTCGAGGCGTACAACTACGTTTGAATTTGTGAAAGGACTTCGTCGTATAAGCACCGTAATAGGCCTGTAGATCTATTGCACGATCAAGTCTTGGACGTTATTTCAAGTGGGAAAAGTTACTGAGAGTTTGGTTTGGCTTCTTATGGAGCGACTGTTGTATAAGAACTTGACCTGATCAAGTGATAGGCAAAGGTTCTTCATCGTTTACATCTCTCGTCCGTGAACTCGACAATCACGCTGCGACAAATCATAATGACCAATTATTGTTCTCATCAACCAGCTGAAAACAATCATGTTGACTTTGCATCTGAGCATGCACAGCTTCTACCGCAGCGCGCTTGCCACTCTCGGCGGTGACGATCTTGCCCCACTCTGAAACCCATTGCTCAGAGCCGCAGCTTAAACACCAACCATCTTCATCGAACAACTACATCACACGCCAACGAAAGATGCCACCCAAAGTCCTAGCAAAGCCATCTGGCGATCGTCCAAGTGGCGTGCTGCCCATCAATGCTGCCACTCGCGCTGGAAGGCAGTCGAATCCCCCGAGAGCACCTCAAGCTCGACTCAAATTGGAAGTGCGCCGCTTACCACCTGGACTGACGCTTGCTGAGTTTGAAGGCATCGTTGGAGATGAATGGAAGCTGGGATTTGGAAAAGTAGACTGGAGGGAATATCGTCAAGGCCGCGTCCGTAGCCCAGGCAAGCTACCGGAACAGAGTCGTTGTTACATACACTTCAAAACCGAAGCAGATGTCAAGCCGTTTGAAGCGAAATTCTTGAATGTTGTATTTCACGACGCTGCTGGAACACACCGTCTACCAGAGATCAGACATCTACCACCAACACTGGGATTTGCTCCAAACCAGCGTATTCCTCTACCTGCTCGACCCCGTGCCGACAACCGCCAAGGCACAATCGATACTGACGCAGAGTTCATCGCATTCCTCGAAGCTGAAACTCAACCGATTGTGAAACCAGCGGCTGTTGATATCTCAGTCGAAAAGGACGACAAGCCTCGCGCAACTAGTACACCATTGATTGATGATCTGCGAGAACGAAAGGCAAACAAGGCTAAAGCTGCTGCGAACAAGGCTGATAAAGAGAAAGACAAGAAGGGTGGTGCGCAAGGAAAGAATGAAACGAAAGAATCGGCAAAGAAAGGAAAAGCAGAACCCGCGGAGAAAGGAAGAAAACAAACATCAGGTAAACAGCAGGCGCAGGCTACAGCTCAGACTCCAACGCCGCCGAAGATTGCAACTCCGGCACGTAACAAAAAAGGGGCAGCCCCACCAGCAAAGGCCCAAAGTGGGAATGCAACTCAACCAGCAGCCGAAAAACCTACAACTGAGAAGCCAGCACGAGGACAACGACAGCGAGCAAATGCAGAGGGCATCAAGAAGATGCTGCAGAAAGATCTTGGAATCAAACCCAAGGAAGGTGCTCAATCACAAAAAACGCCGTCAAACTCCTCAGCCAAACCTCAGACCCCGACACCAGCGGCAATAACATCTGCGGCTTCATCTCGACCATCGACACCTGCCAGCAAACAAGCCAAACCTCCCAAGACTACTCCAGCAGCGGCCACCACAGCGAGCACAACCAAGGCCTACTTGAAACATGCTAACCCCAGTCAAGGCATGACAGAAATTCTCATACAAACTGCGCTTGCTACGTTTGGTGAGATGGTCAGTGTAACTATTGACCCTCGCAAAGGTACAGCTGTTGCAGTTTTCCGTGATAATGCTGGACTCAAGAAAGCCTTGGAGAAGAAGAAAGTTCCTGTTGCCAATGGAACAGTCGAAGTCTTGGAATTCCGAGAAAAGGGTAATTCTAGCGGAGGTAATGGTGGTGGAAGAGGTGGAAGAGGTAACGGTAAAGGTGGAAAAGCAGCCAAGGGTAGTAATAATAATGCTGGCGGCAAAGGAGCGCCGGCTGCTGCGTCTGCGTCGACTCCTCCTCCAGCTGCTACAAATCCTGCATAGAGTACTATCAAGTTTTATTTGGCGACTAGCGGCATTGCAGATTCAAGCATCATTCGAATAGAGCTATTGAAAAACAATTTTATACCAAGCTTGTTTTGTCATTCATTTTTTGGCTTGAAATCTCAGCTAAATTGGATTCAAGATGTGAGAGTGATGACATTTTTCATTCATGACGAGCTGAATGCCTTTTAATATGAGAAATTCAAAGCAGCAGATAATCAGGCCCTCCTGCGACCAGCTGGTATAGATAGATCAGAGGGTTACATTTACAGTTGGGTCATGTTAGTTTTCATCCGCAGCAGAACAAACGCTCTTCTCCCCGTAGCGCGACCAGGCCAAGGCCGATGACCCGAGCGTGAAAACGCACCTGGCCCAATCATCCCTTTCACGTGCCTCTGCTTAATCCGACTTCACCGCGGCATCTTCCAATTACTGTTCCGCGACGACAAGGAAATTGACATCTTTCGTAATGGGTCTGCATGCGTAAAATGGGTCTCGGGATAGACGGCTCGCAGCACGAGGTATATTTGCCTTGGATCTGAGGAACAAATGATCGCTCGTGTTTGCAGCTGGTTTCCAACCTCTCTTTGTCTTTGTAGCTAGCTACTCAGCTGCCGTTTTGGGGTTGGGTTACATAGACTTGCAGGGTTGCAAGATCGTCGCTTTCAGGTTGACGTTTTCGTCACTACTCGAGATTTGCAGATTGTTCTTTTCGACAGTCTTCGTCCAATGTTTGATGTTGCGTCATTGGTCATTCCTGGTTCATTCGACTCAACATGCGGTTGCCGGACCGCGAGAAGTTTGATGAAGAGTCCAAGGCCCTTGTTGCACCCCGTCAAAATCGCTCGAGGCGATGGGTAGTAGTTCTCGTGGCCTTTTTGTCGACTTGGGCCATTGCTTCGGTGCTATTCGCTCGGATACATTCTACGAATGGCGTTCGACTTTCAACTGGCAATGAAGACCATTCCGACGACACGGCGCACCTCGAATATCCAGAACCAACCGAGCTGGACACTACAGATGCCTTCCGTTTACATCCCGAGGATCATCGGTCGAGAACGCCGAAAACTCAACATTTCACCTGGCGCATTACCAAAGGACCATGGCGAGCAGATGGCGTCCTCAAAGACGTATATTTCGTCAACGGCGTCTTTCCCGGACCGAACATCGAAGCACGCGCTGGTGACAAACTAGTCATCGAAGTTGAAAACGGATTGTCAGATGAAGGGCTCGCACTTCACTGGCATGGCTTGACAATGCGCGGTGCTAATGATATGGACGGAGCTGTTGGTGTGACTCAAGACCCTATCCCAGCCGGACGAAAGTTCAAGTACGAGGTTCCGATCGGTGACGATGAGTCTGGAACTTTTTGGTGGCATGCCCATGAGAATTTACAAAGAGGCGAAGGCCTTTTCGGCGGACTGGTGATTCACAAGCCTGTTGATGAACACGATGATAAGAAACGACATGGAAATGATATCGCTAGAGAGGAGCATTTGCTACTCATAGGCGACTGGTATCATCAACCCGCTTTGATGGCTCTTGGAACATACTCGTCGCCCGGTGCTTTTGGCAACGAGCCTGTTCCTGACAGCATCTTACTCAACGGCGCTGGTCTTTTCAACTGTGAGGACGCCGTGCCAGCCCGTCCACTGGACTGCGAAGATCGAGCTTTTGCCAATCTCACACGACTTCGAATTGATGCGTCGAAAGAAAGTATTCTTCGAGTTGTGAATGTGGGCTCATACGCTGGGTTCAATTTGACCATGGATAAAGCTCAGCTGAAAGCTCTTAGCATCGATGCCGATTTTCCAGTAAAGTCTGCAAGTGCCAAGGAAGTTGGGACTTTATATCCTGGACAGCGGGTTGATATACTTATTCAACCCATGTTCAACGGCGCTGAGCCAGAGGCGACGAAACTCGGCGTTGAGCTGTATAAAAAGAAATTCCGGTACGAGAACCTCGAGCTGACACCTTTACACCACTTTCCCGTTCAATGGAACACAAAAAATGCCCACGGCTCCCGAGAGAGTCGTGAAGCGCCGGATGAATTATTGGAGCTTTCCACCTTGCAAGCAGCAGAAGATCAATCGAAAATAATGCCAAAAGCAGCCGACAAAACCATCGTGCTCTACGCGATCACCCAGAAACTGTCACATTTAGACAACAAAGCGCTCGGATTCATCAACGGAACGACATGGGAAGCACAATCTCCACATTTACTTTCTCTAGAAAGAGAAGAATGGAACAAACACCAAATCAATGCGAAATTCGATTATGATGTCGCTACCCCCAAATGGGTGGATATCATCCTTAATAATCGCGATGAAGATCCTCATCCGTTTCATATCCATGGATATGACTTTTGGGTTTTGTCCACGTATTCTTCGACTTATAATTGGGGTTCGTACAATCCTTTTGAAGATACGGAGATGCCGGGTGGTGAATGGAACTTTGCGGGCGCTGTGAGAAGGGATACGGTCTTGGTTCCTCGTAGGGGATATGCGGTTTTAAGAATGAGGGCTGATAATCCCGGCCTCTGGATGATGCATTGTCACGTTCTTTGGCATCAAGCTACTGGCATGTCAATGATACTTGATATTCGATAGTTTTGAAAGAATTTCAAGTGTTTGGGAATTAGTTATATAAAAAAAGCATTTCCATATCATTCGTCTGATAACATCCCACCAGCAAAAATTCATACTTGAATCCGCGACGCCAGATGTTTCTCAATCATCGCTTCATACTGCTCGGCCGGTTTGACCTGCAACCCAACAATCTTAGCGGCATCGTCCCATTTCCGCAGCCGGCACATGTCCTGACACCAATCGTTCGCCGACCACTGCCGGACTTCCTCATCACTCATGGGCCCGCCTTGGAAAATGAGCGATTTCTTACTCGCATCCGAGAGTGTAGCATGATACGCCGGATCTACAGCACACAAGTATCGTTTCGCGGCAACATGGCTGCCGACCAGCGCGCTGACCTTAGGCGAGAAAGAGAGTGAAGCTAAATATTGAGCGCCGATCATTTCGTGCCCGACACGACCGACATTATCCGCTTCGTCCTCGTCGGACGAGTTGGCGTCTGCTGTTCGCATGGTGCGGATATCGTGTGCAATGGCGCGGACGTCCTTGGGTGGCAAAAAGTGGCCTATGTCGTGGAGCAGAGCGGCGATGACGGTTTCGTCATCCGCTTGGGCTAGAGTCGCTTGGTGTGCGGCTTGGAGAGAATGTTCGAGTTGGGAAATGGCTTCGCCAATGTAATCTCCTTGGCCTTGAGTCACGAGCATGTCGACAATAGCGGCGGCTGTCTGGCGAGGAGTAGCACCCATCTTGAAGGAGTTTGGATGGTGTTAATTGTGAGATGGGGTTGGGTTTAAGGGATGGACGAGAGAATTCTCAATGCGAGTTATGTTCACCTACATTTTATTTCTACTGCGTATGGTCCTGCCATCATATACAAATTAAAAAACGTGGATTGTTGAGAGATTCTTTCCACGTGGGCTGGAATGCTCCGAGGATTCGGCGAGAAGTCCGGAGCTTGAGAGTTTGCACTTGAGTTGTCTGTCCCTGGTTCCACGACTTTTCGAAAAACACCAACATTACTATAAAACCAATTATGAGAATATCTCCACTGATTTCATTGCCATCGTTAATAAATAGACTAATTTTAATCTGTCATAATCAGCAGTGTAGTTGTATCGTTCTGACCAGAATACTATTATTAGAATACCCTGTCGCCAACACATCGCAACGCTGTCCCGCAGCCTTTGTGGAACCGTTACATTTGGCACACACTTGACACGACAGATTGCTGTAGGCTGCGGACACGGCGCCAACCAGTACGGACCACGTTGAAGCCCATTTGATTACGGCGTGACACGAAGGTGAGTAAGATTAGACAAAGGCCAGCAACTCTGTACATTAGCGATACGTTGGCTGATACTCCCAACAGGGTCACAGTAGATGTAAGACGAAGTGCCGTTGTTTTCCTCGAATGCACACAGATGCATTGTCTGCCTTCCACGGAGAGACGGAATTTCACCTGGGTCAATCAATCGAACCGGTGTCAATCATTCCAATGTGTTAAAAATCTTTGACGTCAGGTTGAACAACGCAATTTCGCCCTTCAGTTTCAAGCCAGGCTTTGATTTTTCTCAACGCAATATAGTCATGGTCCTGCGCTGAAGTCGTAAAGTCTTCGTCAATCCATCCGTGAGTGCCAGTTGTAATAAGATCCTCGCCCTCTGGCCGACAAGAGCCAAAATCAATAATGAAAGCCGTGTCAGCTTCGTCCAACATTATATTCGAAGGGTTGAGATCGTTGTGCGCCAATCCAAGAGAATGGATGTATTCGACAGCAGACGTGATACTGGCCATGCACACTGCACCATCGAAGGGTGTATCGTGTTGCTTTACTCGGTCAAATAGGTTTCTTGATAGTCGGTCAAATGCTATGCCCACGATACGGCCTCTTTCTATCAAACATCCATGATATCGTGCTATATTTGGATGTGGATTCTTCGCCAAGAGCTCCAACACTTTTACCTCACCGAGTGTAAGCTGTGGCAGCTGGCCTGTATTTTGAAACGCATCGTGTAGCATTGGGCCCTTGACGAAGATTTTGTCGTGTATTGTAGTTGACATCTTCGTGATATCAAAAGGCGCTTCTGGATACACGTCGTCGTCAGGGAGACATTTGAGGGTTTCCCTGAGATCAGTGGGAGTCAAGTCGTATTTCCTTTTGTTGGAGCAACCATAGAAAGCCGAAAAATCCTTGGCAATGTATCCATAGGATGAGTGTAGGAAGATAGGATTTCCATGTTCGTCGTTTTCGATGGAGAATGATTCGTATAGCGGACTCAAATCTCGACGGTCAATGTCATCTGGGAGTCTTGCCTTTTCGCAATTGATAGAATGACCCGACGCGGTGCTCGTTCTTGGCTGAACGACACGCAAGGAGTCCCCGTCCACGTAATCTTCCATTGGTCTGCTCGACTTTCTGCAAATATCAATAAATGAGACAGACTACGACGTACGGACCTGATATTGGACAGCCTGACCACGTGACGGGCTGAGACCGCCACTGCGCTGCAACTGATCGCCGTTTGCCATCGCCGAACTACAGCATATTCCTGTATAGCGTGCATTTACCTCAGAAGAAGCTCCGTACGACTCTCAACCCTGCACGACCGCTCAGCCATTTACAATTGCCATCTTCCCCAAAATGCCCCTCAGCCGGATTGCCGCTTCCGCTGCCCCGCCGTCCATCTTGACCACCACCAACTCCCACGTCCTTTCCGCCGTGGAGCCGCAATGCAGTCCATAAACGCATCTTCCTGCATCGTATGCCGTGTGAACAGGGCCCTCGCTATGGCCTTCTCTCGACGCTGCTACGTCCTGTATGCCTCTTCCCGCAGCTGAGAGGATTTCAATATCGCTGCAAGTATCAACATCATCAAAATCCTCATTGTTCTTGTGAATAGCAAGGGTGGATTCAACCAATATTATTTATGCATGCAGAACTGTCTATAATCCATGTAATGTCGCGGTCTGGTGGGCAACAAACGAGCAATGGTTGAACATGAGACAGCGTACGTCGGCGCTACAGGCGGTGGGATGGCCGGCAGTGGAAATGGCAGTAAAGCTCGTAAGCAGTCGAACTTTGTTGGAATGCAGGTCTGCGTGCATTGAGCGTCAGCTCCGTGCTTTCCAATTTATTCCGGTGCTACCAAAGAAATGGTTAGGAGCAACCCTGTGGGCAGCGCCACATGAAGTACTCTGAGAAAGCAGTCCATTCAACTTCAAAGGGTTCTATCAGCTTGTTGGCCCAACCGGCCTCCCGCCACTCGTGCTCGTAATTGACTACAGATAGCAATTTGCAATATTCCCAATATTCAGGATGCCAGCCAGCCTGCTCCCAATCGATGATAGCTATGACTGAAATAGAGCCAGATATCTCTGAAACCATGATGTTTGTGAGCGTAATATCCCCATGCGTGAAATAAACATTGCCGTTATCTGGGAGGAAGTCGCGGTATGGCCCTTCCATGTATCCTTCTAATTGAGGAGTTTGACGTGTAGCCGCTGCGAGCAGCCGATTATTGTAAGATTGAATACTAGTGAACGGGCCGCTATCGTAATCAAACCTGAAGAACCTATCCTTTACTGCACCACCATTGGTTGAACCTAACAAAAGATTGCGTATCAGGTCAGTCAGAATAGCAAATAGTGTGAATAACTTACATATCAAAGTATCAGGAGACATATTGTGAGTGACATCGTGCAAAGCGACAATAATGCGGCTCAGTTGAGCACGTATCGACGGCTTTTCTGCTTCGGTGAGATTTGGCCAGGCCTCTTGCAAAGTGATGCCTTCAACCAGACTCATGTATATGAAGTTTCAGCCGTTGCCACGTCTCCAGCCGAAAGGCTCCGGAGTTGGTACCTCGTGCTGTGGAAAGAGATGTTTGATTGTTCGCATAGTTTGCGCTTCTTCCAGCTTGACTTCGTTGTCGAAGCCGAATTTAACAACAAGCTTCAAGGGCTCGAATTTGACAACGCTACCCCTGCAGGTCGGATACTGGTGCAGGACTGAGTCGGGCGTCGGCAGCTGACGAGAAGAGTCATGCAAGAAAGACGTATCAAGGAAATCCATTTCGGCTCGCGAGATATCTGGCAGCCTCGATACATCTATTCGTCAAGGGTGTGAAGAGCTTTGCGCCATAGCACCCGGCTCAAGTGGATTTCAGACTATCGGTGCTCTCCAAGAACACAAAGCCGTGATGGTAAGACTATGGGCTGCAAATGTGGTTACAGCGGCATAACATGACAGCTTATCTGTAATGTTGCCCGTCCATGGCTGCTGAAAGACCGAAATCAGACCGCCGCCTGTCGAGTATGCGTTCGTCTGTATCGAGCTGACTGGGCATGGGGAGGCCGGGCCGCTCCGTCTGAGTCAGCACAGACCGCGAGTCTATGAAGCCTTAGCGTTATGGTAATGCCTCAGGCAGCCGCTTGATTTCCCCGCACCAAACTCGACGACAGATGCGGAACCCCGCCGTATGGACCAATGGCTCTGCTACCGAGCGTGGTCCGGAGGCGGAAATATGCAACTTACTTCGTGCGGCGATAATCGCCCAGGCTATGCTTCGTACGCTGTGTACATCTCATCAAACGGGCTACTCTAAGCGCCTCGAGTGCTGCTCAGGCCAAACAAACAACTCCCGTTCGACCGTCCAGGGCCCTCTGCCCCTCTTTTCACAGTGGTAGGTGTGATCAAAGGACCCGCCGGTCCGGCATCATATATGTGCGCCTTGAAGCCTCCCTCTCGACAAAGGTAGGCATATTCGTCTTTCTCCGTCATCACCTCTTTCAGCTCCGAAACACCCTCGCCGAGTGTCTCGAACATCTTCGGACTCTAAAGCAACAAATCACCGAATTGACTGGATAACATTTTCATCAAGATGGGTTCTATGGGCGAGGAAATCCCGCAGACTGATTGCCTCATCGTAGGTGCTGGTACGTGTCTTCGTCTCTGCGTATGGGCTCACGCACCATCGTTCATATACCTTGACCATGAAACTCTCCAGGAGTCCAATGGCTAGGTGCAATTGATGTTGCACAGCACTATCGTTGCTCATCTTATGTTTCTCATATATCTAATGTCAAAGCACAGGCTTCGGAGCTTTCACCATTCTGAATCGTCTCCGAAACTTGGGCTACAAGGTCGACATTTACGAAAAGGGGGGCAAGTCCGGTGGCATTTGGTACTGGAACTGCTACCCCGGAGCTCGCGTTGACAGTGATACTCCAATCTACCAACTTTTCGACAAGGAGCTTTGGGAAGACTGGACTTTCAAGGAGCGCTACCCCGGCTGGCAAGAACTCCGCGATTACTTCATCTATGTCGATAAGAAGTGGAACGTAAACAAGCACATTTCCTTCGATAAGCATGTTGATAGCGCCGTCTTTGATGAGAAGAGAAATCAATGGCTCGTCGAGTGTGCTGATGGTAGCAAAATCTACGCCACCTGGTTCTTGCCATGCATTGGCTTTGCTTCCCGCCGCTACTCGCCTCCTGTTCCAGGCCTCAGCAACTTTCGCGGCGATGTGTACCACACTGCTGTCTGGCCACAGCACGGTGTCAACCTTAAGGGTAAGCGTATTGCTCAAATAGGTTGTGGTGCTTCTGGCATCCAGTGTGCCCAGGAGTCTGCCGACGACGCCAAAGAGTTCACCCTCTACATGCGCACGCCCAATTTTTGCCTTCCTATGAATCAGCGCAAACTTGACGCCAAAGAGGAAGAAGAGAAGAAGAAGAACGGTACTTACGAGAAGATCTTTAACGACAGTCGCAAGACTTTCGCTGGGTTTGCTTACGATTTCCTTGAGAAGAATACTTTCGATGATACCCCAGAGGATCGCGAGAAGCTCTACCACAACCTGCTCATTGAGAAGGGTGGTTTCTGCTTCTGGCTCAACACTTACAAGGACATGCTGTTCGACCCCAAGGCCAATCAGGCAGCTTATGACTTCTGGCGCAATTATGTGCACACTCGTGTCAAGAACCCAGAGAAGCAAGAACTCCTTGCACCAAAGGTCGCACCTCACCCATGGGGCACCAAGCGTCCCTCACTCGAGCAACACATCTACGAGACTCTTGACAAAGACCACGTTGAGATTATCGATGTCAACAAGCACCCAATTCTCGAAGTCGAGGCCAATGGTCTTCGTACCGACAAGGGCTTGAAGGAAGTTGACGTCCTTATCCTCGCCACCGGTTTCGATTCCGTTACCGGCTCCCTCGCTCAGCTCGATATTCGTGATATCCACGGTAACACCATCGCTGATCACTGGAAGGACAAGCTGCAAACATCTATGGGTATCGCCATTCCTGGCTTCCCCAACATGTTCTTCCTTTACGGCCCACAGGCGCCTACCGCATTCTCCAACGGTCCCAGTTGTGTGCAGTTCCAGGCCGAATTCCTCGAGACGTTCTTCAAACAGATCAAGGCCGAAGGCATCAAGCGAGTAGACAGCAAGAAGGAAGTCGAAGACGACTGGACAAAACGCATGCACGAGAAGTGGGACGCCTCACTTTTGTAAGTTGATCACAACTCGATTCTTCTGAAAACATACTAATCCCATTCCAGCCCTCAAGCCAAGTCATGGTACCAAGGATCAAACGTCCCCGGCAAGCGTGTCGAGCCATTGAATTGGGCCGGCGGTATGGTCGAGGTAAACTTTTCTATTCCGATACCATGAAGTATCGAACATCATAACTAATGACCTGTATAGTATGTCGACTCACTACATAAGAGTATCGAGAACGATTACCAAGGCTGGAATGTCACCAAGTAAGTAACATAAAGAAGCATCGCGACGTTTGTGAGCAAGGGCACTATTGGCCTTTTTATCTGTCAAATCCGTTTATATCCCGTAGAAATGAAAGAATCTTACTTTAACGATCATCGTCTCGTTTCCTTTGCTGGAAATGGAAATAGAAATGTGATAAGATTGATTCAATATTATCCGAAACGCCGACTAAATCAGCAATGAGAAAATCAATGCATCTTAAAAACCCATGCTCGGGTATGCCAGTGTCACTCTCATGTGCCTCATTAAATCTGGGTATATGTCTATTTACGAATCTATGGGTGACGCGGCGATGTAGGTAAATTTGGGACATTGTCATTCAAATCACTCCGGGTTACGTGAGATGGTTTGCAGCCTGCTGTGTGGACCGTGAGAAGATGAGTTGAATATCCCACGTCTTATTTCTTGTCGTATCTTTCGAGTAAGATGTGAAATTAGAGGGCGATCGGACTGTTGTGTCGGTTTGGTTGGCCGATTGAATGTTCTCGGAAGTGTTGAATTTTTCATCACCCAGAGATATAAATTAATTTTACTCCCATTTTGTTCCTTTCAAACGTTCCATCAGGTAGTCCACCTCGACAATCTTTGTCAATGGGATGACATGATCGCGGTACATGTTGACTACGGCGTCAACGTCAATCTTCCTAGGTGCTTCAGCGTCCATGTTTGGATCCCCACCATACATCTCTGCCTTCTTACCCAGTCGCTCGAGCACTTTAGCCTCAACCTTGGCATCTGTGATAGCAGCATCGATGCCAGCAAGATCGGCGGATTTTATCAGAGGCACGAACTTTTCCGGAGCTGCAAGGAATTTGCTTTCAGCCACAAACTTTCCAAAGTGGATTCTTCGCGACAATGATTGGAGACAGGCGAGATCTGCTGTTGCTGCACTGCCATAATTCTCCTGTGCTTCGGGTCGCTCAGGTCTGCCGGTCTGCACACAACAGGCTGGGAGAATAGTATTAATGTAGCGCTCCTTCAGTTCGTTGTTGACATTGACATCATTGGGCCACAAAACTGCCGGATAGTTAAGCTCCGGTAAAACGGCAGGCTGCAATGCGTCTGGGAAAAACGGATGTTCGTCAGGCGATTGGTATCGACGGATCTGTGACTGAAGCTTCTCTTGTTCTCGAATGACCCAGTCGCAGAAACTGAGAAGCTTTCCATCGCTCGTAGTTGTCTCAGAGGCACCTTCCATTTGAATAGCACCTGGTTTGTAGATTGTCGGATTTAGAGGGAATTGTGCACGTTCGATCATGTGGAAGAGCACGGTATCTTCGAGGCGGATGAGTTGATAGCGGATGTGAGGGAGAGATAGAGCCTTGCTGGAATCGGACAGATCAATGGCGGAATCCATGGTCGAAGTGCTGAAGATGTTGTTTCTGCGTTGTTGGAGAGAAAAGCGAGTGAATGTGAGTTGGAGTGAAGCTGTGTACGGCGGTAAGTATCACCTGAGCCGATTTCGGACACATTGGGCAACCGGGGACCGAGTCACGATTGAGGGTTGTATGCATGCCTCAGGCATGACTTTGGTGTGTTTAGAGCTGGTTACCAACTCTCCAGAACCGGTGCACGACAAAGACATCGGCGCGCATGACCATCCACACAACCGCTTGGTCTTCTCTTTACTCCTGGCATCTCCGGCTGCAATCTGCGTGTATCAATTCTCGCCTGACTCGACATGCGACAATAAATTTTGACTACGCGACGTGACATCACTGTCCCTGACAGGCTGTTCCCACTCGAAGAGCACTACCGATTTAACTTGCACCCTCAAAATGGCCAGCCCTCGACATAATCGCGGTCGAAGCACTTCACCGCAGAAACCTTCAGCGAGCCAGAAGCACCAACGGAACATGTCAGCACAAAGCTTCGAAGATGATTCTCTGCTGAACGTGCGTCTTTCCCCATCGTTTGTATAACCTGGATGTCCATTGACATACCATTATCACAGTCTCGACACCTCGAAGCCTTTGGACGTACTGTTCATGCTACCGCTTCTCAATTGATTTCCGCAAATTTCACCAATCCCGATCATGGCAATACCCCAGAAGCGTACCGATCTGCTCTCTCCTCCGTCCATCGCTCAATGCGCCGGCCTGCTATCCAACGTGGTGTTTTCTCATTTGCCAAAGCCAATCCACGCGAACTTTTACGGAGCAACTTCAATACTGCCGAGATTGAGCACCGCGCACTGACATTTCTCCCCGACGAACTTATTCAGAACGCCCCCGAAAGCTCAAGTCCGTTCAGTCTTTTGGATGGATTTAGAGCTAGTTTGCCAGAGGATGAGAGCGATAAATCACCTGGTCGGCGAAAGAAACAGTCGAGACGTTCAAGCCGAGGACAAAAACTGTTGGGGTCGGTTGAAGAGGAAGAGAAAGGACCACCGGGCCTGGTACAAACCAAGCGAGACAAGGCTCGACTGGACCATAGGCTGGAAATGATGGGCATTCGAAAGACCATGTGCTCGAGTGAGATTCGCGAAATCGATACTAAAATCGCCAACTTGAACACAATGCGCCGAGTTGTCCTGGATCGACTTGCTGGACTAGAACAGGAAGAAAATGATTTGGAGCAGGAGATTGCCACCATGGCCGAGAAGCTTGATGAACTTCAGGAGTTGTTTGATAGCGATGAAGCTGCAGCTGCTGCGACTGCTGCTGCTGCTAAAGAGGCACAATCACCGGAAACACCCGACGTTGCACCAAACGATTTGAAGTCGCCGGGATTCATGTCTGAGAGCATATACGAGAAATTGCCCACAGCAAAAGAATCGCCATCTCCTCGTAATAAGCGTAAGAAGGCGCCTCGACGAACCATTTCAATGCCAGTTCTTCACGAGCACATGGAGTCGGGATCGCGCATTCGCGAAATGCAAGCACACAATGATATGATCACCGCAATCGATTTTGATGCTCCATTTGGCACGATGGTTACTGCAGCCCTGGACGACACAGTCCGTGTATGGGATTTGAATGCTGGACGTTGCATAGGTATGCTTGAAGGACACTTGAGCAGCGTTCGTTGCTTGCAAGTGGAAGACACTATCGTGGCCACCGGTTCATCGGACGCAAGCATTCGTCTCTGGGATCTTAGCCTTGCAGACTACAGTCTCCACCCTGTCTCTCAGAGCTCAAATATTCATGAAAAGGTTGCTGAGGAAGATGAAGGGGACGAACGCGCCACTGCGGGTGGAGCAGACCTTTTTACAACTCCAGATGGCGACCCTGCACCTCCTGCAGCGGCACCCGAGCCGAGCGCAGATGCGATGGCTGACTGCCATCTCTTTACACTATCTTCTCATGTTTCTGAGATTACAGCATTGCACTTCCGAGGCTCGACTCTTGTATCAGGGTCTGCCGACAAAACTCTTCGTCAGTGGGATCTTGAAAAGGGTCGTTGTGTGCAGACCCTCGATGTTCTATGGGCAGCGGCACAAGCTTCGAGTGTCAACCCAAACATAAGCGCAATGCCTGGATCTGGAAGTCGATCCAACAACAGTGCTAATACCATGTGGCGTCCTACCGGCGGTCGATTACCCGCAGCAGAAGCGGATTTTGTTGGTGCACTTCAAGTATTCGACTCGGCTCTTGCATGTGGTACCGCTGATGGCATGGTTCGTCTATGGGATTTGCGAAGTGGTACTGTTCATAGAAGTCTGGTTGGCCACACTGGCCCCGTTACTGCCCTGCAATTCGACGACGTCTACCTTGTGACCGGAAGCCAGGATCGCAGCATAAGAGTAAGTCACCAAACGCCATTTCTGCCCCTATTCTAAATTTTGCTAATATTGTATCAGATCTGGGATTTGCGCACTGGTACAATCCACGACGCTTTTGCTTACGACCACCCTATTGCGTCAATGCAATTTGACGCTCGACGTATCGTTGCCGCGGCCGGTGAACCCGTCGTCAAAGTCTACGACAAGACTGATGGAAATCACTGGTCCTGTGGCGCCGGTGCATTGACAGAAGAGAGTCTGGACGGAGCCGCTGCACCATCCATCGTCGAGCGTGTACGTATCAAGGATGGTTACTTGGTAGAAGGCAGGAAAGACGGTGTCGTGGGTGTGTGGAGTTGTTAATCTCCCCTTTCGATGCAGTCTTTGGGGCCAATTTTCATCCGTGGATCACTGGATGAGTGTATAAGAGGGGTCGGAAACCTTTGTTTAAGAAGCATGTACATGTAGTGCCAACGACATATTTGCATATTACAAGACGAAAAAGGCTGCGCATTATGCAGTTGGAAACTTATTCATGTTGATCAAAATATCGGCCTACAAAGGCTATGTGTGTAATAGGAAACAATCAGACCGCGCTTCGGAATGCGAACTGGTCAATTCAGAAAAAATCCTCCCTCGTTCAAAAAACGCCGTCAAACTCCAAGCCCAATGCCTCCTTACCATGGTATGCATGCATTCTCCCAATGCTCGCGTGGAAGTCACTTTAAATGCCAAACAGGACCTTGAACCGCTCGTAAGCGTAGAAACTCGTGGCCATCATGGGAATCACTTTCACATAGCCGATGCCCAAGCCGACGTAAAAACCCCGCCATCCCCGTTCGCGGGCAATGTTGCGCGCTACTTCGACCATGGTGAGACGGTGGCCGTCTCCGACGACACCGCCGACTTGCATGCGGCGGCGGATGATCTCGAGGGGATAGGAGATGGTTTGGGAGACGAAGCCGGCTAGTGCGCCGGTGGTCAATTCGGCCCAGGCGCGGAGAGGCGCCGGTTTGTTGGTTGCTTCGATTTGGGCTTTGGTTCGTTCGGAAAGGGGGAGAATGGTGTAGGGTGCTAGGGTGTGGTGGCGCATTACGTCGCCTGCGGCGTCGTGGGTCAGGAAGGACATGCCTGCGTAGGGGAGCATGCCCCAGAGGGTAGGTGTGAAGCCACGGAAGAAGTTGGAGAGTCCGGAGCGCAATGTAACGGATCCAATGGCTGTGGTCGTTGAAGCTATTGCCGCTGCTGCCGGTCGAGGAATGTGAATATCTTGGAGAGCGGCCATGGTCACCTTTGGTGGTGGTGGATGCTCATTGTAGATTACTTTGCAAATATCCCGTACTCCTAATCGCTTCTGGCTTCTCGTTTCCCAGGCTAGCCGTACACGGATCACCTCGAGCGGATATGTGGCAAAGACGGACATGCATCCCGCTAATGAGCCGGCCATGAATCGTCTGAAAGATGTTTCCTGCTCCTTAGTAGGAATCACCACAGCGCGAACCTGTTCGTATGCCAGAAATTTGATGCCGCCGTACGGGAAAATTCTAAGCAATGTCGCAGAGTGGCCGCGAAACAGTCCCTTTCCGCCGTCTCGGAGGTAAATATCGCGCATCGCCTGTAGCGCTCCCGCCCAGGAGCCGGTGTATTTCGCATATTGCGGGTTATTCGCCTGGAATAGGATCTTGACACGATCCAGCGGAGCCACAACTGTCTTTGCTACACAGGCTGCCAATCCTCCTGCCACACCGCTCCGTAAAACGTAGTCCCAGCTCTGCCTTGGTATTTTTCGTCTCTCCCGGTGCTCACGAAACGGTGGGATGGCCGTGCCGTCAGTCTCGCAGATGGCATGGTTTGAAGGGCCATGCGCCGCAGCGGCGGCGGGCTGGATCGTCATCTCAGGTGATTTGTCGGTCTGTGAGTGCTCGATATCATTTCTGGGAGCGATGTTAGTCCACGTAGAAAAGGTGTCTCGTGGACGTGGCTGGCTTACTTATAGGACGAAGAGAGCATGCGACATTGCTTATTCCCGACAAGTTATGTTGTAGAGGTGATATAGGCTGAGAAGGATGTTTTGACTGAGAGTCTGAGGCAATATGGTCGCAGGCGAGAAGCAGTGTGTGTATCGATTTCTCTGAAGCGTCTACCAGGTGCCTTAGTAAAGCGGGTTACGCATATGCCTCGGGAGTGGATTTTGTGGAGATGAACGTCTTCTTTTGTTTCTTGCCGCATGACGCTCAAAGCAAGCCGGTCTAAACCGAGCCGTGCAACTTCGCCCATGTTTTCTCCGAGCTTCTTCCATCCAATACCTTTGACGGCATTACTACATTCACTCTGTCGACAGCGCAAACGAGGTTTACACCATACAGCAAGTCATGACGGCTGAATTCGTGTGACGATGCTCGCCACAGCTGTAATTAGTTGAATGACGTCTATTCCGCCAACGCCAGCATCGCCGGTTTTATGGCAAAATCGAGAGCAAACGGTCACTCTAATCGACATTCCTCAGTCGACTAGTGTCGGTCAAGGAACAGACGAATTTCCTTTCAATCATGTATTACTCTCTACTGAGCCACTGAAATCTCCCTATGAGAGCAATGAACCAAAAGCAGATGCAGCGAAGGCAAAGCTAGAAACGAATTCCGTGCATGAGGACATTCATTCGAACTACGAAAAATTGATCACGTCCTCTTTAGCAGAGATTCGATCTGGTTATCAAGGAACTTGGTGTAGTCCTCGTTTGTTTCTTCAAGAGAGACCTCGAGCCGCGAAGAAACGAAAGCTGGAAAAAACAAAAGACGAACCATCTGAGCTGGGTCCAAATGGATTTGATTTACCTTCCGGATTCTTACAAAATATCGTCTATCCAATCACTCCAAATTCTTTCATGTGCGAGCTTACGTTTGGCAATGATTGCCATGCCGAAAACACCGCACAAAACGACATCACATTCGTCTACAACGAATCGGCTCATCCACAAACACTTATAATGACTCCGCTTTCATCTTTGCAGCCTTTCAAATTTCATGTCCCTCCCAATGCTACGTTCAGTCTATCAGACTGCTCAACATCTCGACCTTTCCATGATGCAGGCCAAAAATTCGACATGATCATCCTCGATCCACCCTGGCCCAATCGCAGTGTCAGACGTGCACGGAAAACATCACACAGCACGTACGAAACAGCATCTAGAACTTCAGACATTGATTCATTACTGAAAAACTTACGCCTTGAGGAACTGATGGCCGATGAGTGCATGGTAGGAATATGGATCACGAACAAACCCGCCATTCGAGAGCTTGTACTTGGTCCGAATGGACTCTTTGCCAAAACTTGGGAGTTGGATTTAGTTGAAGAATGGATCTGGTTGAAAACAACCATGAATGGTGGACCAGTTAGTGAACTTGGAGCTCTATGGCGAAAACCATATGAAGTCTTTTTACTCGGCCGACGCCGTCAAAACTCGCAGACAAGGGACCACATGGCTACTCTGACATCAACTAATGCAGAGACGAACATTTTCGAACCAGAATCAAAACCGAACGACGAAAGCGAGGACAATGCTGTAAAACAGCGAGTACTTGTTAGCGTGCCTGACCTTCACTCCCGCAAACCGTGCTTGAAAGAGCTCTTGCAAGAGTTCATGCCGTCTGATGGGAGAGTGCTGGAAATATTCGCCAGGCATTTGGTAGCAGGCTGGTCGAGTTGGGGCGATGAATGCGTCAAATTTAATTGGGAAGGGTATTGGCAAAGACCCGGAGATGTTTGAATGACGGATACTTTCGCGAAAGTCAATCTCCATGATTAGAAAGCCAGTTGTTCACAAATCACCCGCTTCTTGGCAAACTCAGTCAAATAGATACTGTATGAGGTGTTACGTGAAAGCGTAGAGTACGTATCGAGACACGCCCCGTTATCGGACTCGTTTCGCTGGGCACGTCGTTGAACTTTCCTGTTTGCGGCCCTGTAAGCGGATGCCAAGCCACACCCGTTCCCCGTACCTTTCAACCTCGCTTCCCGAAACGGCACTCCTTATCGCCTTCTCGACCTATGACATGTCACCATGCACTCGGGCACTGCCTATCAGCGACCACCGTGCCACACTTTGCTCCTTGTGCCTTGCAACAACCCCCGACATTTGTTCCTGCACAAACGGGACTCCGGCCGTGTTGGGCCGCATGTGAGTGCCATGTGGTAGCCACTTACCGTCTTTTGATCGTCCACTTCACCAGTTTTGTTCCGCCTAGAAGTATTGCCAAGTTGCTCGGCACGCGATGGACGGAGAATGGACCCGTCGTTATGATTGCGCGACGGGATTTCGACCAATTGTAGTTCTTGGTTTTGACGGCGAAGGCGATCACTTTGTTGAGTTGAGAGGTTGGTCGCTGGTACTGCTGGGCTAGAGTGGTTGCAATGCGATTGTCGTGTGAAGCTGGTTGGGGTTTGCTAGTGGTTTCTAATAGATATACTGGAGGCAGACGCGCTCTGTCCTCTTGAATCTCGTTGCGTCTGACGCTTTCAAATTCGACTTTACCGTTCGATTGCAGGCACGAACCATGTCTACAGTAAGTTCACCACTGTTGAATGCCCGCTCGAGGCAAGTCGTTCTTGACAACTCCTTCTGACCAAGAGTAACAGGCCCCTGAATATGACCCGGCGAAGCCCTGGGGTGGAAACTCCGTGGTCGACGACGTCAACGCCCAGTACAGCGGCTTCGAATTCCACTATGTCTACCTCATGATTTGTGGTTTCCTTGTCTGGCTGATCATTCCCGGAATTGGTTTGATGTATGGTGGTCTGGCACGTCGTAAGAGCGGCCTTTCACTCCTATTCCAAAGCTTGATGGTCATGGCCGTAGTCAGTTTTCAATGGATGTTCTGGGGTGAGTTTCTCGCAACGCAAAACGTCAATAAATGGAACTGACAATTGGATTTCTCAGGTTACTCTCTTGCATACTCTCGCGATGCTACGCCATTCATTGGAACCCTCGCCAATTTTGGGATGATGAAAGTGCAAGCCGCTCCCTCTCCGGGTTCCGCTCTGATTCCAGAGATTGTGTTCTGCCTCTATCAGCTTCTTTTCTGTGCCTGCACGGTACAGATTGTCATCGGCGGCTCGTTTGAGCGTGGTCGGATTGTACCGTCGCTTGTTTTTGCCTTTTTCTGGGCTACAGTCGTCTACTCTCCTATCGCCTGCTGGACATGGAACTCCAAGGGATGGCTATTCAACCTGCCTTCGCTTGATTATGCTGGAGGAGGACCTGTTCATATCGCTTCGGGCTGGGCTGCTTTGGCTTATGCCTTTGTGCTCGGAAAGAGACTGCACAAGGGCGAGAAAAGCCATGGCAAGCCTCACAACACGACTTTGATCTTCTTGGGCACCATCTTCATTTGGTTTGGGTAAGTCAACAGCATCAGATCTCCGTCACACTTTGATGATGCTAACAGCGAGTCAGATGGTTCGGATTCAACGGCGGCTCAGCACTTAATGCTTCCATCCGTGGCATGTATGCGGCCTTCAACACCAACATTGCAGCAAGCACAGGCGTCATTGGCTGGGTTCTTGTCGACTACATCCGCACCAAGGGCAAATTCAGTGTGGTTGGCGCCTGCGAAGGAGCCATCGCCGGTCTCGTCGGCATCACTCCCGCTGCTGGGTACGTATCATGCTGGCCTGCGGCATTGATCGGTTTCCTCACAGCTGCCGTTTGTGCTTTGCTTCAAGATCTCAATGAGTGGCTTCACATTGATGAAGGTCTCTATGTTTTCAAGCTACACGGCGTCGGTGGAATGATGGGCTCCTTCTTGACTGGTATTTTTGCCGATCAAGCCATCTCACATCTCGACGGCGTTACGCTTGCACCCGGTGGCTGGAACGGCAATGCCATTCAGGTCGGCAAGCAGTTTGCTGAGATTACATCTATTTCAGCTTACTCGTTTATTGTCACGTGCATCCTGCTGTTCATCCTCAAGTATATTCCAGGTATGCACTTGAGAGTCAGCGAGGAGGCGGAAATGAAGGGATTGGATTTGGATCAATTCTGCGACGAGCAGATTGGCGACTGGAGTTTCTTCGAAAAGGAAGATATGGTGCACCATGGTATTGTTGAACGAGTCGGTGAGGCGCCCAGCATGAGTGAGCCCGAGGAGGATGGCAAGCTGTCGCGATGAAGTGACGAACGCGAAGCGAACAAGATGGTTGGGAAGTCTCGATACGTAACATAATTGGCTGCGATAATCAACCCACTGAGATGCATAACTTCCTATTCAGAGTGCAGTAGGATTTTGAGAAGTGAACATGTTCGGCCGTGTATTTTCGGCTTTTGGTACGGCCATGAAGATGATAACAGCGACGCGAGTTGACGTGGCGTCTCGTCCATTTTGTCCATTCTCGAGTCTGTAGTGTTACAAAAGCAAGCTATTCAGTTGGCAGATTTCTATTTTTTAAACCCCAGAAGTCAACTCCAATTGTACAAATCTGTTAGCCTGTAAGTTACCAAAGTCAATTTGTCTTACAAAGCTGACTGACCATGAGCATAGTCGAATCCTACTGTGTTGCAGCTGTCGGGGATATATCCACATACCTAGGCTACGGCGGCGGCACTCTTCCAACTGCAACTGTGGACACAAAGTCTTTGACGCCTTTCCCTTCTCTGCTAACAGCCACCCCTCCAATTTATAACATTCCAAATGCGACGTCCACGCAGTATCCCCTGTCTCCAGGGTCTATCGCCAAGTGCTCCCAAATGTCTGACAACAATTGGGGAAATATCAGCTGTACCGAGGCGGCCGATAACTTTTGTGTCTTCAAATCATCTTTCATATTCTGGAATCCAAGTCTAGGCAATTGGACGGACCCACCTTCGCCTTGTACTCTGCAAAATGAGACAAGATATTGCGGATCGTTTTACAATCAATCGAGCGTTCCTTCTGACGTTTCGGCGTGTTTGCCTCCACCCGATTCTATTGGCGTGGCCCCCAATGCGACTGCAGACTGCTACGACTAGTGGATCGTGGCTTCGGGTACATTACTCACGAGTAGCCAAACTCCTCGTGGCTCAATTGATCGAACACCTGGGCCTTACTGATACTCGATGCGTTATAGGTGACACATGCCAGTCGATTTGTAATATCGCAAACATTGCGTAGGCGTTAGTGGTCCACTACCAGCGCCTGGTCCGTCGCAAGACGGCGTAGTTAACATCTGCATCAAATACAATCATTCGAATCCAGAAGGTAGCTGTTCAAGCTTCGCTAAAGGCAATAGTATCGCACTCTTAGACCTTTATATGTGGAACCCTGTTCTAGGTGCAAACGGAGAGAACTATCAGACCAAGTTTTTGGCCAACTACTGGTATTATACCGCAGTCGCAGGCTAGACAGTGAGGTGAAGAAGAATGCGCTCTGAATGAAGCCAACTTGTTAGTTAATGTCGATGAGGAAGAGAGAGAGAGAGAGATATTCATGCTCCGGCATGTGCCGCGGAAGATAGCAATACTATGGCCCTTGGACATACATGTATTACAGAGAAGAATGTAAACAGATACACATCATCTTTTCGATAAGAGTATCCACGACGTGATCGAGGGTATTCCTTGGTTCAATTATAGTCCAATTGGTGCCACTCGAAGGTTTCTATACTGTGCGCCTCCTCCTAGCAACAGATCCAGAGAACTATTTCTCGCGTTAGCAACTTCAATCCACGCTTTTTGCACGGGCTCATAAAGAGCCTTTAGTTCGGGCTCTGTTCCCCAGCCAGCTTGAATCCCAGCATTCGAAGGCCAAGTCCAGTAGTCCGATTTGATACCAAAATAGGCTCTAAATTCATGTTCGCCTTCTCCAGTTGGAGTGTTTCCATACGTTTTGAATCGCATACCAAAACGTTTTAACTTAGGCATCTTCTGAATGGCCTGAGCAATTGTGACATGAAGCTTCATGAATAAAGATTCGTCCATGACAGCCCTGAACGTGTCAATATTCATGTCCATTATAGCAGGGAATTCATCTTCTCTGATAAAATCATCGTCGACCTGTTCCCGTAATTCTTCAAGAGTCGATGCATCCTCGTCTTTGTTTTCTTCGCGATATTCGTCCAGTGACTGACCGAAGCGTGGATCTAGCGAGAAGTACTAAGTTCCATCTGTATTTGCTGCTTGGAGCTCACCAAACTCGATACGCTCGAGAGAAGCTGGATTGGTGACGGAGTTAAAGAACTCTACGAGACCTATGTTCGCTGCGAGGACTTCTAAAACAGTAATTCGACTAGCAAGCTGACCCAACTCTCGAGAAAATACGTCACTGTTTGTAAGGGGGTCAAGCATGGAGGGCGGGTCCAAAAGTTGGTTCCATGGTGGATAGCAGCGATAAACAAGCTCTAAGTTTTTCAAGGTCGATGGTAATGAACGCAGGCTGAGACCGAAAGCTGTTCGTGACTCTCTTCGACCATCGAGATCTCTTCTTTCATCATCAAATGCTGCAACGTAGGCCGATTCAAGCCTCAGAAAATAGGCGAGTAGCATAGGCCAAGATGCTGGCCAGATCTTGCCTGTGCGATAGTTGATGTTGTTACATCTCACTGAAGTGATTGCTGTCGCTTGAAGATCGCCTGCTAGAGCTGCCTCGTCGAGACGAACCCAAGCTCGTTTGAGATAGCATTCATCCAAATAGTCTATGCCTTCCTCTGGTTCAAGGTACGGGTCAGTAGCGACGTTTGCTGCCTCGTAGCCGTAGGTGTCTACCGCTGTGTTCGTGTGCTTGATTGCTTCTCTCACTGAGTATTATCAGAAGATCTCTCATTGCAGCCGTGAATAGCTGGTCATGACTAGCAACCAGTTCTGCACTAACGCGGACCGTTGTCTTCTCTATGTCCGGATCATTACTATTGTTATCGCCAAGGAGTTTTGAAATCTTGAAGTTCAAGAATCGCAAAGCTAAGAATCGATCTTTATTAAGAACTTGGGAAAGCTTCGGTAACTCTGCATGCGTGACGCCCAACTCTCTAAACGTTATCTGTTCCACGAGTCTTTGGCACTGTTTAGATGTAGCTGCGAGCGGCGCAAGCGATTCGTAGTCTTCCTTGATGATCTCAGCAATGATTGCGAAAATCTCAACTGAAAGGTCGTTTAAATTGGCCATGATTTTGGGTGCCGCGGGTGAGTGGTCTGCTTGGGCGAGAGAGTTTCCGCGAGGCTTGGTCGAAGGCCAAAGGGTTTAGATTTGAGGGCGTCGTTTGAGATGTCTAGTTCCCAATGTTTCAGCTACGCTATTCCGCCTTGTTTTTACATACGACCTATTTTTGGACTTCAATGGACAAAACTCGGATAGACTTGAGCCTGCAAGAGGCTTCTATTCCTCGAAAGACAAAGCAAGGAGACCATTCCAGATTGCGAAGACCAATCATCTGAACAAGGCCATTCATACGGGCACAACAAGCAGCTATACTGCCGTACTTGACCTTATAACCCGCGGCGAGCAAAATGGTCACAAGCATCTAGTCTTCTAGTGATCTACTAGAGTCTTGTAGTTGTGAGTTAATGTAGCGGACTAAATGTCCTTCGATTTGCAGCACACTACACATATCCTTAGGACTGTGGGTTCGTTTAGTAGAGAGGATATAGCGTGTCGTCAGCAATATCGCCACCTTCACCAATGTAGGATCTTTGCAAATGAAGGTGAGAAATCGTTTCTAGGTCGAACCAGGCTGCAACACAAGATCGCTTTAGATCTTAAAGTCTCGAGACTAGAACTTGATGATGTTCTCGTATGAAGCCCTTTCGCACAACAGTTAGTTGGTTACTTTGCTGCAAAGGAGCGCCCAAGGCGCACCATTAAATAAGAGACGTCAAGGCGTAGCTTGTGAAGGTTTTTGCCGATGAGATTAGATTAGTCTCAGAGCGAGAATACTTGAATTGCTTTGGCTCCTAGACAAAATGGCTGTGCTAAAGAGTCGTAGAGCAATGGTAAAGCCCCATACCTTGTAATCTTCTTAAGAGAGGGTTTCCCGGCATATTTGGAGAGGGATAAAGGTTGAGGAGTCGCGGCTATCTGTCTCCAGCAGGCTCTAATTCTAGTAGTAATAGAGTCCAAATTGCCGTGATAAGCGTGATAAGCAATATCTACATCTTTTCCGTTGTCTTGTGATGTCAACGCAGGGGCTTTGGGCTCGGCGGTTGTATTTCTACGTGGCTGGATAGATAGCTGTCGAGAGTCTCCATCCCTGTGTTTGAGGTGCTTTCTCGCTCACGAATGCTATAGGGTCGTTGATTAACAGGCTAGCCTTCGCAAACTGAGCTCGTGTGAGCATGGCAATACTTGACGTGGTCAGGCTGGCAATACGCTGGCAGATCGCGAACACGTTACGTATCGATGGCAATGCATCATTGAATTTAGTGCAAACTCCAACAGCCCAAACAAATACATCAGCCGCACACTCAGGATGGCGTTTCCAAAGGCTCCATCATTGACTCGTCTCATACGATCACGGTCTAAGCGAGTGAACTAGGTGTTGCTACGTAACCCTTATTCAAAGATGCCCGTAAAGCTCGAGGTTACGCATTCTTAGATAACGCCCTACGTCTCTACTTGCCTCTTAAGGACGTCTTTCCCTCTACGATATCTGTTGTAAGTGACGAGCAAACGCCTAACGAACTCGAACCCTTCTTTTAGCTAGCCCCTTGTATTAGTGGTAGTGGAATATAGCACGAGATCACATCGCTTCCTATTACTAAAGGCACAGTCCCTTGGGAGAAGATCCGGACTATGTAAGTTTTCACAGAGGAATAAATTTCAGCGATGGTAAACTAATCATCTTAATCACAGGTCATCTTCCGAAATGTGCTTGATTATGGGGCGGTCGGTGGTGTCACGGTGAGAATGCGGGTACAGTGCGGAGGGCGGCATGGCGCCGCGAGCGAAATAAACCCGTGGAGCCGCGCCCGCTTTCGTAGCCGTGAATGGTCCTGGTCCTTAGTAGTTATGCAGTCGGCGGAATTCGCCCGACGATCCCACAGATCCCAGTTGTGCAGCGTTTGGGAGCGAGAGCGAGTGCGACGCAGAAACAGACAGAGAGGGATCAGGGTCCGCATGTGAAAGCCCGTTATTATTATTATTATTTTACCACGACGAGTGCCATCCAGTCCGTCCGTGTGTCGTGTGTGTTTTGTGCTTGGTTTGTTGCTCGACAGTCTTCGTCTCACTGTCGTTCATCCGCTTGTCTGTTGTTTGATCGCAGAGAGTCGTCACAAATCGCGCGCCGATACATGCCACGGCGTGAACAGTCGGTCTTTCGCCAGAAAGTTATACCCGCCATACATACTGTACATACTCCAGCATTGCCAGACAGTCTGCCGAGCAGATCGACCCCACACCTACCGCATCGGACGAAACCACTGAACACATATCATTCCGCTTTCCAGCACCTCTAGCAATTTCCATCCGCTCAATCCTCGCCATTCATTCCCCTCGACGGACCTCCGCCTGCACTCGTGTCGTCATTGACTCGACGTCGCTGTCTTGTCGGCACTCTCTGCTGCACTGCCCGTCAGCCGCACCTGGACAGCGAACTTCGCTCCACGTTTTTCTACTCCTTCCACGTGTCGTCCCTGATTAACCCGCCTCGGACCTTTCGCCGTTCCTTTCGCGCAGAATCCCCCATTTATTTCGCATTCCCACACGCTACCCCACGAAAGCATGGCGCAACTCGATACGCTGGACCTCGTCGTCCTCGCAGTGCTGCTGCTGGGCACCGTTGCCTATTTCACAAAGGGCACCTACTGGGCCGTCCAAAAAGATCCATATGCTTCCTCGTTCGCCAACGGCAGCGCTGGTGCCAAGGCCGGCAAGAGCAGAGACATTTTGGAGAAGATGGACGAGAGCGGCAAGAACTGTGTCGTCTTCTATGGTTCGCAGACCGGAACCGCCGAGGACTATGCAACACGTTTGGCCAAGGAAGGCTCGTCTCGCTTCGGCCTCAAGACCATGACGGCCGATTTGGAAGAGTATGACTACGAGAACCTGGATAAATTCCCCGAAGACAAGGTCGCCATGTTCGTGCTTGCCACTTACGGCGAGGGTGAACCTACCGATAACGCTGTCGAATTCTACGAGTTCATCGGCGGCGAGGATGTTTCATTCAGTGAAAAGGGCGGCGCCGAGGAGAAGCCACTCAGCTCTCTGCGTTATGTGGCTTTTGGTCTCGGTAACAACACTTATGAACACTACAACCTCATGGTCCGCAATGTCACCAAGTACCTTGATCGTCTCGGCGCAAATCGTGTTGGTGAGGCTGGTGAAGGTGATGATGGTGCTGGTACTATGGAGGAAGATTTCTTGGCGTGGAAGGAACCAATGTGGACTGCCTTGGCTGAATCGATGAACCTCGAGGAGCGTGAAGCTGTTTATGAGCCCACCTTCGAAGTGACCGAGAAGCCGGATATGGACTCTTCTGATGATACTGTTTACCTTGGTGAGCCCAACAAGAACCACCTTGAAGGCCACTCCAAGGGTCCTTACAACGCCCACAACCCTTACATTGCCCCCATTGCCGAGTCCAAGGAATTGTTCAACGATGAGAAGAGAAATTGTCTCCACATGGAGATTGATATTTCTGGCTCCAACCTGTCCTACACCACCGGAGATCACGTTGCTGTTTGGCCTACAAATGCAGGCCGCGAAGTCGACCGTTTCTTGAACATGATCAATCTTGGAGATAAGAAGGATACTGTCATCGTAGCCAAGGGTCTCGACGCAACTTCCAAGGTCCCATTCCCGTCACCTACCACCTACGACGCCGTGGCTCGCTACCACATTGAAATCTGTGCCCCAGTCTCTCGTCAATTCGTTGCCTCCCTTGCCCAATTCGCTCCCAATGAGACCATCAAAGCAGAGATGACCCGACTTGGAGGCGACAAGGAGGCCTTTGCGAAAGAGGTTGCAAAGAAGCATTTCAACATTGCGCAGTTTTTGGAGTACATGAGCGAGGGCAAGCCATGGGATAAGGTTCCCTTCACCATTTTCATCGAATCGCTCAACAAGATCCAGCCACGTTACTACTCGATTTCGTCGTCCTCGCTTGTTCAGAAGAACAAGATCTCGATTACCGCTGTTGTAGAGTCTGTTGAGATTCCAGGTGCCGCTCATGTTGTCAAGGGTGTCACTACCAATTATCTTTTGGCACTCAAGCAGAAACAACATGGTGCTTCCAACCCAGATCCCCATGGCCTCAACTATGCCATTACCGGTCCTCGCAACAAGTACGACGGTATTCACGTTCCAGTCCACGTCCGTCACTCCAACTTCAAGCTGCCTTCCGATCCCTCGAAGCCTATTATTATGATTGGTCCTGGTACCGGTGTTGCTCCTTTCCGTGGCTTCGTTCAAGAGAGAGCTCAAATGGCCAAGGATGGCGAGACTGTTGGCAAATCGATTCTGTTCTTCGGTTGCCGTAAGAGCACCGAAGACTTCCTCTACCAGGATGAGTGGAAGGTGAGTTGAATGCTGTTTTCATTGATCCACTTTAGCAAATACTAACACCCAACAGGAGTACCAATCTGCCCTCGGCGAAAACTTTGAGCTCGTTACAGCTTTCTCGCGTGAAACTGCAAAGAAGGTCTACGTCCAACACCGCCTGAAGGAACGTGCCGCCGAAATAAACGAGCTTCTTGAACAAAAGGCTTACTTTTACGTCTGTGGTGACGCGGCAAACATGGCGCGTGAAGTCAACGAAGTCCTCGCCCAGATCATTTGCGAGCAAAGAGGCGTGTCAAAACAGAAGGCAGAAGAGATTGTCAAGACCATGAGGGCCAGCAATGCATACCAGGAGGATGTCTGGTCATAAAAAAATACCATGGCATTGGAAAACACTGCCTTTCTGCTATGCAAGTTGAAGGTTTGAACATAGACGGAGTTGGAGTATGGGCAGCGCATAATTGATATTTGATGATTTTTTTATCGCGACATAATGTCTGAGATATCACGCTTTGTGGCTTCCTAGAAAGGCATTTGGTGTATTTAGACTTCACTCTACTACTACTACTACTACTACTACTACAACACTACACATCTTGGCTCGTCGAAGAAATACGTGACAGTTCGTCAACTAACCAGTCACGTGCCCACGTCTCGACTTGCCGTTTTCGGTGAGGCCGAGGAAGCAACCCCTATTCACACTTTCAGTCTGCGTCTTGTTCTGCACCTCGCCCGTCTTTGACATGGATTCTATTATTGGTGCTCATCCCAGAGCTTTTTAATCTGTGGCCTAGAGTCAGATGACTATTTGGTGGTCGCCAGAAGAGCAGGTTTGACGGTACCGGCTACCGGGTATCAGATCGGATTTGAGATCGACGCAACTCCAAGCGACGTCGTTGAGATTATAATCCATTTGACATGTAAGCTGTACTCTCTTCACGGCTGCTTGTTATTCCGTTTCTTTTGGCTTTGACTGATAACTGTACGGCCATAATGCTGGATTGCGTTGGTCGCACATGAATGAGCTAGAAGCCAACACTGAAGCACGAATGGTCTTGCCGGACGAACAGTCTCAGATGAGTGTCTTAAGGCTAGCTTGCGATGACGATGACGATTTGATCCCATGATGTTGATATTCAACACTGTGGATGGTGAATTGGTTGAACAATCCCCCATTACAGTGTTGCACATTTAATCGGCGTGCAACATTGTCTACATCCGGCATTTGTGGTGCTGTGCCGCCTGGTCGCCAAATACGAGTAAACAAAAGACGTCGTTTTGGGTGCGCACGACCTTGCATCCGCCTTCGTTCACGACGGGTGGATGCTTATCTGGAGTTTAAAAGAGGAGGCGAGCGGCAAGTTTTGAAACTGTGCGACTCTAAGTACCAGGTCTCGGCGGAGCCGGGTTGAGCTGGTCAGCTAATGCAGGTACAACGTGACCACCGCAATCTTCGACGTTTGGTCCTACGGATTAGAGATTGTTTTTCGATGTGGATGCTCTTTCGAACATGACGATAGAGTAACAAGTCTCCTTACTGGCGATGTTTCATCCTGATGAATGCTGATGATCTCATCTGCAGGCGAAACTGATAAAGTTGATACGTCACAAACGGGAGCGATGCATCCGAATCACGTCACACGCGGCCGGCTGCACAGCAAGAAAAGGCGATTTCGGCCATTCTCCAATCTAGTGTTGGTTGCCGTACCGGTCTCGATGAGAGCGCGAGTGGACGGACAGCCTTGAATGAGGGCTGGACTAAGGTCTGGGGCGTGCAGGCGCCGTTTGTGTAGCCAGTTTTTGCGGTTAGTGGAAGACGAGGCTGGCAGACAACAAAGGCGGATCGACTTGCAGCATGAGCTAAACTATTCAGAATTGCATTTGGCTCTCTCCCCTGGGCAATGTGCGACCATCTCATCCCCGGCTTGTTGCAGGCCCTGCAGCAGGTCCGGTTGTAGTCGTCAGTAATTGCATTGACAACAAAAAGGCGATCATGCCCTGAGGCAGGCCGACGAACGACATCACCTGCATCCATCACTGTTCACTGCAGCGTGTTATCCTACTGCCGGCATCGTTATTACAACAACTTACTGTTTACCTCCTCTCCTCTTCTCTATCATCGATATAGGGTATCGCTATAGATCCACCCGACTTTGAACTCCCCTCACGCTGCCTTATTGTCCTTCAACTGTAATACACAACCACCGCCTCCCCAACTTCAACGGCAATACTTGAGCACGCCTTCCATCCGCCCTCTTCATCGACACAGCGCTTGCCTATTCACTGCTTCGTTGTGGGCTTCCTGCTCGAGAGCAACTACCCATTACTGCAAACCCGCTGCAGAAGTATCCAGCAAAGCCAGGTGCGTTCCTTCCTGGCCAGACCTGCCTTGACAACCTCGCTGCCCGGCTTCCCTTCACTCTCGCCCTTCTCTTCTTCCTCTCATCTCCTCTTCTCTTTCTCCACCACACAAACAACAACACCACTTTGTCCATCCCAGCAAACCCCATTCTCGTTTTTGATTCATCACTCTTGACATTGGAACGTGCACCATACCAACGCGGGCAGCATAGCAAATTCCCCAGCCTCGTCGCTCCTTTTCGCTTCCGTCGTCTACATAACTTTTCATCTGCTCCACTACGCCTCAGCCACTGTCCGGGTAAGTGGCTCTTATTTTTGCATTTCGCTTCACATTTTCTCCCCATTTGCTGCTGCCCCTTGCTGCTGCTGCTGCTACTTCATTCCGCCACCACAGCCTCCTGGATTTACCACTCATCGCTCAGCCACTCACAAAATTTTAATTTACTGACTCAATCCTCAGCAGGTCCCACTCCTTCACTCTGCGAGTTCAGCTTCATTCATCCACCCAACACAGTACAGATCACAAGGTGAACACCTCCCCCTTGCCCCTCGTCACGCCCTGGGCTCCTGCCTCAAACATACCCGACCTTGTGTCAATCTCCTCTCACCCTCACTGCATACCTGGTCCACCCCCGATCGAGACACCCAATGGCACTTGTGCTGACTTCTTCCATCAGATGGCTGCAATGGATTCCAAGAACAACTACAATTGGGCCAACCATGCTTACGCCAACAACGGTAACATGCACAACAATCAGTACGGCCCTCGTGGTCAGACTTCTCAAGGCTACGGCATGCATCACAATCCTTCTGCAGACATGGCCGCCCTTGCTCATAGTTTCCAAGGCTTCAATATGGGCAATCCTTCCTTCGCTGCTCAAGCCAAAAACGTCGTAATGCCTGCCCCTGGTGGCAACTTTGGTGGCCTCCCAGTGACTGCAGCCATGACCTCTGGCGTCTATGGTGGTGCTCAATACGGTTATCCAACCAACTATGCAGCACCCAACAATGATCAGCCCCCCAACATGTACACGCCTCACGCCTCGCAGTACATGCCACAGATTGGCTACCAAGCGTATCATCACCAACAAGACAACAGCCCAGTCTCCCAACAGACATGGACACCAACCACTGGTACGAATGGAGAGGTCCCAACGCTCATCACTCCTCGTCGTGACTCCATCTCGTCAAACGAGAATGATCAGCCTGCCACTCCTTCCTATGCTGGCTATCCATCTTTCAGTCACGGAGGCGTTGCCGTTAATCGCTCTCCCAGTGGAATGTTCACTCACGGTACACCATCTCCGACTTCCATCATTGGTCCGTACGGCATGGCATTGGTCAAGCAGCCTGAGCAAAGCGACGTCACTCCACGTATCAAGATGCTCGTCACCCGTGAGCCTGCCATTCCACGTGCTATCCCAGCTCCATCATCTCCTCTAAAGCCACTTGATCGCGCTTTGGAGAACCAGCGTGGCGAGACTAACGTCTACATCCGTGGTCTACTCCCAGAAACTACAGATGAGCAGCTTGAGCAATGGGGAACTCGTTTCGGCGATATCAAGAGCTCCAAGTCCATCATCGACCTCAACACTGGTCTGTGCAAAGGGTATGTCACCACTGTCTACTACCACCATCGTATTGCATTTCGCTGACCAATTTTCAGTTTCGGTTTTGTCAAGTATCACAATTACGAGGACGCCGAGAACTGCATCCGTGGCTTTCACTACCTTGGCTACGAAGTCAGCTTCGCCCGGGTAAGTGGTGTCCTCTTGACTCATCTCGCAATTACACACCGACCTCGATGCTGACTTTATCTCGCAGGAGTCGTTCTACTCCAAGCTCAAGACGTTCGCTGATGATAACAACACCAACCTTTACGTCTCCAACTTGCCCAAGTCTATGAACGAACATGAGCTCGCTGTTCTCTTCTCGCCACACAAGGTGTGCTCGTCAAAAATTCTGCGCGACAAGAACGGACATGGCCGTGGAGTTGGCTTCGCTCGGTAAGTTTATTGACATTGTCGACCTCTCATCTTCCCTCGCTGACTCTTCGCCAGCTTTGAATCTCGCAACGCTTGCGACGAAGTCATCAAGACCTTCAACAACCACGCCATCACCTCCAATGGAGAAGAGTTGCAGATCCAGATTCGTTTCGCCGATACCCAAGAGCAGAAGACTCTCAAGCAGCAGACCCAAGCTGCTCGTCAGTTCCGATCAGCTGAGTATGAGTTCGCTACTCAAGCTTGGCGTCAAGGCCGACTTCCAAGCAGCGGCTCGTCTGGCTACGAAGGCTCCACTACCAACAATGAGTTCGACTTGTACCTTGGTACTGCTCCTCAGGTTCCCTTCCAGAGACAACGCTGGGTTCAATCCGCCAACCGTCAGTTGCCTGGTCGTAGCCCGTTGGGCAACATGCTGTTCTCGGGTACCAATGCCCAGCAGCCTAGTGCTCAAGTCAGCGTTACCTCCAACACGGATCAGAAGCCAGCATCCCCTGTTGATAGCGGCAAGGATGTGAAGACTGTCACTGCCGAATCTACTGTCGTCGACTCTGTCAGCAACCCAGTTGACTCCATCACCACTTCTGAGCAGGAGTAGGACCACGACATGTGGCGCCAGCAGCTATCATTATCGCCATCACGGTCCAAGCACCGTTGTACATCACCACGAATAGAAGACGGTCACTATGAGTTCATGATTGCCACGACATATACTTGTCCGCCTCCACACATTCCAGCACGGCATTGTCATACATTGCCACCATTGTCACTCGCTGTCGACTTTGCATCCGCAAGCCTACTATCCACCAGACATCTGTCATGATGCATTGATCATGTGTTTGCCATCGCCTTTTTGTCGGTTGGCTTGGAGCTTTTTTATTTCGGGTAATGATGGGAGTAAAACAGTGTCATAATCTGTAATTAGCTTTGCAATGTTTTTAGCAGGTCTCTTTATTGTTCGACCATCGAAGGCTATTAATGTCGTTTTCTCATGGACGCACAATCGTGAATGGAGTCTCTGCTCTAGAAGTTTGGTGATTCTAATTGATTGCCTACTTCCGACTAGAGTAGCGCTGTCAAGTCACCTTGTCTCAAATCTCGTTGCTGTCACTGATCATCGTTTATCACGTTCACTTGCGGTATTATACATGATGTACTGATTTACGTCGTCTTTGATTCATACTGTTACGTATTTTGCTTGCAAAGTATCAACCAAATCTCTTTGCTTCAAAGCCGGCTTGGTCCAATCTAAATTTTTGAGCATTGGTTCCTTGGTGATAAGAAGCAACGCCTCCGCCACACTGGCTCTAATACTAGGATATGGATTCGTCTTCAACATACCCACCAATTTCTTCAAAACCTCCTCCCGAATGACCTCTATCTCCGCCAAACCTAAATATACATGTACAGCAGCGAGAATCTTGGGAATATCATTGGATTTATGATGGGACTTTTGAACTGTGGATAGTAAATTCCTCCATTTGAACGTCGACGACGTTTCAGCTAGACGTTGTGGGATGTGCATGTCGAGCAGAAAGGCCAGGAGGGCTAGTGCCGGTTGCGTGTTGTTCGTTTTGAGAATGGTGGTTTTGAGGATTTGCGTGTATTCCGTTAGAAGATGGGCGAGGGGGTCTGGGTTGATGGTTTTGACCGTGGTGAATAGAGCGGTTCGCGAAGCTTGGAGTAGGGTTTCGGCGCTGGTTCCGGCGCTCGAGATGGTGCCTTCTAAGATGGCGGAGTGGATGGCTGGGTTTGTTGATTCGTCAAGGAGGGGCCTTAGGGCGTGGGTGAAGTAGGCTGGTGATGAGACTTCGGTTAGACTGTTGTTGTTGTCTGGGTCGAGGAATCGTCTTCGACATTGGGCGGCTTGCATGCGGACGCGGTCGAGTTTGTCGAAACTCAGGCGAATAATGTCGGATTGGAGAGTGAGCTTATCCTGGCTGGAGAGCAAAGTGTCAGATCTAAAGGACATTGCGTCCAATTTGAGATTTGCATGTTCTTTCTCAAATATGGCCGTTGTACACGCGATGGCTTGCAGGCGAACAAGAGACCCAATGTCGCCTCGTTCATCGATTGTGTAATCTGCCATGCCGCGCGAGGCGTCTGCACAAATGTGATGAATTATTTCCTTGTCGTATTGGCCGCCTGTAATGGTCTCGGTGGTGATTTGAAGGGCTCGAAGGGCAATAACTCTCCAGTCGACATTGACGGAGGAAATGAGCCCTGCGAGTGTCCTCATGATATCAAATGCAATGCGATCAGAGGTTCCGTCATCGTACTTCATTGCCAGTGATGCCAGAGCTATTGCCCTGCCAGCACCGTGCAGTGTACTTTTATGTGCATCCGAAGACACCTTCCTACACAGATTTGTTGCATCGATACACATCAATTTGGCCCCTGATTTTCGCTCTAAAGAAAACAGAGCTTGTGCCAGTGGTGCAGTGTTTGATAGTACCGTCTCTTCATGGCGCACTAAAAGAGACTCGATCACGGAGTCAATAAGTTCGCTAGGAGTTTCGACTTCGTCCTTGTCTTTGGTCGCTTCGTTCTGGAAGCGGGCAAGAGCACAAATAAAGCGTACAGTCGCTGAGGTGAGTTCGGAGCGAATGGTACGAGCGTTTGACTCTCTGACTGGATCCTGTAGCACTTTCAAGATCGTCCAGAACTGTCCAAGGCAGGAATGAACTTGAATTTGTAGCGAATTATTGCCTGAGATTGCTCCTGATTCTTTGAGAGCTTCCTCTATGATGCAGGCAGCCGTCATGGTGAGTCCGTGTAGCTTCTCAGGATCGCTGCTTGAACAACCTTCGAACAATTTTAGCACACGCTTAATGACTTCTAGAGAGTCTTCAGCAGGACAGCCATTAGTGAGTTGAGCAATAGAAGTAGAAACAGCCTCCCTTGATACTACGTCTGCGGAATCTAGTCCTCTCCACCCAAAAAGCGCTTCCACAAGAGAATGCCAATACATGGGACATAGCGCTGCCGTTCGGTTGGCAACATCGATGATTGCCCGTTTGCGGAGTCCGACAGCCTGATAGTCGACAATCTGGACAAGGGAGATGCCTTCGTAAACTTGATTTGGATGTCTTCCTACAAGCTCCTGTAAAGCAGCAGACGAGCCACGGCGAATATTTCCTTCCGGATCAAGACAAGCCGACAAAATGAGTTGGATGCCGAGCGATTGAATCACAGACACTTTTTTCGTTGATGTTGAGAAAGTGCTGAGAGAGCTATTCTCCACCGCAAGAAGTTCATCACTTGTATATCTTCGTGCGAGAGACCAGATGCCGAAATTTGCTGCGTCTCGTACATTCGCGCCAACGAAGCTTCCTGTTGCGGTGCGCTGTTGGAACTGCAACGCAGCGAAGAGCGCATCGACAATATTTGGAAGTTGTTTTGGGGATGCTGTTCTTTTGAAAAGGGTATGTGAAAGAGCAAGGGTAAGGCCGTGCCATTTTAGGGGATCCGCTGTCTTAAAGTCAAGTGCTCCGCCGTGCCTAGGGATATCCTCTTTGAAGGCATCGAGTACTGCTTGGATAACTTCATGTCCCATCTCTGCACCTAGTTCCAGAATGATGAGACTTGTAGCTTTCGCGGCAGCATATCGAACTGGCGTATCTCGATCACCGAGAGAACGCAATAAATAATCAATCACGTCTTCCAGAATCATTTCTACGAAGCCAAGTAGTGGTCCAGAATTTGATGCAGATCGAAGCGACACAATAGCAATATTTCGGAAAATCTTGACCATAACCTTCTTGGATACAGCGTTGGTGTTTGTTGTGACGGCAGTTTCATCGCCTGAGATGGATTCGCATGCTTGATAGATCTTCGGAACTAGATGTGCAAGATCTGCGGATGCTGCTATTCCGGCCAAGAATCTTAAAGATCCTAATCGTTGATATATGGTTGTTTGTCCGTCCTCGGGCTTACTCACAATACTCAAAGCCATCTCTACAAGTGAATGTGCGAGACGTAGCTTTTGCATATCTGGACGGATAGCCAAGCGTACGAGCATAGCCGCTGCGGCATCTTGAGCTTTCGTTGCGATTGGAAGATAATGCAAAGCTACACGTAGAGCTCGCTTGGTCAATAGAGGAAACGTTTCGGCCCCAGCAAGACCCGCCACATGGACAGGACCGGAGCTGTCTGTTGAGATGGTGGCGAGATCGAAAGGCGTCAGGAGGAGATGAGAAAGCCATAGCAGGAGAACATACGGCACCTGCCACTCGATGGGCTCATCTCGTTTAGAATCGAGGGTTCGTTCAGTTGCCTGGAGGATGAGTTCCAAGTGACGAGGCTCATTGCTGAAGAAGCCAACGATGACCTTATTCCCACGAACTTTGCACAGTGTATACAATATAGTGCAAATAGCTGTTTCAAGGTTTATGTTGTTGTTCGACGGCTTGCGTGGTCCAAGTGCAAGATATTCCAAGAGAGCTTCGACAATAGGCGGCAATATTTGCTTCAATTTGGCATCAAGCAATTGTGGATCGCCTTGAAAAGGTTCAATCTGATTCAAATTAATACAATTCTTCGAAAAAAAAGTATCAATTCATACCAAGCTGGTAACGCATTGAACATCTCGTCTATTTGCCTGAGAATGAACTCGGCCATTGCCGCCAATTGCGGATTTCAAGGGACGAAAAAGTAGGCGTGGTATGGCTTGTTCTAGATCGGCAAGTAAACTCGCAGAGGCTCCAACGAGTTTAAGATCCTCGTCGTCGTCTTCAGCGGCGGTGGCCATATTTGAATGTTAGCTCTATATCACAACGTTGTCCGTTGCAGGCCAACGCAAAGGCCAGACATGCTGGTTGATCATTTGGCCAGGGTCAAAGTGGTCGGTCAGCACTGACCCCACTCAAACCAATTTACGCGACGTCTTCACGCGTCGTTTGGTCGAGAGTTTCCAGCTTTCCTTGAGACCAACACCCAGGAGAAGTCATCTCGACATCCGCAATCATGGCGCAACACTATACCGAGTACTTGGCTGCCAATGTCTTGAACGAACAGCAGCTTGTCAGTGTGTTCGGTCCCAAATTACTCAACAGTAACTAATAAGAACCAGATTAGCTATCGTTCCTTGAGCAGAGCGCTCAAGGTTCACAGCAATCTTGCGAAACAGTACGCCTACCATAGTTGTGATACGTCATGTCTCTAATCAAATTCTAGGATGCTATTCGAATTCCACAACAAGCAAAACTCGAAGAAGCCTGGAACTGTCCACGCAACGTATCTCATTACTGGGACGAAGCGACAAACAAAAAGTTCGCAAGCCAACGGGACGGAAACGCGAGACGACGATGACACTGTCATGCAGAGTAGCCCGCCATTCCCCGGCAGCTCAGCGCCTGTACACGATGAAGATGAGGAAGAGGTGCCCACTGTGGTTCGATCCGTAATGCTGGTCAAAGAGGAGCAACTTGAAAAAGCAAAAGCGACATTTGACTCTATCATCGGCATCCACGTCTATAGCCTGCAAGCCAAGGGATTGAGCGATACCCAAGCATTGACTGAATGTAACCGAAAGATCGCTACGAGCTACGCTTCCGAGGACCCACAGGAGGTGTGGAAGCAATACGGTACAATCCAAAATCCCAATGCAAAGCGAAGGACGACTCGAGGTGTTCCACTACAAAAAGTTGCTTCCAAGGCTGTGCCAGCTCCAAAGGTCATCCCACCCACAACGGCGAAGCAGCCATCGACGTTCGGCAAAGCGGCACCAAAACCTCAGACTTCTTCCAGGCCAATCTCGAAGGCTTCCACCCCCGAACCAGCCTCGAAACCACCCGCTGCAAAGAAAGATGCCTCTGCGCTATTCAAGTCGTTTGCGAAAACGAAGCCAAAGGCGAAACAAGAAGAGAGCCAGGGATCTGGTACAACTTCTCAGGATACAAAGGATGAGCCAATGGGAGGGTTTTCAGACGATGAAGATGAATTTAACGATGACGGAGTCATAGACGAAATTGAGACCAAGATGCCGGCTGGAAAGTCGAAGAAAGAACGTGCAGCCGACCTCGAGGCTATGATGGACCAAGAGGATGAACCAATGGAGGACGCCCCTGAACCTGTTGTGGACGATGCTGCTGAGAATGCCATTGATAAACCAGAGGCGCCACCGGAGCCGCAAGAAACTGTGACGGTCCAGAACGGCCGTAGGCGCGGAAGGAGAAGGGTGATGAAAAAGAAGACTGTCAAGGACGAGGACGGATATCTTGGTAAGCATTTTTACATTACCCAGGACTTGCACCGACTTACCCAAAACTAGTGACGAAAGAAGAAGCCGCTTGGGAATCGTTTTCTGAAGACGAGCCTGCACCGAAGAAATTGAAACCTACGACGACAAATGCGAAATCTGGTGGCGGACCGAAGAAAGCCACCAAAATTGGACAAGGCAACATCATGAATTTCTTCGGCAAGAAGTAGGTATACTGTATTCGATCACTACTGTACAAAACCGGTCTACGCACAATTGACCGGTCACGCGAACTCCCATCCCGGTACCAGGTCAACGTTCCCAGGAACGAAATTGGGACCCACAAACTTTCTGTGTTGACATCGTCAGATTATGGTCCCATGTTTGAAAACAATGTACAAAGCAACGACTTACTGTTCTTCTATCCCTGAAATCATCATACAACCAGTTCCAGAGTTTTCGGTCTGCGCATTCGTTGTCTGAAGGTTCATCGATGCCGCCGCATTTGGGCATGATCTTTTGTTTGACTTCATCGTTGTAAGCAGCCCAGGGTTTCGGTAGTGGCCAATCGCTGAAGTGAATGTACTTCGCTTCGCCCATGATCTTTATCGGATCCCACTGTTCGTCTGGGTCGGCTAGATACGCTGCATGTTCGCTTCCTTCTTTCCGGAATTCCCCTGTTAAGAGGTTATACGGTCGATGGGGAATTACCATGCAGCTGTCCTCGTACAGAGCATTGATAATCTCCATGTCGAAATCGTTCGGTCCGCGCTTGGCTATTTGCTCCTGGATACGACTGAAAGCGCTCGATGAGGGCTGCACGAGTGTCACTTGTGCCGAGAGCGAATCGTTCAACCAATATGCCCGTGGCATTGCGACGGACACCGATGGCAGGAGGAAAAGTTCATCCATAGGTCTGAGGATCGTTCCGTCTGAATCGAGGGTCAAGACTCGCTTATATTGGGTTTGATTGAAGGCCAGCCATTTCGTGAAACCAGCCGCCCAGGTTGGATCAGTGACATCGTCGGCGCGCAGGATATCGATGGGTTGTAGCTTGGCTCCGTACTCGTCCCGTGCTCTCCGAAGTAACCTCACTTCGTCCGTCACGTTCTCGCCGTCGACGTCCCATTCCCTGGAAAAAAGCAAAACCCTGTCTGCGCGCACGTCGACTTGATGCAAAGCCTCCAGCAACATGACGGAATTGCAAAGATCGCTGGATGACGTGGCGTATGTGCAATAAGCGAATTCGGACCAGTCAATATCGTCAATCAGGACGTTGGATGGGTGGGTTAACCATGATAGTCCACTGAAGTCTCGGACGCCATATTCCTTTGGAAGAAAAAGAAAAAAAACGACAAAAACCAATATCACAGCAGCGAGAGCTTGACGACCACCCGGTCGAGCCCTGTTCATCGAAATCATACAAGTTGAGAGACCCATGCGCGCTGCAAGTGAACTGGCGGAACGTGAGAACGCGTGTCTCTCGAGTTAATGTTGGTTTTCCGGTCCAATGAAGCCGCGGCAAAAGTATTCGGAAGAATTGTATATTATAATCCCAAAGCAAACGGGTTGAAAGGCGAAGAAGACAAGCGAGACATGACAAGTTCAAGGTCCCGAGAAATCATTCTACGCCTGACGGACGGATGAATGCGCCCTGTCTAGTGTTCTGTCAGCTCCAGACGGTGGACAAGGCTGACGACAGCACCATGTACACATTGACCGGCTGAAATGCGTGTGTTTTCGTCTTGGCGCGGATTTCAAATCGTGGTGCCCACTTTCTTCGCGTTTATCATCGTGCGCTTTAATGTAGAGACGCTTCAAATTCAAATGGAAGATTTGTCGAGATCCCACCCATTACAATTGGTGGTGACGCCATTCCATAACGAGTCACGTTGTTGGCAGATGTGCTGTTCGTTGACGCAAGAGGGAAATGATCGAGACCCTCGCACTAGTTCTGTCCTCGCCGTTTCTACTGGTTGTCTAGAACCAGGTTGCGGACGGAGCTGACGACAGCGTCGTCTATTTTTGGAACGAAAAGTCGGGTCCCCAATCGACGCCTCGTAGCCACATTATTCGCCGCTGATACCTCTCCACGTGGTGCGAACACAGTTGGAAATTCTATTTATTTGTTGTGGTTTGTTTCAATGTAACTTTCAGGGCGGTATGCATAGTTACTCAGATATTTTAGCGTGGAAGGATCAAATCCTTCACGATCTCCGACGGCGTGGAACAAGCGCGCCTGGCGCAAACTGTAACCTGCTGTGACGCCCACACCAACTTCACTTGATCAAAAGCGATATAATACATACATGATCGTCTAATGTCTCTTTACATATGCCTTGTACGACGACAACAAACCTGCACGTCGACCAGTCGGCTTATTATTGTTCTGTTGGAATGGTCCATCGACTGTCTGTGCCCTGCCGATAGCCAAGTCATCATCTGAGAATGGTTCCGGCTCATCTTCCCCTTCATCACCAGACAACATGTCGTTCGGCAGACGCGGTGGGCTTGTCTTGTTAAGCATCGTCACTGGAGATGTGACTGCACGATTGTGCATTCCTGGCCGAGATTGAGGAGGCGATTTGGCGAACGCGCCTGGGTTCATGGGTGCTTGTGGGCGAACAGGTTGGAATCTAGCTTCTGCAAAGCCAGTCTGGAAAGAAGTGACACTGGCGTTGCGCTTCAGAGATCGATGGAGGATTGGTAGTGCTTGTTCATCGTAGAGATTCTCTCGTTCCTCAACAAGTCCGCTAGGATATCGGGGTACACCATCTGAGTGAAGCGGCATAGTCATATCTGGCTGCTCGTCGAAGAAGTCGTCTAAGCTGTCGAGCTTCATAGCTAGCTCTCCCATGTTACCTTCTGCCCGTGTTTCGTCGGACATCATGGTAGCAGTACGATCCGCATAGGCGGAGTCGTAAAGGAAGTCGTCGGTGTGGAACTCAATGTCCGGTGTTGTTGCCTCTTCCTGCACGCCATCTAGCCCCGATCCAGTGTACGCAAGCGTATAAAAGACGGCGTGAACGTTGCTTCGTGTCTGAGCAGAGTGGATTGCAGGCATTGGAATTGACCACCCAGATTCTTCAGGTATACCGTACAAACTCTTCGTGCTCTCATATTCTTTGCGTGTGGCTCGGCTTGAATGTGAGCCAGCCATGCTCATTCGCAAATGCTTGTTGTCCAGCGGCGTGCCTGTCATGTCGATCACATTGTCAAGAACATCGAGAGCTTTCTGGGAGTGTTCTGTCTGCAATAATCGAAGCAGGGGAGAAATAAGATCTGGTCCCTGACAAGCGATTTCAGGCTTTCGCATATCAATGGTGGGGATCATAAAGCACAATATTTGCATTGTTTTGACTTTGAACCAATCGGCTTGGTTGTTGACCATGCCCAACAAAAATACCAAGCTGCTGAACTCTTGTGTCGGGAAGAAAGCGCCTCGAACAGCTGTCATAATCTCGGTGAGAAATTCGATTTCATTCAAGTATTTTCGGTCAGCGAAGTCCTGCAATGCAGCTGCAACGCATGGACTCTTCAACGCTTCGGCGGCAGAGGCAAGTGTGTCCGCCGATTCCAGGCACACAGAATCGTTGCCTTCGTCATCAAAATGATGGAGATAACGAGGCAAGTTGGCGAGAACAGTGAAGAGCAAGCGATCCTCACTGCCTACGATGTCACTTGAAGGGAGTTTCATCAGACGTTCCATAATGCCCAGTGAGCGGTCCATTGATGTGCTGGAGCGGACGCCTTTGTAGATTAAGTCGTGGACGCCCAAGAAAGAGCCTTCCCATTTATCAGGCTGACTTTCTTGCAATATTTTGAGAACAGCGGGATCACTGAGGTCCATCTTGCTGAGCAAGAGATCTAGCATTCCGAGGCCTTCCTGAAACTCCCTCTCGAATATTGTGTCTAGACATGCGCAAGTCGTCCAGAAAAGTTGCGGGTATTGCAGAAGATCCAATGCCGTAAGCGCGTCAATGATACTCCGCAGTGTTGTGAGAATCTCCAAAGAAAATATCAGGTAATCATGGTTCTCATCGTCTGCGATAGTGTTCGACAATCGTGCAAGCATGTCGGCGAGCATTTGCTGATCTAAGTTGGTTGAAATGCATCTGAAGACTTGAAACGACCGACAAGCAACATGCCGGACCGCACAGGAAGTCGCCCAGTTCATTGTGACTCGGCCCCACTCTTCGCGGATGCCGGGATAAGTGATCGAGAATATCTTGACCACCTCTTCAACAACATAGGCCATTGGCTCATGCACAGCTTTGCTGTCATCTTCACCAGCTCGAGCTTCACTGTCCGCATATGACCACATAATTTTCGGGTCATGGCGACGGATGGATTCGATGAAATCTTCGATGGACTTCTTGTCTGGTTCTGTATGGCCTGGTTCAATTTTCGAGATCACAAGCTCGTGAATGAGATGAACGAGCATTTCTCTAGCTTGATCTTGCACAATAATAATATACTGATCCCATTGAACGAGGATAATTTGGAGCAATGTTGGTACCTTGTCCGCAGGCAGTTGGATTGGCGAAACAACCAAGTCAACTAGAAGGATCATGCTCAACTGCGCGAGAGACAGTCCATTCTGCTTCGTACCACTGGGCAAAACCATTGCAAGATCTGCTATGTATGGTAAGCCTGCCATATCAACGGGCGCTTGCGCAGGTTCGCGTCTCTCGGCCACCATGGTCTTCGGGCAGATTTGAAGAAGAAGATATTCGATCACTCTAGCGCCTGCTGGAGTCTTGGACAGGAAAACCACAATCTGCTTGGCATATATGACAAAGTTTTGTTCCTTTTTGTCAAGGCAGATAGTGATGATGAAGTCCAAGACCAGTTGGACATTGCCTGCATATGGACCGGTTGCCAGCGCTTGCCAGAGAGCCTGTATCTCGTTGTGAAGCGTGATGCTGCTCTTGACGGTGATCTCGAAGAGATTGACTAAAAGCATGTAAGAGGTCGCCGTTGGGCCCCCGTTGGGATCGAGTTGGAGCTCGATCGTCTGAATCCACGGAAGCATTCCCGACACCATATTTCGCTGGTGGTCTGGCTGGAGTTCGTTGAAATAGGCCGAGAATTCAGAAAACACATGGAACGCGAGCTCTGGATGCTGATTGGCGAGTCGTCGAGATACTTCAAACTGTGCGAGCTTGTAAACGGCAGTAGTCTTGTCAGAGACACTGATATCTAGATCTTGAAGCTTAGACGTCTTCCCCTGTCGTTCTTCCAATGTGCGAAGAAGACGTGCAGACTTCATTCGAATCTGAGAGTCTTCATTACCGAGGGTGTATAAACCAGCGCAAAGAATTTTCCAGAACGGTGTTGTCACGTTTGAATTTTCAGAGAGGACTTTCGTAACAACCTCAAAATAGCTGGTCAACGCTTTAGGCATCTTTGCTATGTAGCACATTCGCATGGTCTGTGCAATCAAGTACTGCTGGTCAGCATTGTGTACGATCAGGTTTTGAAGCGCCTTGCGACCAATCGCATGAGTGCGATCGCTCGGTGCCTCGAAAATGGCACCAATCCATGTGAGCATGCGGCGGATGTCAAACTGCATTAGAATGCGACCGTCAGCTGCAAAAATAAGAGGGCCAGCACACAGAGTTGCCATGGCGCTCAATGCAGCATTTTGAAGTTCGTTTCTCTCTTTCTCGATTGTTGAATTCATCATTCCTCTACTGCGCAGGTCTTGCTCGCGATCCAGCAAAGACCTTCTCAAGTGGTCCTCATGCCTGCGCAGCTGTGGTTCGTTTGGTGAAAACCCGCACCAATTTTCCATCAATGCAAATGTTGCCTGTCTTGATTGGAAAGATACCCAGCGAGAAGAATCTTTTAGTTGGCGTGTGCAGTCATAGAGTGTTTCCATAAGAGTACAGAAATGGGTCCGTAGTTTCTGGAAACTGAGCTCACTCTGGATTTCCGAATCGCTTAAGAAGAGGCGCAAAGGTTTGGTGTAATCAATGATATACTGAAAAATGAACTCATTGCCAGAAATGATAGGATCTTGCAATAGATGGCAAGTGAGACTAAGCAGGTGGGTAATTTCTGTTCGAAGATGGTCGTTTTGTCGACTTCTTCGCGGGCTGCTCGTGCTCCTTTGATGAGAGGCCAATCGTTCTTTGGCCTCATGGCTGCATGCTGCAATCCCAGGTCGCAGGGCGTCGAGGAGAGTCTGAAATAGCGTTGCATTCGTTGCTCCAAGCCCAGCAACTGCCGCACTGCGAACAGAAGCATTTGGAACTGACAGAAAAGGCACAACTTTCGAGAAAAGTTCGTGAGCAGAAGCAATCTTCTCTTGAGTAACGGAAGATGCTTTGGAGCTTTTGCGAGTGTGCTGTGAGCTCTGGCTGGAGAGAGGATGGTTCGAGGTGCCTCCTATGTTCGTCAAAGTGGTACACGCAAAGATAAGATGGATCTTCCACTGTTCAACAATAATTTCGGGCGACGAACTGTTGAGCCGGGCTCCAAATTTGTTGGCCGCAAACCCTGAGTCAATACTGTTATTCAGTTTGTAGCCGTCAGCTAGTAAATTGATCGTTTTGTAACTGTGAGACAGTCGCTGACACACCAGCTCGCGTGTCAAGGCAACAGCATGCAGGCAAATCTCTGAGCTCAACCGAATTAGATTCGGAAATACTTTGAACCACAAGTTTGCATCGTGCGCTACATCACTGCTGCACAATTCCACCAGGGTACTGTTGACGTTACTCTTTCGAAGTCCTTTTTGAAGTCGACTTCTTTCAGCCAATGATAGTCTCTCGTCATTGACATCAATAACTTGTTGCGAACCTCCTTCTAGGATGCTGATAATACGAGTACATGGCTTTCCCAGTGCTGTATCAAACTTAGTAATCAGCCGCAGCACGTTGACTGCAACAGCACGAACTGCTTGAGACGGAGAACATAAAAAGAAGAGACCGTGAGACTCTACTTCATCAACGTGAGCTAAAACTCCGGAAAGATCTAGAGGCAGTGATCGTTTGGTTGCCTCGTCTTCTTCTATTGGCTCTGCTTTGGCTTTGCGAGTACGCTGTTGGATGTCATCAATCCAAATTTGAAGCAATTCGACATAAAGTTTGAGTGTGCTTTCGATATGACCAGGGCCAAGGAGGCTACCATCAGATACTGTGGCGTATCTGTCATCAAAATTGAAGATGAAACGGGCAAATCCAATCGTCACTTGTTGTGCGTAAGATTGCCTTGCAATAGATTTCAGCGATTGTGCTGAAGATCTTGCAATGTGGGGCTGCACATGCGCCGTCCCTGTACACAAGAGGTTGACGAGCGAATTGATCGGCAGATGTGGAGAAAGACATCGAGGGAGAGCTTCTACGGCTACGTGTAGCAAATCATAGTAATGTTGTCTGAGATCGGTTGGGTCTCTGTATTCGTCCTTTTTGACAAAAGTAAAAGCTTCTGCCATTGGTGTCTTTGGGGTATGCGAGGCAAACTTTTCGTCGAGTACCGCCTGGCCACCGAATGTGTTGTCGCAGATGATAGTCAATTGACCGAGGATATTGCAGAACTTGATGTAGTATTCTTTGGAGATTTCATTGAGATTTGTGGTCATAACTGGTCGTGATAATCGCTCTGTCCGTCCAGCGGAAACAGCAAAGCCTTGTGAGCGAGTTCTACGATGTGTGCTGGTTGTCGGGCGCCAGGGTGGACCATTGAGAGTATCGCATTCAAACGTCATGGGGAAAGGAGGCGGCTCGGACTTTTCTAGATCAGACATAATGGCGAGGAAGGCACGAATCGCAATGACCGTCTTTTCAGGATCCAGGTTTTCGATTTTCAGTTCTCTTTCCGGCCCAGAGAAAAGCTCCGAGTTCATCAACGGAAAGATGATTGTACGAAAACACAGGTCTTGGTACTTGTACCCAATAATACGAATTAGTTGAATCAAGGGGTCAGCGATGGCAGGATCAGTAGAGATCAAAAAGCGTTTACCACCCTGAAATACCAACTTGACAATCTCATCCAATTTTCGAGCAACCGCACTTGGAGACTCAGGTTGGCAATAAAGATACCGCCAAACCAATCTACAAATGGCTTTGAGTGCATGGCTTCTTCCTGCTCGGTCTCGGGCCTTTGGTTGGAAGGAGGTTACCAAGGGTAGCCACTGGGCAGTGAAGATGTCAATGGGAGAGGCACATAGCAGCACTGCTTGCAATGGATATACATAGGGCCAGTGGTCTGCTTTTGAGAGCATCTGAGTAAGCTTTGGCTGAATTATGCTGATCACTGCCTTCCATTTTGGCAGATTAAGTTCGGCAGAGGCGCTCGCTGCGACAGGCAGGAGGAGTTGTTCGAACAGTTCGGCATAAGCATGTTTCATAGTCCTGCCATGAACTTCTGCAAAAAACCGAGCAAGAGTCTGCAAAAAGTCGCAGGATCGCTCCCAGGCCTCTGCTGGGTGAGAGCGTACCTTCAACCATCGCATGCTTTGTATTAACAAAGCCGTTCGGGAGGCTAGTTTAGGCTCAGCAAGTCCTTTAATCGATAACCTCTTTTGAGCCAGCTCGAGATCCTTGACGAAACGACCAGTGACTTCTTCGAAACGCACACCACTCATAACACCAAGAAGTTCTCCTCGAATGACCCAATTGGCACGAATAACAGGGGTCGTCGCAAGAACATCGGGATCAGCGCCTTGCAATTGCGTATAGATTACATCCTCGAGTCGAGCGGCGGTATTAAGAGTGTTATCGGGCCCGTTCAAGGCTTTGAGCGTCGTTTGTCCAATGATCTCGATCAACACACGGCAAAGAATGTAGATCGAGACGGTTGATCGTCGGTCCGCCAAAGTCACATTGTGCTCTTTCATCAAAATATCCTGCATCAAAGGCGGAGAGGTCGGCGCAGAGACATTACCATTGGCAATATTCCTATGATCTGACTTGTGGTGGTCGCGCATCTGCTGCAGGTCGCTAAACATTTGGTTGGCGACATCAGCCTTCTTCTTTCGCCAGTGTATCACAGAATCGATCAAGGAGTTGGGTTTGTGCCGATTTATATGGCCTAGAGAAGAAATCAATTGATCAAAAGACGGATCTGCACCAGCGCCGCAGATATCTTCCACGCGCGGCTCAGGGCCATTGGTCTTTGGTGTGCATCGCTCGATTCTCTCGTCCGCTTCGGCAATAAACGAGGTGAACAGATGGTGAAGGGCATATTCACCAACAGTTTTCGGCTCTTGATGTGGCTGCGGATGCATTCGCGATGACTGAGATCGCTGATGCTCATTTGGCCGCTTTACTCTCCCGCTATACATTCGCTCTGGTGGTCGCCGATGAGTTGCAGTATTGTCGAAGCTACGGTTAGCCGGACTGACAACTCCGTTGATGTTGGCAGTATGCAAAGTTGATAATGACGGACTCTTTTTCAAAATGGCCGTACCATTGACAGCGATTCCGTCTGTCAGGCCATTTACACCAGCCCTGTGCGGACTCAGTGGGCTTGTATTGCTTGAGGCCAGTGGGCTTGGATTCCGGGAATGTTGTACGCCGTGCACAATCGAAGTCTGACGGTGGTGTCCATACGAGGATGGTTTGCGCTCTATGTCGATACTCTGCTTGGAACGGGCATGCGAGGGTGTTGCGCCGCGGGGTGAACCGGCATTTTGAGGGCTGGATGCACTGAGGGCTCGACCTCTGGTAATAGAAGGGTCGCGGGCGTGAGACGAGAATGGCGCAGTGGGAGGAGCAACAAGGAGTGGTTCGGGAGGAGGACTGCTACCGAGGTGTATCGAGGTTTGCGAGGGGGAGGTCACAAGAGACCGGCCGTCAGAGGGCGAGGGCGAGGCCACGGCTGGAGAAGACGCAGAGTGGTCAGCGCAGGTGTTCTCCGCATATACGAGAGCTTAAGAGCAGTCGTTATGGACAGTGGGCGCACGCATGCGAACGAGTGGAGGGCGGGCGCAACGGTCGAGCCCAATGCGGGCAACGCATCGCGGCCGTGGACGATGTCACTTGAAGATGGAGGAACTCACTCATTTTGTTGGATTGTCCAATCACGGGCTCAAGGCTCGGCCGTCAACACAGTCGCGGAGCATAATCTGCGGCAGGCAAAGGAGGACAGCGGGCGAGCATCAATGAACGACCCGACGGTCGAGGTCAGACAAAGGAGAGGAGGACATTCGGGCAGGCGTGCACAGGAGGGTAGCCATGCAGTGGTAGTATGCGTGCGGAGGTGACGGCGGAGGTCGACGTGTGAGGCGAGGCCGAGTGGAGGCGAGATTGTCGCTGGCTTCGGCGCTAGAAAAGCAATCCAGGTGCACCGCAGCAGATGCCCAAACGGACACAGGAGGTTGGCCGTCCACCAACAACGCATACTTCATGTCACTACTACGTATCCGGCCATCCTCCGCATCCCGATTCGTCTCTGTTGTCTCACTCTCGGTCGACGGCCGGGCAGGTCATGCTGTCGGGGTTTCTTATGTCTGCATTTTCAGGTCTACGTGCTTTGATCTAAATTACTTGGTCATGCTTGCGTCTTGTCTACACTAACACATGCCCTTGGAATTTGCCAATAAAATCACATTGCTTGTCACCATTGAATTATCCACGGCTGCCAATGTCATACACCTCAAATAAACTGGTATGGCGGATGTCAAAATTGCACAACGTCGTCGAAGCACGTTGGCCAATAAACTATGCGGACGATAATAAAATGTCAAATCGCTGTGGCAAAATTGCCAAGGTCAGTAGGGATATTTCTGATTGTTGTGTTGAGCTCTTGAAATGCTTTAGGATTCGTCCTTGCTCTGGTCTTTGCGAGATGCGCGCCAGACGTCGCGCCATCTACGCTTGCTTGGCGATACTCCCGCCTCGCCTTGGTCTTTGGTCGACACCACTTTGATTCCAACCTTTTCAGCTATGTGCTCGAATTTGGCGCGGGCTGGTGAGCTGCCTGTCTTGTTTGGACTGTCTTTAGTTCGGTTCTTCGCCGGGTCGCCCTTTGGTGACAACGGAGGAGATGCTACCGAGGCTGGCGACAAAGGAGCATTGCTCCAGCCATCGAGGGAGCCTTCTTGGAATCGGCTATGTTGGTGCATAGCAGGATTTCTGCTCACCGTCTCGGGACGCTGAGCCTGTGGAGTACCATCAACGAAAGGATGTGCAAAGTAGCCGCTTGCGAGACCGCCATGATGAGCCACTGAGCTTGCTGCCTTCCATTCCAGTTGAGGACTGATTACACGATGACCTGGATACTGTCGATAAAGGCTCGAAGCACTACTCGTCATACTGCCCACACGCTTGTTGTTCGACGTAAATATGCTGTTGGGCGCTACTGTAGTTGCTGACATAGCTGGCGAGGATGGAAGAGGTGGAAGCTGGCTCAGCCATTTTTGACTTTGGTTTATGCTTTTGCTATTGCCAGACGGCATGTTGGTGATGGGTTCGAAGCTTTTTTCGCCTTTTGGTCCATCGTGCTCTTCAATATCACGATCATGACGCTTGGTTCCGGTGGTGTGGAATTGAAATCCTGTCATGGAGACATCAGCCGGCATGCCAATGGAGTGATGTTTCGCCCATGCACCAAGCTGAAAAGGCATTTCATTGACATGCGGACTATCGACCGCCGGCGTCAGAATGGCATTCTCATTTTGCGGGTCGTACACCGCCTGTTTCAAAGTATCGAATGACTGTAAGCTTTTCTCGAATGTAATGAGGGGCTTTCTGCCATCATTTGGCCCGCTACACTGTTGAAATTGATCGGCAGAGGTGCGCGGGTGAAATGGAACCGGGCTTGGACGGTGATATATCGGCTTGGCGGGACTGCCGTTGCAGGATGCATCGTCTTTGGGTGCCGATTTCAGTAGACCAGAGCAATAGCCGTCCAAAAATTGGCCCTGGCGATCAGCACCAACTGCGTGACGGTTGAGTCCGGCTTGGTAACCTTCAATCCATTCGCGGGGCTTACTGGAGAAGTCGACAGTGTCATACGGGCTGAGAGTTGCACACGTATCATCGATGCAAACATGTGATCCATTTGGTGACGAGGAAGTTGCAGCAGCCAAAGGACCCTCGGGTTGCTGCTGGACAAACAATCTGTCTTGCCGTTTGGTCTTCGGGCTCGCATTATGCTGAATACGATCACGCATTACTTCACCATGAGCGTCGCTGCTGAACAGCGAGTCGCTAATCTTCAAAATTTGAGTGCCACTCTTGGCTGGGTTCTGGTCTGTTGTCGGAGTACCTGGTGGGACCGGTGGTAGCTTATGGCTCGCACTTGATTGACCGGAGTTTTCAATGAGGTGTACTCCAGGAGACTCATTACCTTTCGAATCATGTCTGGATGGTGCAGCGTTTTCTTTTTCTTCCGATGGATCAGACATCATCGGATAAGCATCACGGCGTGTTGAGTATTCGCGAGTGTTTCGCGGAAAGAAATCAGCTGTCTCAAAACTAGACACACTTGAGCTGTGTACATGAGGAGACTTCTTTGTCGGGCTGATGGTGTTGTCCGTGTCGTGAGTATCCCTTGACTGTATCTTGCCTTTCGGTTGTAATTCTCGGCGAGGAGATAGCGGTGTTGGTGGGCGACCTGTTGTCGCGGTGCTCTGGTCCTCAGCCTTCAGTATTCCCATGCCAGGCTTGTAGGCTGGGCTCATTGGGTTGAGGTTAGACTTCAAATTGCTCGATTTATTTTCGGTACCTTTGACAGACATGACACGAGACTGATGAGGAGATGATGCTTGTGACGGACACTTCTGCGAGGCACAACCATCATTCTGTGTGAAAGATATGTCAACAGTCTTAACAACCATCGATGAATTTTCATCAAGTGGCAACGGTTGACCAGATGGCAAGCCTCCACCGAACGATGCCGGGAAAGGAATTGACACAGCTGACATGGAACCATCAAATGGTGGCGGCGGGACAAGCGTTTGCATTGGCCAGTGTTGTCCCTGGAATGCAGAGTCAGGAGATGCAGACGCCTGGAAAGCATACGATTCAGTGTATGGGGGTGCCGAAACTGGTGCAAAGTATTGACCGAAGACTGGCTGAGCCTCGTTTGACATTGGCATCATAGTGCCGACATGTCTTGTATTCGGGAAGATCGGGGCTCTCTGGCGAGGTTGGGACATCAATGAGTTGTGTTGCATCGCGCGAGGCGATGTTGGTGCATTAAAAGGAGCCTTTTGTTTGATGCTCTTCAAAGCCTTTCGCACATTGTCCAACGAAAGCACCAGTTCACGACGCTTTGTCACAAGGGCATCTTTTGCGTTCTTGGCCATGGTACGTCCGTGGAGAACTTCTGTTTTGTCGACCTCCTTGAGCTCAAGCTCAAGTTTGGAATATTCAAGCTCAAGGGCATTGGTTTGGGTAGAAGTGGATGGCTCCTCAGAGACAAGGCGGCGACCGCCTGGCACTATGCTTTCTTGATTGGCGCATGCTCTGTTCCGCCCACTACCTAGAATAGAGCCGCGTTGAGTAATGTTGAGATTGGGGGCTGGCATGAATAATTGCAGAGCGCCGTCTACCTCGTTCAGGGGAAGAACCGTGCCGTTGATGATCTGACAAAGACGACCATTTATGTCTTGGGCGATGAAGCCATTTTGAGTCGCTTGTGTCCACTGTGCTTTACCGGTAGGGTGGTTTGGTGCGAATTTGACAAGGCCACCATTACTCTTGATGGCACTGTACCCATAGCGGGGGTGGCAAAGGGGAGACTGTTCACTTGGCACGATGCGTCCACCGGCGGTAACGCGGACATGTGTTGGCGAGCCGTGAAGTTTAACAATCTCTTCCACCTTCTTTCTTTTGAGGGAAGATGTAGGTGAGCGGCGGCCACGCACGGAGCGAACGGCTTGATTGTTGGGAGCGATTTCACCGAGGATCGGGACGATAGTTGTGGCAGACGCAACGCGTCCAACGGATGCTTGCAATTCATTCTCAGAAGCTGAGGCTGAGCGGTTCTCCTTTTTGGTTGACGGTATGCGAAGAGATTGGCCGGATGGAACACGGGACCTCCAAGAACGAGCGGCAAAAGACTTTGACCCGCGGAGCACGTGCTCTGTTTGCTCATCGGGCACTGTCAGCGACCTTCCAGCAAGTCTGCGAGGGGCATATGAATGAGTAGGAGTAGTGACAAGGGTATCCACCCATTGTCGATGAACTTCAAAGCCCGCAGGCGAAAGCTCAATCCCCATGACGTGGAAAGTGAGGAATAAGAGGCATATGACAGTATATAGATGTTTGTACGCTGTGGGTGACAGGAGATATGTGGTTCGCGCGAAGCTTTGTTTATTGATGGGCGTCGGGGAGATTTCGGGTGGCAAAAATCATACCTTTGACAAGCTCCGCATCGTCTTGGTCATGCTCTTCGATTGCCTCGCTCAATAAAGGCTGAGATTTCGTGTTGCGAAGGCTGTGAAGTTGTTCTGCAGAGTAGACTCTGCGAGTTATGTAACCGACAGCCATCTTCTATAGAGCCAAGCAGTTGTGATTATCAGCGGTAAATCAAACCGGAGGGTACTGAGACCGGGTACACTTCAAACAAATGATTAGCTTAATGCAAACAAGGCATTAAATGACAGGTTTACCCAGCAAGTTCGATAGAGACGCGGGACGTATCCAAAGTAGTCCGAAGACCAAGTCAAGGACTGGTATGAAAAGTAGTGCGATCAAAGGAGCGACAAGGGGTCGGTATCAAGAGTTGGCAATGGTGGAGACTACAATGCGCGTCTGGGAGTGAGTGGAGGAGTTTTGGTGATTGATGAAGAAGTGAAGGAAGCAAAGGACAAACAAGAAATTGATGGGGAAGTGGTCAATGGTGTGAGGTTGTGCACTGCCCGTTGCCCAAGGCGAATTCTTACGAGACGATGTTAGAAGGAGAGTAGAAAGACAGAGCGATCAGTCGCAAATGGTCTGCCCAGCAAGAGCGAGTGAGAGGTTGAAACAAGAGGAAAGAATAAGGACGTGCGAGGTAGTTGCAACACAGCAGTGGACTGTTCCTGACAGGTCCAACACAATTAGGCGGAGGTGGGAGTATTGCAAGACGGCAGCTGTGTGGTTTGGAAGTCCTGCAAATGTAAACGGCCTCTTTTGAATGAATTACCCTTGATGATCCAAGTGCGAGTCCCGTAAAAACATCCCAGGTATTTCCCGCAACAAGTTTAGAAGTCCAGCGGCGTCACAGATCACTACATACGGAACAGGTGATGTTGACCAACGACCCTTAGGGTATACGACCGTTGGTTAGGGTTGTAGTCAGCAATATTGCGGGCATATCTCGGTGAAGCCAAGAAAGCAAGCCCTTCACCGCCCGCGCGGCAGAATGCACGGGCCCCGGTTGCAAACCATAAAACTTCCTCTGAATCTGCCTCTCTCTCCTCTTTTTTCTTCATGTCGACGATGTAAGGCGCTCCAGCCCCTACCTTCTTATTCACTCAAAACTAACAACACCACCTCCAGACTTCAAAGAATCATTTGTTGTAAACGTCCACATCTGTGTTCTCTACATGAGCCACAGACTCCAACCAGAACGATGAGTGTTATCCGCGCTGCCCCAGAGTGATGCCACGAGTAGCCCGGCTTGTCTGGGTTGGCGATGATCTCTTTCCTCGTCGAGCGTCTGGCTTCGGTCGGCTCTTCTAGGTGGGTGGTGTCGGACGTCTGACTGGTCCTCCTTTCATCATAAGCTTGGGTTTGAAATCTGAGACGTGGAGAAGGGCGAATTGTTTTGCAAGAGTTGAATCGTGGGAGAGAAGCGGCAACACAAGTGACACCAGTTCTCCTGGACGGAGATTTTATTTGCGGCCAGAGCAACGGAAGCTTCGTCTCAACGCCTTCTTGTCTGCCTAAAGGCTTCAAGGTCCAGATGACCATCGTTTTCAGCATGTTCTTGCTCCCCTAGATATTTCTCTACCTCTTCGCTTCGGAAAAACGTGTTACGCAAGCTCTGTGCTTTTTGTTTGTTCGCTACATCAAGTAATTTTGCCTTCCCAGCATCCAGCGTAGGCGTTTTTTCTTTGGACGCTGTTGATTTTGCAAATTTAGCACCCAACCCTCGCCGATCTAGATTTGATATTGCTTTGATAGGATGTAGCACACCCTGGCCGCCTACACCGAGGCCACGGCGTGAGTCAGGGTCCCAACCATACGTCTGCATGACTGCTAAACCCTTGCGAGATCGATCAAGATGCGAAGGTGGATGAGAATGTTGTACGCGGACTTGATGTGCTATACTCGACTCATGCGCATGCGGTGCAGAGGCATAAATTGGACCTTCACATATTTCGCAAAGAGTGGGCAGTTCTTTGTGATCTTGATTTGAGGATGTACTGGTCTTTAGGGTTGTTGGTGTATCGCTTGTAGAATCTTCGACAGAGCCTGTTCCAGCTATTTTGTGTGATCCAGAGGCAGCACCAGCAGATGCTGTAGTATGAGTTGATGACGCCTTGTTGAAAACAATTGAGAGATATTTGTCCGCCGCTGAGGTCGACGATTTTGTTGCTGAGCTCGGTGATACGTTTGAGCTTCCTGAAGATGACGGCACGAACTGAACGCGTTTGCGCTTGATCCCTGCGCCAAAGTACCGCTGATCGCGTAGTGGCACCTCGTATTCGTCACCGTCGGGCTCAGTCATCTTGTAATGTTATTCAAAAGAAAGTGTACAGGAAGACCATAGAACCAAAGTAAAGCAGGTCTTATTGAAGATTTGGGGATCGTGCCCCCTGCGTCATTCTCACACACCATCGCGGGACCCTGGAGAAGCCCTGAAATGCTTGGAGGCTTCGACGCTCGTCCACGTCTACCACAACTTTGTACGCCCTCAACTGTCCATTGAGGGGTCTTACCTTTAAAGATGCCCATTGGAATCGCCTCTTCGGCGATTTTTGATGGCCTTGATTCCATTCCTTTCTTATGGCCAATTCTCAAGACTGTGCCATGGCTCGCTATTTTGTACCTGATCAAGGCATACGCATCTGGTGCGAGTAATCCCAGCGAGCGGAACATGCACGGGAAGGTGGTCGTGGTTACAGTGAGTAAATTATGCGGGTCTTCATGTGAACAATCTAACATGGCCACAGGGTGGAACAAGTGGTGTAGGCGAAGCAGTGGTCCGAAATCTAGCCTCTCGAGGTGCTCAAATCGTCCTCCTAACCCAGCATGCTCTGAGCGATCCCTTCATTGTCGAATACATCGGAGATATCCGTAATGATACAAACAACCAACTCATCACTGCTGAGCAAGTCGACCTGGCGTCACTGCATAGCATCCGCACATTCGCTACGAAATGGATTGACAATGCTCCACCGAGAAGATTGGACATGATTGTACTATGCGCAAATACGATAACACCAAGCGGCAAGAAGATACAAAGCACAAGCGAGGGCGTCGAGTTGAACTGGCAAGTGAATTACCTCGCCAACTTTCACTTGCTTTCTATACTTTCTCCTGCCCTGCGTGCCCAACCACCGGACAGAGATGTGCGTGTGTTGTTCGGCAATTGCAGTAGTTACATGGGTGGAGACCTTTTGCATATCTCCCAAAAGACTCCCAGTGAAAAGAAAGCAAAGCTATCTAGCAAAACGAAGGGCAGCGCAGAGACACACGAACCCACAAGATTCTCTCCGGGCAATGCCTACGCAACCTCCAAGCTCGCTCTTCTTACCTTTGCTCTCGCATTTCAAAAGCATTTGAGCGCATTCAAGCGTGCTGACAACTTTCCCATGAATACAAAAGTCTTTCTTGTCGACCCTGGCTTGTGTCGGACTCCAGGAACCCGCCGCTGGCTGACTTGGGGATCCCTTACGGGCCTGTTGATTTACCTTGTATCCTACCCATTATGGTGGCTGGTGCTCAAGAGCCCGGAAATGGGTTCTCAAAGTTTTCTTTTTGCGGCAATGGAAGAACGATACAGCCGAGGCTCCGGCGGATGGATTATCAAGGAGTGCATGGAGCGCAAGCTTTTAAGAGAGGACGCGGGTGATGAAGGCACACAAAAAGCTCTATGGGAGTATTCGGAGAAAATGATTGAAGAAGCCGAAAAGAGAGGAGCTTTGGAGAGAGCCAAAGCCAAGAAGGAAGAGCAAGATCGAAAGGAAGAGGCTGAAGCCGTTAAAGAAATGAAGGGCTACAAAGAGAGGGTTGGTAAAAAGGACGGCCAAAAGAAGGAAGCAAGCCGACGAAGCAAGAAGGCGAATTAAAACCATGAAAAGAGCTGACAGATGAAGCTTGCTCAAAATACGACGAAATGAATTTTAACAACCGCACTGCGTCTGAAATGCTTCGAGCGGTGTTCTTTGCAAATTCTAGAGTTGTGCTCCAAGTTCACCTATGAAGACAGCCTTTTTCGCTGCTCTCAACTTGGACAGCGAATGTCTAGTCCCTCGCCAAATATAGCAGAATGCCAGGCAAAGACGTAAGAATGCAATGATCGCTCGATGTCGTTGCAGGGCAAACGACGCACACGTCTGTTCACATCACAGAAGACCCCCTGCTCGTCTGGCGTCCCTGCTGAATGGCGTGAGAATCTTAAAGACATTGACGCACGGTGGCGTCTGAACATGGTCTGCACTGTCCCGTAAAATAGAGTATGCGATAGAGACCGCGCTTATGACGTACGTGGTATGCCCTGGGTCCGAAAAATATGGTTGTGAAGTCGTTGGTCAAGAGCTAAAGGCGATGATGGATTGGACTGGGCGATACGAGGTACAGTGTACCTGAGAATCTATGTTCTGGGCAGAATATTAAACGGCTCAAACTTGTACTGGGCATCACAGAGAGCGACGTGAAATACAGTCCAACAAAACCAGAAACAAAATCCTTACGTCTGTTGCGGTGCTCTCGGTCAGACGGCTCCCACATTTTTCAATCTCATCTGCAGATAGAAGATGCGCCGGTAGCTCAACGCCTTGGCGAGAGCGGATGACCCCATAGCTAGCGATCAGGTGCAAATAACCGACCCTGGAGGTTAATGATGATGTTTGTAGTTGCACGCAATGACGACCGAGTGAAACTAAAGCAGGGTTTGGCTTGAAGTGAATAACGACGATTGCTATACGCCGGAAAGCGGGCCTTTCTGCGGGCGAGGCGTTGCTTGGTCGTGGGCAACGGCACATTTTTTGCCTTCGGTCGAAGGTGGGAAACGAAAGCGATTATCGGGGTTTGTTATATGGCAGGGAATGCGCACACGGCGCCAACGACGAGGAGTTTACTTTTTGCGAGGCGGCGACCAACATTGACGACTACAGCTTGTCAGTTTGCAGAGTTTGCAACTTGAGTTTTGCCTTTGACTTCTCAATGTCATTTCGTAGTCTATTTAGAATGCTAGAGCCAAACGTTCGTTCCGTTCCAACCGCCACGCGCGACCTGAAGTTGATCAGCCAGATCGACGCGTGCGGCACTCGAAGCCGTCTGTCCTGTGTCAGTTCTGCTGACTGCTCGACTGCAGGTCCGTTATAATATAGCAAAATCATCATAAACCCAGAACTAATGCACGTCATGCCTATCCCGAAGCGATCTTTGCCTGTTTCTCTTGCTCTCCACACTAAATTCAGGCTGGTTACGTATTGTCTCCTTGGGAATACATCTGAACGCGCTCACTCTGCAGCGAGTGAAATGGAGCTACATTGAGTCCGCACGGTCAAATCCGCCAACATTTACAAAATATGCGCATAGCTTCGTCCTAACAATGGAGCATACCACGCTGCGACTATGCCGTGTATCGCGGAACCGTGCAGGCGCCACGACGAGTGCCGTCCGTTCGGAGACATGCAGCCTATATCAAAACCCTCTTAACAACCCTATACACCACTATACCAGCGGTTTCAGCATATTTTCCTGGGGCTCATGAGCAACTCTGTGACAATTAAGCGCTGATCATGGACGACCGCGTCTGCTCAATACCATATAAGCGGCCTTTGTCCTCGATGCTAACATGTTTGAACCCTCCTCCGCTGATTTGATCACCACGCTCCTTCCACCTTTCTCGTGACCACCAGGCGCTGTCACTTGCATTATAATCATGCTGTCTGGTCACTCTTCCCCTGCAGCCATTTATGGCACTGCAATTGCGTTTACAGTCGTCTCTGGAATAGTGCTTATTGCACGTTTACTCACTCGTTTCTTTGTTGCTCGTCAAGCTGGTCTGGATGATGCATTTATATCGTTGGGTTGGGTAAGTATTCATCTTTGGGATAGCGAGTGCTTCGGCTGACTCTATCAAAGTTTTTCTCGGCGCTCATGGGTGTCGCCATTTGCAATCAGGCATACAGTGGAATGGGTGTCCATATGTGGACTCTCACAATGGAAGATATTACCACTATGAGCCTTTGGTTTTGGGCTTTTGTCTGGCTCTACTATACTGGATTGTTTTTCACCAAGCTCTCGATTTTGCTACAATACCTACGTATCTTCCCCCAAGACGGATTTCGAAGGATTTGCTTTATCGTCATGGCCCTTATCTCTGTCTGGAGTATTTGGTCTGTGTTTTCTGCAATCTTCATGTGTCGCCCCGTATCCCACTTCTGGCACTCTATCAGCTTGAATGACCCACAATGCCTTCCCCGGTTGAATACTTGGTAAGTCGCCTGTTCCCCTTCGTCCATCATCACCATCATCGACTTATTAACATGTCGCAGGTACGCGAATTCTGCCGTCAACATTGTTACCGATTTCGCCATCGTCATTCTTCCTCTGCCAATGATCAAAAAACTGGAAGTACCCCCTAGACAGAAGATGCTTCTGATGGCCATTTTTGGCGTCGGTTTCATGTAAGCTATTTACTGCTCGAAAGATTTAGAACCACTTTTTAACAGTTATCAGTACTTGCCTCTTCTCCATCTTGCGATTGGTATTCATCTACCCAATTGCTTCCTCGGCCGACATGACATGGAACAGCCCACTGGCCAACATTTGGAGCGCAGTTGAACTGAACATTGGTATCCTTTGCTCATGCGCACCAACTCTGAAAGGCGCCGTGCAAAAGGGATTCCCCAAGCTCATCGAATCCCTCGGATCGCTACGCACGTCTCGCAAAGACTCTGCCGACTCTGGATCATCAGGCTCCACGCAAAACTCCATCGACAAGATCAAGCTCAAGCTCGACGACAAACACAAACTCACCTTCTCCAGTTTCTTCCAACGCTCCATGCTATCCGCCAGAGCAACCGAAAAGTCAATTTCTCGCTCCGACTACGACGAAGAAGAAGCTACGGGGTTTGACGGCACTTCCCCTGCTCCGATTGAGAGTGGTATTGAGGTCGTAACCAGCTTTGCTCAAACGACCGAGATGATTCCCGATCAGGACAGTTCCGTGTCTCGCGCCAATTCCGGCAAGTGGACTGCCCCAGAGGGCCCAAAGACAGTGGTCTCCAGCACTATCGCAGCCGAACGCTCTGATTCCTGGGACGACGCACCTATTCCCGTTGATCAAAGTCTTTTCAAGACTCTTGGTGTGGTCAGGAAGTAAATGCAGGACTATTGGGAATCTTCAAAATGATCATGGTTAGCAATATGAACGAAGTATTTGTACGATATGCTACGTGAAATAAGAAGTAGTGCCATGGATATAATATTTTTTACATAATTTCAAATTAACCCCCAATCGTCTACGATTCTTTGCATAACTTACAACAAAGGTCGTGATTATAGTGTTTATCAACCGTTAGTTAATCACGCTCTCCATCCCTCGGCGGTCGACCAAAACCTCCCCAATAATCACTCTCGGCATCCATAACATCACTTCTGCAAACCGGCTTCTCAAAATCCGACGCGCTTCCTACAGGCCAGATGGGCAGGAAACACACCTCATTGCTCGCACAACCACGGCATTTTTTCCATTCGGTCCACGCTAGCCAGTCTTTCAAAGCGCGCATCATTGAGAGTCCATGTGCCGTGGTGTCGATGATAGAAGCCGCGCTCAGCGCTTTGCAAATCGTCGTCGTGACGCCGTGGATGGCTCGCGCGGCGGTGGACGATGTAGTGGCATTCGCCGGGAAGAATTGCGCTGCGCAGCGCGCAATTTCCGTCGTGCGATTGCGCGCGCTATGGTCGATGAATGGGCGTAATGCCCGGTCGACTTCGGCTTTGAACAGGTCGATGTCTTTGATTTCGCTGCTGGCGAGATATTCAATGCGGTGCGCGTAGCGTGCGACGACCATGTCGGCTATGCTTTGCCAGTTGGTAGCATCGGGGTTTGGATGGCGGAAGACCATCTCGTCGATTTGGATTCGGAGGTTGGTGATGGCGTTGGTGCTTTCGTTTCGGACGCGCGGACGATTGGTTTCGTCGAAGGAGAGCGCTTCTTCGTTGGTGAAGAGACTGACAAAGTCTTCGTAGTTGAGCGTGACGCGGTTTCCGCCAATGCTGTCGTATCGCGCCGCGACGGCTTGGTAGTAGTTAAACGAATCTTCACGCTGAGTGTTGGGGTTGGATTGTGTTTGTGAAATGCGCACGATGTCGAGATCTTTGGCAAAATCGCAGAGGATAATCTCAAACCCGCCTTCCATGCGAAGTATACCGTCAATACGGCCGCCCCATCGTTCTTGGGCCAAGTTGCATAACGACGCTGCACGTGCGCTCTCGCCCATGGGTCCGCCACCTCTGGAATCACCAGGTGGTTTGGCGAATACCGAGGGAGGATTATCGTGGAGCAAGACCAAATCTTGAATGTCAAGAGTGCCCTTGTCTGATTTCGCGGCCGATTGACCGTCTAGGTATAGCAACCGTAAAGCATGCTTAGTTCTGTAAGTGTGAATATAGCCGTGTGAATCGTTGTCATTGTCGTGGGGTTCCATGATCGGGTTTTGTTTTGAATCGCCACGAAGTTCATGATGTTTGTCACGATTGAAAAGACTCCATCGTTGACGGCCACCGTTTCGATGTCCTCGTCGGGGAGCGGCAGGCGGCCGTCCATGATCAAAGGATTCGATGTCATCGAAATCCAACTCGACAGGCTGATCTGCATGATCGTATGTACCAACAGGTCGCGGCGGACCTCGATGGTCAGGTGGTGGTCCACGTCGAGCTCGAGCAAACAGCATTGCATGTTCAGGTTCAAATGCCAGCCATTCGGTGCCGTTGACGCGATAAGGGCTTTGAGTTCCATGGTAAAACTCTGTATCCTCGGGCACCGTGGCCATGAACAGCGTCATGCCGTTATGGTTTAACGATGAACCAAACTGGCGCATCGAGCTGTGTATGCTGTTGAACAGATGATTGGCATATTGAAGCGGACGATCTTTCTGGTTCCCAGCAACCAAACTGGGCAGAAGACATGAAAGCACGACGGCTGCGTTGAGGGACTTCATCGTCGCCTCGTGTCTCGGTTTGTCTCCTGTCAAATGTACAAATGGTGATTGGAATTAGAAGGACGAGAACATGCGAGCGAAGCTACATTAGACATTGATTTGAGGCGTCGTCGAGCATACGCGTTGTCACCGCCCGACTGCGGCACTACCATACGGCGACAGGCCATGTTAGTCCTGGAAGTAGATAAGACGGCGTCGTCAGCGACAGACGTGGGGTTATACACATTGCCGGGTATTGGCCGAGCCCTAATTACGACGACTCCCATCTATGACGAATCCTCGAGATGTGAGATGAACTCGGGATTTTCATGAATCTCTTTGGGGCTACAGATCCATCTGCGCCTCATTCAAATGGTGGCCATCAATTATAATTCAGATGGTTCGTGAAATTTGCTCTCGGATGTTGTTGACGACAGTGCACTGCACTGCAAAATCCGTGTGAATGAAAACCAAATCTCATGTCCGTGCGCGCGCTTAAAACCTTGCCAAACACACCAACGACAAAGACGAGCCACGAGAAAATTGTCTCGTACTTCGAAGATTTGTATGATTGAACCTCGGGATATCAGAACATTTTACGCAATAGTATTCCAATCGTGAAGGATTTCAAGGGACATGTGGCAGTGAGAAGCAAAGACAGAGCAAGTTGCCTCGTTTTGACCAACGGCGTCTTTATTGCATTTGTTTGTGATGGCAGATTGGATAGGATCTGGACCTGGAGGAGACGTCGGAACCAGAGAAGACCTAGTAGTTGGAGTGCCGGGATGGCCCAACAAAGTTAGTGAAGGTTTTCGCGGCCAGAGCATTCTGCTTCGTGGCAGGGGTTCTACTGGACGACGTAAATGTCAATTTGAGAGAAAGGGGAAGAGCCACATCGTGAAGATACTGAATTAATTCAAAGTGAATGTCCTAAATTAGTCGACTATGTTCTGGCACGTATGACAGATTCCTAATTGCGATGGAGAATATTATAGACGAGAAAAACGCGGCTGCTTTGCGCCCTGAACAGTCTTTAGGTTCAGCGCTACAACGGCAGCGCTGAACGTGGACCAGACGTGATTGTTGTCGGCAAGCTTCACACATGACACATATTGCCTCTGAATGATATGATCATGTGCAGAATCTCAATGTACCTTGCCGCTCCGACGAGATTTGTAAATGGTTTCCAGGTAGAGAGACGAAGGGCGGTATTGCCCAATTCGGCTTTCCGCCTTTTACCACGACGAGGTCCACTCACAAAATTAATTATCAATCATACTTCACAATGATTCAATCATTCTCTATATATTTGCTGGTAATTTGTTTTTGATTCTCAAAATTCAACGTGTGCTACGTTTTATCAAATATGGCTTCACATGCGTTCGCCTTGGGAATGAGTATTGCCTCGCCTATTCCGGCTGCGAAAACGCATGCCAAAACCCCCTCAGTCGAAGAATTGGATGCTATGGAGTTGCCGGAGTATACTTATGCTTGTAATCTTCCATACTTAGCAGCCATCACGCCAGCAGGCCAACACACTCCAGCTGAAGCCTACACTCCAAATGATCTTCACACCGCAGGCATACCGAACGATCTTGAATCCAGCCAACCGCCAACACCTGCTCGTAATGCAGCCATCAGTGTCATCGTTCCGAGCTGGTCATATCCGCAAATGAACAAATGGAGGGTTCTCGCTTGTTGTTTGGTTTATCTTGGAAACGGCTTAAACGACAGTGCTCTGGGAGCCTTGATCCCATACATTGAGTCTTGGTATGGTATTGGATATGCGATTGTCTCTCTTGTTTTCGTTACGAATGCGATTGGATTCATCCTGGCAGCCGTTTTCGCAGACCTACTTCTAGGGCGGTTGGGTAGGGCAAAAGCCCTCATTACTTCTGAAGGATTCATGATCGCCGGATATATCATTATCGCAAGTCCGGTTCCTTTCTGGCTAGTCGTTGTGGCATACATGATCCTCGGTTTTGGAAATGCGTTGAATCTTGCATATAACAACGTCTTTTGTGCCAATTTAGCCAACTCGACTGTCATACTTGGTGCAGCACATGGATCCTACGGGATTGGTGGTATACTGGGTCCGATAATCGCCACTGCTCTTGTCTCTCACGGAATCCACTGGGCTCGTTTCTACTTAATCACCATTGGACTGCGACTGGTTTGCATGTGCTTCGTAGGCTGGGCATTCTGGAGCTACGAGAATGAAGAGGCAACGCAGTTCAGTAACAGTCTTCGGGAAATTGCCAGTCGACAGGCGGCCAATGAGACAGGCCCCCACAGCAAAGTGAAGACGCTCCTCAAAGCACTTCACAACCGAGTTACTATCGTGGGTGCATTGATGATATTCGCATATCAGGGCGGAGAAGTATCGGAATCGGGCTGGTTCATATCCTACCTAATCAACTATCGCAAGGGTGATCCAGCCAAGGTTGGATATGTTACCAGTGGCTTCTGGGCAGGCATTACCGTCGGACGATTCGTTTTGACCCATTTCGCACAGCGAGTGGGAGAGAAGGTATTCGTCTTCGGCCTGGGTGTTGGTGTCATCGTATTCCAGGTCATGGCATGGCAGATTCCAAATGCAATCGGAGACTCGGTCACTGTCGCACTTCTCGGGCTGCTTCTTGGACCAATATACCCGTGCGCTCAGACGATTTTCACTCGCTTGCTTCCGGGCCGCATACAGACATCAGCCATTGGCTTCATCAGTAGTGCAGGATCAAGTGGTGGAGCTGTGGTGCCTTTTCTCACCGGTGCTTTGGCACAAGCTGTGGGAACGTTTGTTTTGCATCCGGTGTGCATTGCTTTCTTCACGATGATGCTAGTATGCTGGGGAGCCTTGCCAGGAGTGGTGAAGAGAAAGGCATAGCACAGCGACGAGGCCTTCTATGGATGCATATTGTCGACAAGTCCCTAGCGTTTAACAGTGTCTCAATCGTCCAGAAAGCGAACCGTGAGCCAATTCATCGGCCCCTGCTCGTGACCGACAGTCTAATAATTCGTACTAACGGCAATTCGGTTAAGATTTGGACAAGAAGGAGATATTCGCGTCCAATAAGGTGGCTGTTCCGGAACCCGTGCCACGGGGCGAATCACCGCCATGTTTTGCTGGGAAGACGGTGAGCACTTCTCCCCCTAATCAGCATGGCTCGTCTGCGCGGCTCCAGGCCATTGAAGGCGAATTGAAGCCCATTATTTAGTTGTTTTCATGGGTGGCAAGTGAAATGATATGATATGGGCGGTCGCGTGCTTGCGGTCCATTCACTCTCTAGCGTGACGTATGTCGGCCTGTCTGGGTCTCGCTTCTCATCGCCCCACTCTTATTTTCTTCGCCCCGCAAATCAGATTTTCCTGCAACTTCAATGCCGAACTTCAACTTCTTTTCTCTTTTATCAATCATCATCAATTGATCGTGCCGCCTCCTCCAGTTTGCCCTGCGCCCCGGCAGACAATCCTCGGAGATGGCCACTGAACAGCACAACAACGAGAGCCAAATGGCTCTCGAAATCAAGCTCGGGGACGACTGTGTCCGTTTCTGCGAGGGCACCAGCTTTGGTGCCCACCGCAGCGTTGCTGGAGAGCTGGTCTTCCAGACCGGCATGGTCGGTTACCCAGAGTCCATTACTGATCCCTCCTATCGTGGCCAGATCCTCGTCATTACCTTCCCGCTCGTGGGCAACTATGGTGTTCCATCCCGCGAGGACCGCGATGCCATTCTCAAAGACCTGCCTGCTCACTTCGAGGCTTCTCAGATCCACATTGCTGGTCTGATTGTTGCCTCTTACGCCGGCGAGAACTTCTCTCACCACTTGGCTACGTCCTCGTTGGGAGCATGGCTGAAAGAGCAAAACGTCCCGGCTATTTACGGTGTTGACACCCGTGCTTTGACGAAGCGTATCAGAGAGAACGGTAGCATGCTAGGCCGCCTGCTCATGCAGACCGGTACCAAGCAGGTCACCGAAACTATCGCCCCAAGCGGTATCTCGACACCAGCAATTGCTACGGCCTCCAAATCTGACCCCCTCGCCGATAGCTCCCTCGTTGTCCACGGCACCAATGGGGTGTCCAACAAGTCCAGAGAGGTTGCCGTCTACGAGGAAATTGATTGGGTCGACCCAAACGCCAGAAATCTGGTTGCCGACGGTAAGAGTGCCTTGCCTATTTGTAGTGATAGTATATCAAATCTGATTATCAATGATAGTCTCAACATCCGAGCCCAAGCTCTACTCTCCAAGTGCGTCCGTTGCGTTGAAACACCCGTCTGGTAGACCTGTACGCGTTCTCTGTGTCGATGTTGGTTTGAAGTACAACCAACTACGCTGCCTCGTCCAACGCGGTGTTGAGGTTCAAGTTGTGCCATGGGACTACGACTTCCCAAAGTTGGCAGGCAAGGACTACGATGGTCTCTTCATTTCCAACGGTCCAGGTGATCCTAAGATGATGGAGAACACCGTGAAGCACATTCAAGAAGTGGTCAAGGAAGCCCGAGTACCTATCTTCGGTATTTGTCTTGGTCACCAGCTGCTCGCTCGCGCCGCTGGTGCCAATACTATCAAGATGAAATTTGGTAACCGTGGACACAACATCCCATGCACAAACCTGCTCTCTGGAAAGTGTTATATCACTTCGCAGAACCACGGTTATGCCGTTGATGCCGAAACATTGCCCAAGGAATGGAGCGAACTTTTTGTCAACGCCAATGACCACAGCAACGAGGGTATTCGTCACATCAGCAAGCCATACTTCAGTGTTCAATTCCACCCGGAAAATGCACCTGGTCCACGTGACACCGAGTTCCTTTTTGATGTATTCATCAACACTATTGCTGGCGTCCTCAGAGACTCCAACATGATGACCCAAGCTGTTAAGTTCCCAGGTGGAGATGCCGCCGAGAACGCAGCTTTGGCACCTAGACTTCACCCAAAGAAGGTGTTGGTTCTTGGTAGCGGTGGTTTGAGCATTGGTCAAGCCGGCGAGTTCGATTACTCTGGTAGTCAAGCTATCAAGGCTCTTAAGGAAGAGGGTATCTACACCATCCTTATCAACCCCAACATCGCTACTATTCAGACCTCCAAGGGTCTCGCCGACAAGGTTTACTTCTTGCCCGTTAACGCAGACTGCGTACGCAAGGTCATCAAACAAGACAGGCCTGACGCAATTTACTGTACGTTTGGTGGACAGACCGCTCTCCAAGTTGGTATCCAACTCAAGGACGAGTTCGAAGAGCTTGGAGTCAAGGTTTTGGGAACTCCAATTGACACTATCATCACCACCGAGGATCGTGAGCTTTTTGCCAGATCCATGGAATCCATCGGCGAGAAATGCGCCAAGTCTGCATCTGCCAACAACATGGAGGAAGCCTTGGCGTGCGTTGATTCCATCGGCTACCCAGTCATTGTCCGTGCCGCTTTCGCCCTTGGTGGTCTTGGAAGTGGTTTTGCCGACAACGTGCATGAGCTTAAGGCGCTCTGCGAGAAGGCATTTGCCGCTTCTCCTCAGGTCCTCATTGAGCGCAGTATGAAGGGCTGGAAAGAAGTCGAGTACGAAGTTGTTCGTGATGCTAACGACAACTGTATCACTGTCTGCAATATGGAGAACTTCGACCCATTGGGTATCCACACGGGTGATTCTATCGTTGTGGCTCCATCACAGACCTTGTCTGATCAAGATTACAATATGCTCCGAACCACGGCTGTTAACGTTATCCGCCATCTCGGAGTTGTTGGAGAGTGCAATATCCAATACGCTCTTAACCCAGACAGCAAAGAATATTGCATCATTGAAGTCAATGCTCGTCTTTCTCGATCTTCTGCTCTTGCCTCCAAGGCAACTGGATATCCATTGGCCTTCGTTGCTGCAAAGCTTGGTCTGAACATCCCGCTCAACGAAATCAAGAACAGCGTAACCAAGTCAACCTGCGCTTGCTTTGAACCCTCTCTCGATTATGTTGTGGTCAAGATTCCACGATGGGATTTGAAGAAGTTCACCAGAGTTTCCACGCTTCTTGGCTCGTCCATGAAGAGTGTCGGTGAAGTCATGGCTATTGGTCGTACATTCGAGGAAGCCATTCAAAAGGCTATCCGATCTGTCGATCCTGGCAATCTTGGCTTTAACGAGACTGCTGCCCTCATGTCTATTGACATTGACACCGAGCTTCAGACACCGTCCGATCAGCGCATGTTCGCCATTGCGAACGCCATGAACAATGGATACTCCGTTCAGAAGATTTGGGAGATGACCAAGATCGACAAGTGGTTCCTCGAGAGACTGAAGGTGCTTAGCAACTTCGGCAAGCAAATGACGGAATACAACGTCAACAGCATCACCCCAAAGCTCTTCCGTCGCGCAAAAGAGCTTGGTTTCTCTGATCGTCAACTTGCCCACTTCTGGGACAGCAACGAGCCGCGTGTGCGCCGATCAAGACTTGAAGCTGGAATCACCCCTGTCGTTAAGCAAATTGATACTGTTGCTGCTGAATTCCCCGCTTTCACCAACTACCTGTACTTGACCTACAACGGTACAGAACACGATATGACCTTTGATGACCAAGGTATCATGGTCCTCGGTTCGGGTGTCTACCGCATCGGTTCATCCGTCGAATTCGATTGGTGCTCAGTGCGCGCCGTCCGAACATTGCGCAGCAATGGCTACAAGACCGTCATGGTCAACTACAACCCGGTTCGTTCTCCCATAATCGTTACCATACACTTAATACTTACCATGAAACATTTAGGAAACCGTCAGCACTGATTATGACGAAGCTGACCGCTTGTACTTCGAGAACATCTCGCTCGAGACTGTACTTGACATCTACCAACTTGAAAATTCAAGCGGTGTGATTTTGTCCATGGGTGGTCAAACGCCGAATAACATCTCCTTGCCACTGTACAGAGCCAATGTCAAGGTCTTTGGTACCTCTCCAGAAATGATTGACACCGCCGAGAACCGCTACAAGTTCTCTCGTATGCTTGACCGCCTCGGTGTTGATCAACCACAATGGAAGGAGCTCACTAGCATTGACGAGGCCAAAGCCTTCTGCAACAAGGTCAAGTACCCTGTGCTGGTTCGTCCATCCTATGTTCTCTCTGGAGCTGCCATGAACACGGTATACTCAGAGCACGATCTCAGCTCTTACCTTGCTCAGGCTGTGGACGTTTCAAAGGACCACCCCGTCGTCATTACTAAGTACATCGAGAACGCCAAGGAAATCGAGATGGATGCCGTTGCCCGCAATGGTACTATGGTTGGTCACTTCATCTCCGAGCACGTCGAGAACGCCGGTGTTCACTCTGGTGATGCTACTCTCATCCTGCCTCCTCAGGATCTCGACCCTGAAACCGTTCGCAAGATTGAAGATGCCACCCGTAAGATTGGTGACGCGTTGAATATCACCGGCCCATACAACATCCAGTTCATTGCAAAGGACAATGAGATTAAGGTCATCGAGTGCAACGTACGTGCTTCGAGATCTTTCCCATTCGTCTCCAAGGTCATGAACTGCGATCTTATTGAGATGGCCACCAAGGCAATGACCGGCATTCCATTCCAGGAGTATCCACAGCTCGATATTCCTGCAGACTACGTTGCCTGCAAGGTTCCACAGTTCTCGTTCTCCCGTCTCTCTGGAGCCGATCCAGTTATGGGTGTCGAGATGGCGTCTACTGGTGAAGTTGCTTGCTTCGGCCGAACCAAGTATGAGGCTTATCTCAAGGGTTTGATTGCCACTGGCTTCAGATTGCCCAAGAAGAGCATCCTGCTCTCCATTGGTTCATTCAAGGACAAGGCGGAGATGTTGCCATCCGTCCAGAAGCTGCACAAGCTTGGCTACAAGCTGTACGCGACCGCTGGAACCGCCGATTACCTCGAGGAGCATGGTATCCCAGTGAAATTCTTGGAGGCTTTATCAGATGACAAGCAGCGCAAAGAATTCTCGCTGACGTGGGCATTGGCAAACAATATGATTGATTTGTACATTAACCTGCCGTCCAGCAATAAGTTCAGACGTCCAGCAAGCTACATGAGCAAGGGTTACCAGACTCGTCGTATGGCTGTCGATTTCCAGACTCCTCTGGTCACCAACGTCAAGAATGCGAAGATTTTGATCGAAGCTATTTCGCGGAACTATGACATGAACATCAGCAAGGTCGACTACCAGGAATTCGCCGTTACCAAGAGAGCGCCATCGATCGTGCGTCAGCCCCAGCCATCAGCATCTCTTCACGAATTGTTGAAACTGTCGCCATTCAAAGGAAAGGATATCATCTCCGTAAAGCAATTCGCCAAGGATGAGCTCCACTTGCTTTTCACCGTTGCTGCTGAGATGAGACTTGGTGTTGAGCGTGAAGGTTGCCTCGATATCTTGAAGGGCCGCGTTCTCTCGCTCATGTTCTTCGAGCCTTCCACTCGCACTTCATCCTCCTTCGATGCTGCGATGAAGCGCCTCGGAGGCGAGTGCGTCATGATCAACGAGTCACACTCCAGCACCCGCAAGGGCGAGAGTCTCGAGGATACCATTCGCACACTTGATCAATATGGCGATGCCATCGTCCTGCGCCACCCAGACAACGAGAGTGCCGACCAAGCTGCAAAGGTTGCCGATCACCCAATCATCAACGCCGGCAATGGTTCACGCGAGCACCCTACTCAGGCTTTCCTTGATCTCTTCACCATCCGTGAAGAACTCGGAACCGTCAACGGCTTGACCATCACTTTCACTGGTGACTTGAAGTACGGCCGCACCGTCCACTCCCTGTGCGAGGTCCTTCGCCACTACAACGTCACCATCCAGCTCGCAGCCCCAGCAGCTTTGGCCCTTCCAAGCAAGGTCCGCGCTGCTCTGCAAGAGCGTGGCCAGCTTTCCATCGAATCCGACACTCTGACACCTGAGATGGTCGCCAAGACTGACGTTTTGTATTGCACCCGCATCCAGAAGGAGCGTTTCGAGGACCCAGAGTTGTACGAGGAACTCAAGGATGGCTTGATTGTGTCCTCCAAGACTCTTAGAGATGCGAAGAGCAACATGATCATCATGCACCCTCTGCCCAGAAACATGGAGCTGGCCAAGGAAGTCGATGATGACCCGAGAGCTGCTTATTTCCGACAGGTGAGTTTTCTTCTCGAAAGACTTTGGTTGAACATGGTACTGACTTATATCATAGATGCGTTACGGCATGTTTGTGCGTATGGCTTTGTTGGCGTTGGTCATGGCCCCGTAGAAACTGCACGGAAGAATCCTTTACTTGTATTGGGAGTTTCGAGAGAACACTACAGTATAGATTGACATTTCAAATGATGTTGGGTTGGTTGATTGGGAATAGACAAAAACTCGATCTAAAAGACGAAGCAAAAAAAGAGGGATTGCCATGTCTGTATGATACAGTTGTACATGTAATTGCGGTGCGTTGTTTATTTTAAACTTCGCGTGCCCTCACCATGAGTACACGATATTATGATATAATGATTAGATGATGAAATTAAGCGTATTTAACTATGTTCGTTTCCTAGTAGTGAGGTTGTTTCGTTCGGTTCGTTTGTGTTGTTTGCCTCGGGGTCGTTTGTCCCGTCTACGTCATCAGCAGCATTCGTGCTTATTTCTCCATTGTCGTGTCTGACGGCTTTATTTGCCGAATCGCGTCTAGATGCGTCCGATGTAGTTTCTCGTTGATAGAAAATAATCGCCATGACCAATAGAACGGACTGTAAACAAGCCGTAATGATGTAAACAGCCCAAGCGCTCCAGCCCTCATTTCCAACTCTTAACCACAGGCTCAACGCAAAGAAGAATGCGCCTGGTACTTGTATGAGCATCGTGATAATCGACAAGCTCTTCACGTCTTTCGCTTTGTATGTGTAGTAGATTTGGGGAAGGTATTGGATCGTCGCTAGTAATCCGGCTATGATGCCTAGCAAGTTGGCCCATTTCTGTGTGTGGTGTGGCCAGCCAACGAGCATGACGAGGCTGATGAAGCTGACGGAGAATAATGCGATAAGGATTATACTGGCGACTCCGACTGCGGCGTTTCTTGCAGGGCGTACTTGACCGGATTCGGTCTGTCTGGCGATGTGCTTGGGTTCGGGGAGAGGTGCAGAGTAGATGAGGAACAGGAGAACGCTGTGACAAGTTGTTAGCGGTCATTCGCCCAAATAAGACGTGATTGAGACGTGGAGGTATACACACATGAGCATGAAACAGCAGAACTGTGTACCAATCTGAGCCACGCCCAACAAGGCAGCAACACAGCTGCCCAATCCAATGTCCTTGCAGCATTTCATGTCCGCTCTACTGGCGGGCAGCACCATGATGTTTCCAATAGCTGCAATTGATGAGAGACCACCCAATAGGACCCAGTATGGAGACAGGCCATTGCTGCTGCCTCGGGCTATGATCTTATGGTGTTGTGGTAGGTATGAGGCGAGGATACCGACTGTAATGAAAGCGGCAAAAGCGACAGTAATACCATCGGGGTGCTGAAGACGATGGCAGTCGCCTGGAGTGGGAGGTTCAAGAGGCGAAGACATGGCGGTTGCGTCAATCGTTTGGTGATGTTGCCGTCTGAAGCTGGGCGGCTCGACAGGGATGATGGTATGCGGTGCTGGTTTGTTACATTATCGGGAGACGTGTAGTATAGGAATGCAGTCCAAGAGTCGTCTGATCACGTATAGCTATACGTCGTTCATGGTGGCTTTGACGAAGGGAAGGTGAGTCGGTGTTGACACGGTGGTTGCGGTGTGGCGGGTAAGGCAAGCTCTCGTGACGTCTGTTTTTGGCATCTATCCCTCTAGCGCTCCATCCGAACCGCGAAGCAACCTCTTCATTTTCGTTATTGTGATTGAAACTTTCAATTTTAATGCCCTCTGACCTTGATGAATTAGTCTGACCATCGCAAAAAGAGATCACGTGAGCCTAATTGTTCAGATAATGTTACATTGACAACATTGCATTTACCTCTGCCACATGTAAGACCAAAGCTCCACCAGGCTAGCGGCCCACATCAACTTCGCACTACGATTAATTGATCGTAGCATTCATCATAACCCCCCTCCTCAAGATCGACCCTGTTTGTAGGATAGTCGGGTTACCACCGCCATGGCCAGTCATGTCATCAACATCCACCGATGATCGTGTCGCCCTTTTAAAGCGTCAAGCTGAAGACGCTTCACAAGGAAATGAACTCGCAAAGGCAGCTCAGCTTCTACGCGAGGCTTCCAAGCTCGCACCAAATGACGAGGAGATCCAGAAGCAATGGCGATCTTTACAGGATCGCGAGGGTGGCGCCGATGTTCTTCAGCTATTGAACGCTTACATCGAGAGCAAAAAAGACGACGAGGGTCAACATGTACTCCTCGCGCTTGGGCAACAGAAGCAGATGAATCCTGACGCTGCCTCTTCCATTTATCAGCTCCTTCAGAAAAATGAACCTAACCTTGCACTCCATGATCGCATCACTGGCACTTGGCTCACGGCTCATGCTGAAGCAAAAAACCTGGTGGTGAAGGATCTCGCCTCTTCGACCACAGACACATTTGATCGATTCTTCTCCTATGGTCCCGAGTCGTTTCACGCATTCAGCTCTCTTCCATTTGAGAATAATTTGTGGACATCGAAGGAACCCCAGACCACGGCCCAAAAAGATTTGTTCCGCTTATGTGTCGCCACGCTAATGGATACTGCCATTGATCATCCGGATCGGTTGATGCAAGCTCTTGCGCGCCAACTGGCTCTCAGTCCTGAAAATGTGGTTAGCTTGATAGATGCCGACGTCTCCGATGTTATTCTATCTTCTCTGGACATACGTCTTGATTCGTCTTTGCGTCGGCAAGCAACTCTTGCAACTGCCAAGATGCTAGAAGCAACCAAAGAGCATGGCGAAGTCCTCTTCGCGAACTTTGTCACTGAACACGTGGCAAAGCAAAGAAATGACGACTTGATAGTGGCATTCTCAGCTGCTGCAGAGGTCTTTCCTATCATCCCTCTTGTGGCATCAAGGTTATTCATGACCGATGGGTTCGTACAACAGCTCGTTCCTAATTTGGAAAAGAATTCTGATGCAGCTGCATCTGGCAAGAGGAAGAGCACAACACTTGAACAGGCTGCTTTGGAACTGCTAAGCGCAGCTTGTGTAGAAAAGTCTTGTCGCGAGGCCATCAACAGATACTGCGCCAACTGGTTGAAAAATCTATCCGATGATTCCAAAAATGCCCACAACGCGCTTGCTTCACTCATCTTAGCCAAAATTAATGCGACTTCAGAATCAGACATTACGAAAAAGCTGTCAGCATTGGTGCTTCAGGGTGACGATGAAATCCAACAAGCCATTGAAGGTCTCGCATATACTTCATTGCAACCTAAAATCAAGGAGGATATCATCAACGACACACCTCTGGTCAAACGGTTGATTAATGCATTAGAGACAAAGCCAGCCGTCACGTTCGGCTGTCTTACTATTTTCGCGAATCTGAGCACCTATCGAATTAAGCAGTCTGAAGAGCAAAAGAAAATGGCTCAGCTGCAAGCCTACGCAAACCACATCAAGTTGGAGCCAGATGATCCTCTTGATAACGATGGGTTTGTCACGCCAAGGTGCAAAGTCCTCTGCGATAACGGAATCGTGAGCGCTCTGTTAGCATGTTGTAGACAAACCACATCGCCAACAAACGTAGCTCTGGTCGTTCGCATCCTGCTCATGCTTTCCAAAGAGCAGAAACACAGAGCCAAGATGGCGCAGCAAGGTGCTGTAAGACTTCTTCTCCAAATCAGAGACCGCATTGCGAAGGCGGACAAATCCACCAGCGAAGCGTCCCTCATTGAACGAAATGCTGCTCATGCGATTGCCCGGCTCCTCATTTCCATCAACCCGTCTCACGTATTCTCTGCCTCTTTGCCTGCTTCTTCAGCGGTGAGTGCGCTGGTGCCACTTCTCAGTCCTGACCAAGAAAGCGGACAGACAGACCGCCTCCCAACGTTTGAGGCTTTGCTAGCGCTCACCAATTTGGCATCAATGGAAGACAATTCTGTACGGGACCTTCAACTGCGTTTGGCATGGGAGAAAATCGAGGATCTCTTATTTTCTCCTACTATGCTCGTTCAGCGCGCCACAGTGGAGCTAGTATGTAATCTCATGGCCTCGCCATCATGCGTGGCCAAATTTGCAGACGGGTCGGCAGATGCAAAGCGCCGTATTACTATCCTCCTCGCCTTGGCCGATGTCGATGATTTAGCAACTCGACGAGCATCAGGTGGAGCATTGGCCATGCTAACAGAATGGGATGCAGCTGTGACTGCTGTGCTTGATAGCAAAGACAGTAGAGGCATCAAGGTGCTCTTGAGCATGTGTCAGGATGACAGCGAGGAGATGCGACACCGTGCACTTGCATGTCTTGCAAACATTATCGGGGCTCCCGGAGACGTTGGAAAACGTGGCGTGGCGCAGCTGAAAGCAGAAAAGGGCCAGGAGGCTATCAAAGAGGCTCTAAAAGGATCGAGAGACGCTACGATTCTAGCACTTGGCGTTGAGGTTTTGAAGCAGCTTGTATAATTCGACGAGAATGAATCAACTGTTTATTCGTTTCTGTATTACCTTTAATGTGAATGATGTACAGTGGAAAAAAGAGATGCCTCTCGCTTTTTTCGCTGGTTCGTGATCGAACAGGTCAACTCGCAATGTCACATTGAGAACTATAGCGCCAAATTGCCGCTATTTCGGGGGTCTGCATTTCCTGGAAGCAATTAGGCGAATGCGGCTGCCTTTTCACAGCAAGGCTGTCAGCCTAATAGACGAACGCGAGCGACGCCGCAAATGAGTGACCGGGGGTAAGTGAGGAGAAGGGGATCTGCGTGAATGTATCACATCAAGCCGTCATCGAATAAACCCAGCTTCTACATGGAGCAAGTCCACGCAAATCTTTTCCCACAGCCATCGAACACAACGTTTACCTTGATGGATCAAGTTAGCGCGACGTGTGCTCGGAATTGGTCTGACGTCGGCTGCAAACACCCGTCGACGGCAATCTGCATTTGTCAACAACGGGGAAAAAAGCAGAGCGACCCGTCACCGCACGTCGAGGTGTCGGTCGATACACAGATGTTTGTGGGACAAGTCGATGTTGATATTATAAAAAGCAGACATGCACAAGGGCCACGGTGCGGCAACAGCAGCGAATCGGCCGACGACCCCGCAACACATGTGGTCGGAACGAGGGACGACAGCTCCGTGGCGCTGCCGAGACAGGATGGATGGCGGGCGGGCCGAGGCCAACGTGACTTGCCGTGCAAAGTCTAATAGATTGAAGAGGGGAGAATGCGTGCTGTGTCGAGAGGGAGAGGCGGAGGCGTGAAGTCGGGCTGGCTGGGCTGGTGGGTGGTGATGGTGATAGGTGCAAACGGCGATGGAGGACGGCCGTCAGCTCGTCGTGGCCAAGCCTTGGGCGGGCTGTTTGGCAGTCCTCGATTTGGCAACTCACTAACACACAATCGGGCGCAGCGTAGGCTTGTCGCGCATAAGCTTCGCTGGCCATGGCCTGATCTGCTCTTCTTCTGCTCTCCGTGCGCTGCCCTCGGGTTGTTGGTGTTGGATCTGATCGTCTGTTGGATGGTCCAGGTCCAGATCTATTTCCTCCCGCGGCTCAGCCCAACGCGTTTGCCGTCATCGCCCCTGTGCCTGGTCGTCGCCGGCCACAATATCGAATCTAGCGTTGGATGGTGACATCCACGACATGCCACGTTCTACAGCCTCGTTAGGAGCCATGTTTGGCGTCCGTCCAGGTGTCGCCGAATACGAGTAGGTATCACTATATAGACCGGGCTGCTGCTCGCTGTGTATCCGTCTTCATCCCAGGACCTCCCATCATCCAACCATTCACACAGCTTCACGCAGCTCCACACACCTCTCACAATGCGTTCCTTCATTGTATCCGCCGCTCTCTTAGCTGCCGCGGCTTCGGCTGCCCCTGCTCCGGCTTCCTCATACGGTGGTGGTCAACAGCCATTCAAGTTCCCCTTGGCCAATGGCTTCCCCAACATCAAGGCTCCATCCAACACTCTCACCAACATTGAGACGCAAGCTCACGGCACTCTTCCCAACGGCGCTCTCCCAACCAAGCTCAGTGCCAACTCCATCGCCACCTTCTCCGTCATTGCTGCCAACGAGCTCTTCGAGGTTGCATACTTTACCTCGTTGATCAAGAACATTACCCACGGCGTCCAAGGCTACGAGGTCCCCGCCTCTGATAAAGACTATATTCTCAAGAGCTTGACCGCCATTCGTGCTCAGGAGGAGCTCCACGCCATTGGCGCCAACGCCATCCTTGCCAGCGCTGGTGGCAAGCCCATTGCTCCATGCGAGTACGTCTTCCCAGTTGACAACTTCCAGGCCGCCATCAGTTTGGCCTACACCTTTACCGACGTTGTTCTGGGTACCCTCCAAGACGTTCAAGCTGGTCTCATTGCCAATGGTGACGGCGAGCTAGTCCCCCTCATCGGTTCCATCATCGGTCAGGAGGGCGAGCAGAACGGTGCCTTCCGCGCCTTTGACGAAAAGATTCCTTCTGAGCTTCCTTTCTTGACCCGCTCTGCCGGAGCATTTGCTTTCTCTGCCATCAACCAAATTTTCATTGTCCCAGGCTCCTGCCCACAATCTCTCCTCTCCAGCATCCCTGTCTTTGGCGCCCTCGCCGTCGACACCATGAACATCCAGCCAAAGGACCAGACTCTTACCTTTAGCTTCGAGAACACCAAGGGCGTCAAAGTCAAGGACCTCAGCCTCGTTTACATCAACCAGCAAAACACCCCCATTGTTGAGAAGATCTGCAACGTCAAGACCAAGGGCAAGATGGTCACCTTTGACGCTACCTTCCCATACAGCGCCAACCTCATGAACGGCCTCACCATCGCTGCTGTCACCAACAGCGCCGGTCCATTCGCCGATGCTGACGCTGTTGCCAAGGACACTCTTTTCGGCCCTGGCATCATTGAGATCAACTAAATATCTAGTTGAGACGAAAATAATGAGAATGAGAATTGGAGTGGTATGACTTTCACGAGCGACTTTGTAGTCTGATTAGACTCATGATTTTCAGTGTAAATAGTTAACAAAAATTTGATTTTGAAATGTCTTCTCTCTTGCTTGTCTCGCATTGCGTTTCTGTTCTTCATCTGTTGAGTCCGTAATACATACATGAGCGTGTTGGCAAGCACTGAAAGCATTCATCTAGAAGATCGAGTAAAAGACAGCCAAAAAGCGGATATCATAACACCACAACACAAAAAATTAAACATCCCCCTCTCAAAATATTGAAATATCATAATCCCACAAAAATTTCCCACCACACATCAAAATAACAACTCAAAAATCGACTCTAACAGTCCTGTGGTGAATGGTGTGATGAATATTATGGTTATAATTCAATTACCCCGGGACTTGTGCTCAAATGCTCCCGTAACGCAGTGGTAGCGTGTCGTTCTTATAGTATGATCTGCGGATCCTCTATGACCAGTTCTGGGCAATGCGAAAGTCGCGAGTTCGACCCTCGCCGGGAGCAGTTATTTTTGGCTTTTCAGGCGGATTTTGATGTATTCTGCTCGTTTATGTCTTTTTGCTTGTTTCGGTTATGTTTATTGCCGATTTTTTGGGACGTGGGCTTCGGCTTGGACGCTGGGTTCAGATTCTCTTCAGCTGTTAATTAGCTGCGATGGTTGAATCTTTGCTGCATGCCGATTTTTGCTTTCGTTTGATATTTCAAATTAGTTTGAATATCTCTCAGAAGTCTCAATCTATTATATGATTATACAAGTGTCATGTCTGGATCCTTCGAGTGTAGGATCGTTCGAATCGTGGGATCCCCGATTTCCTCTGATCGAAAGAGGCAGGTGGCGCGGTTCGAGTGCCAGGCAACAAGAATGAGGCCATTAAAAACGACACCGACGTTGTTTGTTTTCTATTCTGTAATAATTTCCGGATTCAGTCCCATCGAATATGGATCTCGTAAAAACATTCGCCGTGGAGCATGTCTCCCAAATCACGGCTACTGTCGGCCTCATCACCTACGCTCTCACTCGCCGTAAGCTCACCACTGGAGGCATCTTCGCCGGTATCTTGGTCGCATTTATCCATATGCTTTCACCATGGCCTGCTTTCTTCTGGCTTGTGATCATGTTCTTTTTCTTCGGGACACTGGTTACGAGGATCGGTCATAATGCAAAAGCAACGCTCACGCAATCGTCTACGGGCGGCACTGGTGGTGAAGGAGCCAGGACTTCAGACCAAGTCTTTGCCAACTCGGGATTTGCCTGCGTGCTTATTTTGTTGCATACGTATCTATTGAATAGTACGCCGTTCATTTCTTCGAGCTTACCTATCGCTGCTGGTCCACACTTGCCGGGTTTGCAAGCCGTGCTACCAATCGGTATTATTGTCCAGTATGCCGCTGTTGCAGCAGACACTTTCAGCTCCGAGCTGGGAATTTTATCCAAAGCAACACCGTTCCTTATCACCGCTCCGTGGAAGAAGGTACCAAAAGGCACGAATGGCGGCGTGACCGTCGATGGCTTACTCTATGGAGCACTGGGCAGCTTTCTCTTGACTGTGGTGGCCATTCTTACGCTCAATTCACTTCCTCCTATGGTTTTAATGGACCCTATGGTATCCGCGCTACTTGCCATCATGGGCTTTATGGGCACATTAATCGACTCCCTCCTTGGTGCTGTTGTACAAGCTACCGTAACCGATAAAGTAACCGGCAAAGTGGTCGAAGGACCAGGCGGTCAGCGAGTCAAGATTGCTGTTGGAGGCAGCAGAATACAAGCTGGATTGGATTTATTAACGAACAATGGAGTGAATTTTGCAATGGCTGCAATCGCCAGCGTGTCGGCAATGGCGGCAGCATGGATGCTTGGTCTTGGTATTCCATCCTTGTAAAAACGTTGGGGTGCACTGAAAAAGGAAGACGATATCGCAAAATGTATCTATGTTGATGGAAAGTCATTTGTATAGATTAGTGAGGTATTCTCAAAACACAAAATATAGACATGATCGAAGCGTTGCTCAGCCCTTCCGTGAAGGTACTGGAAGTGTCTCAACCGCCGATTTTGATCAACATTCAATCGCAAGTGAAGATGATACTACTAATTCAACGAGTCAAGGTTTACGTTTCGTTGAACGACCCCCAAGAAACCCCAAGCCTCACTTTGCTCTTTACGGGTTTACCCCGCAGGACTTCTCCACAATCTGATGTGATGCACATCGTTTGGGTCCAGCATGGTGATGCCCACAAGCGCGCCGCCGCAGATTAGAAAGGCCGATGCTTCTGCATTGCATATAAGCGCCGGTCTACGTCTAGTCCTGAACACCGCCTCAACTTTCTTGTCTGTCTTTCTTGTCTGTCTTTCTTGTCTGTCTTTCTTGACCGTCTTTATTGCCATCCGCTGCAATCATGGCGAAAGAGAAGCAGTCCACTATGAAGGACGAAGAGCATTTTGAGCACGTCAAAATGGCGAATAAAGATCTCAATGGCCTTGACGAACGTAATGTGAGTAGTTGAAACTCGTCCGATATCGCAATTGCTGATTAGTTTCCCAGCTGCCTTCATACGACGACAAGGAGACGAAACGTATTCTCAGGAAAGTCGACTATCGACTCCTACCAGTACTGACAGTACTCTATGTCCTCGCATTTCTTGACCGTGGCAATATCGGCAATGCCAAAGTAGCCGGAATGAACAAGACGCTCAAACTCAGCGGCACTCAGTACAACATTGCATTGACCGTGTTCTTCTTTCCATATGGCATCTTCGAAGTTCCCAGTAACATCGTCCTCAAACTCCTCAGACCATCCGTTTGGATTTCAATCTTGTGCGTCTTGTGGGGAACAGTCATGACTATGCAGGGCATTGTGAAAAACTACGATCAGCTTATTGTTACGAGGACCTTGCTCGGTTTCACAGAAGCTGGATTCTTCCCGGCGGCAACGTACCTGCTTACTACGTGGTACTGTCGATATGAAGTACAAACGAGAATGGCTATATTTTTCAGCGCAGCTTCGCTCGCTAGTGCTTTCTCTGGATTGCTCGCTTTCGCGATTGAGAAGATGGATGGTATCGGAGGCCTTGAAGGTTGGAGATGGATATTTATTCTCGAGGGCATATTGACCGTTTCTGTCGGTGTGACGTTGATTTGGATTCTTGCCGATTCCCCAGAGACTGCGCGATTCCTCCAACCGTATGAGAAGACTTTCATCATTCGTCGTTTAGTTCAGGATTCCGGCACGACAGCAGGAAGAGTCAATACCAATGAAGGCTTCCAGTGGCGTTATTTTAAAGATGCTTTTTTTGAATGGAAAATTTGGCTCAGTATCATCATCTACTGGTAAGTCTGGTCTCTGTTATTTTCGAAAGGGTCAATATTGATTTATCGATAGGGGTAACTCCGTCTGTCTGTATGGATTCACCTTTTCGGCTCCGAGCATCATTTTAGGTCTTGGGTATTCTGCCGCAAATGCCCAATTGCTCACGATGCCCATTTATCTCGTCGGTGCTGCCAGCACCATCTTCTTCTCCTGGTTGGCCGATCGTTATCAAACCCGCTGGCCATTCATCGTAGGACCATTCGCCATGGCTGCCGTCGGCTTCATCGCCTTGCTCGTCATTCCTCACCCTCGTCTTCCCGGCCTAACCTACGCATTCTTGTTCACTGTACCAGCCGGCGTCTACCCTCCGCTCATAGGCTGTCTAAGCTGGATCGGAAATAACCTAGCTCCTTCCTGGAAACGCGCCATTGGCATGGCTCTCCTAATCTCCATCGGCAATCTCGGCGGGGCCATCGGCTCGAATATTTACATTGCAAAGCAGGAACCAAGATATTGGCTGGGATACGGTTATTCACTGGGTACATTGTGTGCCGCTATTTTAAGCACGTTGATTCTGAAAACGGCTTATCAAAAGGAAAACAAGAAACGAGATGCGATTTCTGAAGACGAAAGTCGGAATAAGTTTACCGAGGACGAAATGCTGCTTATGGGTGATAAGAGTCCGCTTTATAGATATGTTGTTTGAAACAGATCATCTTCCGCACGGGATAGATTTGTGGATACATGCGTTCCATGAGTATAGCCGAGTTTTTACGACCCCTTGGTCTCAGTGTGTAAACGTTTCTGTTCGGCGCATCTGGTTATGCTTTACTCCGAACCAAAGCACCCCCCCAAAAACAAGTTAATTCATTCCCTGATCACTGGAATCGATTTCCTACCCACAATGCTATTCTCTCCAGTTTCTTCATCCTCCTCGTAAATCGCAAACAACCCCCCCCGCCCCTCTTACTCCTCGTTACTAAGTGGATCCAAGTAACACAACGTGACGATGGGCGACAGTCAGGGGGAATAACTTGCACTTGAATCGCTTGACAGTATGGAATTTCCAATTTTGACACCATTTGACGTTCATGTCTATTATTAACCGACTATTAATGCTCTAAACATCCACTTGTCATCATCATCAGCATCATCCCTCTGGCTTACATCGTGTCCAGTTCTCAACTGTTCATGAACCGTATTCGCGGCCCGATTCATATCGGCCTGGCTATTTTATTAACAAAGCCATGCGCCGTATGAATGGCAGAATGCATGCCATCGTAGTCAGCTACTTGCTCCCATGGGTATCACAAATTACTCCTTCTCGGCTCTCCTGCAAATTTTAGCCCCATCACAAACTCAAACAAAATCTGCCGAGTAAGAGAATCCTCGGAACTCTTCTTGCATAGCTTGCGAAAGTACTAAAGTAATGATTAGTCAAAGAACATTGTAAATGGAAAAAGACAAAAAAAGCTTACCGGACTGGACTGGCGTGAGTACTGGCGTCACACTGGTAAATTCGGAATCGAAATTACTGGTGTCTGCACGGGCCTTGACAGTTGGTAGGAAAGGTGGTGCTACACGCTTGTGGTAAATATCTTCCCAGTTGATGTTTCTGAAGAATGCGTGGCTCATGATTTCCTGTGCATCTGTCGGTCCGCTTCCCAGACGCAATTCTGGTTCACGCGTCAAAAGCTTTTGCAGAATCGATACACTGTCTCGTGGCATGTGAATGGGGTAAAGGGGCTCATCCGCCAGAATAGCATCGTATATCTCATCCTCATCCTCACCACGGAATGGAGATTGTTGGAGAAGCATTTGGTAAATCAGCACACCAAAAGCCCACCAATCAACCGCACGGCCGTATCTCTTATCAAGGAGAATTTCAGGCGCCATGAACTCAGGAGTTCCGCAGAAAGTGGATGTTGTCGATCCATACCACATCTCCTCTTTGCACAGACCGTAATCGGCAACCTTGATGTGGCCATCAAGGTTCAGCATAATATTGTCGAGCTTCAGATCGCGGTAAATGACACCATTCTCATGGAAGTACTTCAAAGCCAGGCAGACTTCGGCTGCATAGAACTGAGCACGTTTGGTACCGAACTGGCCACGTTGAATGTGCAACATCAAATCACCACCTGAGATATATTCCATGACGAAATAAACTCTGGTTTCCGTTTGGAAACATGCGTGTAGGTTTGTTAAGAAAGGATGGCGTTCTTTATTGGCGATTAAAAAGACACGCTTCTCGGAGCGCGTGCTTTCGACTTCATCATTTTCGATGATGAATTCTTTCTTCAGGACTTTGATGGCGTACAATTGCTTGGTAGTTTTTGTCTCTGCAAGCATGACTTTACCAAAGTTACCCTTTCCGAGCACGGCAAGGAAATTGAAGTGATCCAACCCAATGCGGCGTCCACTACCTGCTGTATTGGCTGGAGGAGCTGGCTTGCGTACTTCACCAACAGCTGCAGATACTGGTGGGATCGAAGCTTGCTGTGGTGAAGCAGGGGTTTGCGGTGTTTGTGCCATAGGTGGCGCTGGAGGATAGGATTTCGCTGGGGGCGGTGGAGGCTGCTGGTTGTATGATGGACCTGGGGGATATCCTTGATAATCTTGAGGGTTATAGGTCGGCTGTTGAGAGCTAGGACGAGCTCCATAGCTATCCGCGTAGCTAGCGCTCTCAGGCTGTTTCGACGGCGAACCTGGAGGATACCCAGGTCGAGAGCCAGGAGGCGCAGATGACTTCCCGTTCAAAGCTGCAGCTGCAGCCTCTTGAGCTGCAGTAGATGGTGTACGTTGACCTGCTGATGGTCTTTGTGGATTTTCTGAATAAGATCCACTAGGGGCCATCGATGCAGTCGCAGCTGCAACCGAAGATGCGGGCGGATAGGATGTGATTCTGGGCTGATCATAGGTTGCCGACATACGATCATCGTTGTACGAAAGACGATCACGCCCGCCACCCTGAGATAGTTGTTCTTGATGAGATGGTGTCTGGATATAGCTCGATGTAGGGCCACTAGGTCCACCCGGACGAGGTCTTGTCTGTGGAGTGTGTCCGTCCCTCAGAGTTGATTGCAACGGCTTGCGAGGGCCTGACTTGACTTCTTGCAAAATCTTGTTTGCAGTCTCCATGCTGATTCCACAGAAATCCGGCACGAAGTGCTGGCAATTGACGTGACAAGTGAGCTTGCACTCCGTGCATTTCTTGGCTTGACGACGACCAAGCGGTAAGACGTAACCACAGTGGCAGCACCAATTGGCGCCCATGTTGGAAAAAGCCTCGAATCGATGAGGAATGCGATGATTGATCTTGGCTTCTTCTGGATCCATGTCGTTGTTAGACTTGCTAATACATTTTGTAACGACTTTCTGGTAGCAATTCTTGTGACAGGTGTATTTACAATCTGAGCATTGCATGCCCGCAGTATATTTCAAGAAATCACCGCAGAGTGCGCAGCGCATGATGTTGTAAAAGGTTTGGACCGTAAACTTGTGACCGTACTGCTCAATGATGTCTTCTTTCTTTTGACGTACAGCACCCTTGCGGTTGAGACCAACATCGAATGGCTTGCGATCCTTGGTCTGTTTAATGAAGCTGAGTTGAAGCTGGATTCGACCTACAGGTTCCAGGGAGAACCAATAGTCGATGAAAATTGGCCCGGTTTGGGGGGCAAGGCCAGAAGTTCCAAGCATGCCTCCGCCAGGTGCGCCTGGACCAGCGCCAGACACACCTTGCGCATTTGGCGGCGGACTGAATTGTAGATCCGGTCGAACACCGCCGTCCATTTTATCTGCAGTCATCCAACCGGCCTGATTGAATTCAGTTTCTATTCTTTTACGTCGGATTTCATCAACAAGATCAGAAAGTCTGATCCAGAGCAAACCAATGGGAACTGGGTGATCGCCTGCTTTGTCGTACACAATAAACTCGACCTCGTTGGCCTTATCAACATCGAATTCATGAAGCTCATCTTGCCAGCGATCAGTTCGAGTTGCCTTGGTCCTACCCTTGAAGGCATCCTCAACTTTCATAATCACAAAGGTCTCGGGTCCTCTTGAAAATCGGCCGGCAGAAGCATGATCAACTTCGGTCACGGCTTGTATCTTGACAGACATTCGTCCCGTCAAAGGTTTCCTTTGGCTAGGTGTATCCAAACTATCGTCGTCATTGGCATCGGCCATATCAACGTCAACATGCAGGTCTTCATATTTTCTCAATGCTCGAGTCAGAAGCTGGATTTTCTGTACGCTCTCGATTCTTCGACCTTCTGCGTCTGCCTTGCTCTTGCGATCTTTTTCCATATCGTAAAGCTTGACCATTTTCTCGACACCATCTTTGTATTGTTTTTCAACGCTGAGTTTAAACTCCAGCTGCGAAAGCATGAGCTGGATGCGGGGTCCAAGGTGCGCAGTATCATATTTGATCAAATCTAGCTTGCTGTAGTTGGGCCTACTTGCAGGGGATCGATCGGATGGGCCTGGAGGAGCATAAGGCGCCCGAGGAGGCATGAGACCTGGATGAGTACTATAGTCTCCAGGACCATAATCGGCTTGATCGCGATCATAACCTTCTTGGTTGTTGGCACCTGTCCCGGTGCCTGGCGTGCCGGTGGAGTATTTTTGCGGAACTGGCGGCCCGCCATTGCCTGACATGGACATGTTGTTCATACCAGCACTCAATTTCCTCGCCCGCAAGTCATTGAGCGTCTTTGAAAAGTATTCAATGTTCCGGCGGGCGTCACGAAGCTGTGAATCAACCTTTGTTTGGACCTGGGCATTGCCGGTGGCTGCTTGCATGCGGATGAGAGAGTTAATAATTGTCTGCTCGCGGGTGATCTTGCGTTGGATCTCTTGCATGGCTGCATCGTCGTTCATGATGGCGATAGCGGTCGTCCACTAAGGACGGTAGAGATTGAGGGAACGGAGAGGACTCGAGGACCCGATGGTGCTGGCGGAAGAATAGAGTCCGGGTCGCAGGCACGTGTTCGCCGAGGCGGCGAAGAAACATGCGGCCGCGGGGTTGCGGAGCGATATGGAGCAGAGGACTGGCCGTACAAGCGTCAACTCACACAGCGAGCGATGGAAGAGACTCGCCAGTTGTGGAGGGGAGAAGAGCCAGACGAGGGGGGTTGTCGTTGGGCGAGAAAAGGTATGAGGTAGTGAGCAGGCAAGACGAGGACGGCGAGCGGGGCGGACCAGCCTAGAGGAAAGCAGCAAAGTTATCGGCTGCGCGAGGCCAAGACAGCGTAAGACGACGACAACTTCTGTTCTGGCCGGCGCAAGAATCTGGCGAAAATAAACACGGCAATGTGCGAATACAGAAGCAGAAGGGTACATAATCACAAGCAGATCAATCCTCTGCCTTGGCCCAACGAGGCATCGCAGACAACACAACATACATTGAGACATGCGCCTTCGGCTCAGCCACTTTCGACCCACCACAGACGCGGCAAACCAACATTGAGCAAGGTGTTATGATTCTATACGAGCTGAAACCTACACTTGCTACAATTTCGCTGCATGTCAGTCGACGAGACTGGTGTAATTGGCCATGTCTGTGCGGGCGTATAGATACATCCCATGTTTTCCATGTGCGTTTCTAGAAAAACTGGTTGAATATTGCCCGCTTGTTATTGCTGCCATGATTGAGATCAGGTGACGTCAACATTGCCGCCCAATTTTGTCTTCGTCCAGAGGCAGAAAGATTACCGAACATTCAAGCGTACTGTGCTGCTGCATTCTAGCACCACGCAAATTTCTCCTTCATGACCCAATCAACGTCTTTTGCATCTTCCTCTCCATACCATCGCAGGCTCGTGATGCTTTCCTTCTCGCGATGCTCGACGGTCGCATTCGAGTCGAGTAGTTGTACTGCAGCTACAGTTGCCGACGTTGGGTTCCATATCTGTATTTGATGCATATTCCATTCGCTAGCATGGGCCTGTGCCTTGGCAAGAACAGCTGCAATAGCCTTTACAGACGGCGAGTCCTTGATCGCGTCGATGCCGTGTTCCGATGCGGGCTCAAAATCGGCGAAGCTTTCATCTTCAACAGCGATTCTGAGAATATAGAGAATGTTGGGATCTACTTCTGCGTGCGTGGGCCAAACGCCGGTCCAATAGCACCATGCTCGAGTGCCTGCCCAGTCACCTACAATAGCTCCGCGGTCTGAAGACGTTTTCTTGAATTTCTCAGTCGCAAAAAAGTCTTCACGAGCATAATGCCATGCCAATGTTCTATGGTCTGGGATCAAAGTAACGGCTGGTCGGTTGGATTTGGCATTTTGAGCCATTCGACGACGTGTTATTTCCTCGTCAAGTGTGCATAGCGATTCAATGTCCTTATCAGCTAGAACACGCGCTGCAGGTAGACCCTGTGCATTGAATGATGCCGTTGGCGTCAAAGTGATATGCGCAGAGGGGAATGCTTGCCAGCCATGAGCAGCGTAAAACTCCTGCCTCTCATTAATCGATGCTAGTGAATGAAAGAGGATGCGACATACCTTGCCGATATCTGAATAAAGTACACTGAACGCAGAAGAACCATTTCCAGCTTGCCATGACTTTAGTTTCTTACCCAGTTCACTCATCATTCGGCTAGCATAGCCTTTACCTCGATGTTTGGCTTCACAAAAGACACTGGCAATTCCATGAGCGACAACATCTTCAACCTTCCCCGAGCGTGCTAGAAGAGCCTTTTTCTTGATACTCTCGCAACCACACAAGACTTTGCGAGGTCCGTTTTCAGGCTGGTGAACCAATACCCAAGTTGTAAGTCCACCATCTCTGGTGAGATCTTGATTGATGAGGACAGTTTCGCGGCGAAGGTAGGCATCCAGATCCAATTGACCTTGCCATTCAGCACTGTTGGCATGTTGTTGGGCGATGGATTCCTCTTCGGTAGCTTCGACCAGATGGACGTCTGGAGAATCTTTGTGAGGGAGCTCTGTGGATCCCATTGTGATGATAGCAATGTATCTGATTAGACAAGTAATATCTTAAGAGTTTGAGGTCTAGTCACAGCTCCTTATGATTTTTCAAATCTTTGAGAAATGTTTGGTTCCAGATACAGAAACTCTACCCGCGAGGCAATCGGTGGCCAGAATTAGTCATTGGAAAAGGTGTCGTTTCCAAAGTTGGACTCCGCAATATAGGCTTCTATGCTGAGCACGGGCCATCAGACCACGTTTGTTTGCTGCTCGTATGGCCGGGATATCTATGCGGTATCTATTACGTTTCGATATCACTGTTCGATTTTTGATGTAATAGGACTGATGCAAAATATCCTTGAAAAGTGTCTGGTTAAATGATAAAGAGATTGGTAAAGCTATCAGCTCAAGTACAGTCCCTTCCAAAACTTGCACTTTGATAGACTAGGTTTGAATTCAACGCGATTTTCATTTCGTTTTATGTGTAACGATGTTAGAGTCTCATCATCTTTTGCAACCTTCCATTGGTGTAAATTTGATGATTTGAGAGGCTGCTTTTCAGGCTGTCAAGTGACTCAAATATCATTAGAGAGTTGTGTTCATCCATCACCGACTGGCCGTATCCAAATTGGCCTCAGGCTATGGTGTTCATGGATAGCGATGATACTTTGGATGTAGAGAAGATGAATTGAGGGTTTCTATAATAAACTCTATTTCTAATATAATCGGCAAGTAAAGAGATTACTGTCGAAGCGAGAAGACGCCCATCAGACAGCGTTTTCATCACCATAATACATAATTTCTTTAATTTGGTTGCAAGGATAAGCTTGCGGAGTTGTGCATTTATAGTGGTGGTGGTGATAGTAAGGTGGAGATGTGTGGTTTCGTTCATCAAATTGTACAGGGGCACGATACTTCTGAAGCAGAAATGTTTGACAGCAATTTGTAAAAGCGTATGTTACGCAGTGTGAAATTCTTTGGGACGAGGCAACACCACTGAATTTCGACAGAAAGATTCAACAAGTCGTCCAGATGGTTAGAGTAAGATCAAGCAAAATTCTTTTGTCTTTGGTGTCGCCCATCTGGTCGTTTTATACAACCCTGAGTATTTGGCCGTTTGTTCGAATCGCTAAATCGATTTAGGAAATGGTCAAATGAAATCAATGAATCGCAAAGGTGCCCAGAGCGACACGGGAAGATTGCAATATTCCACTACTATGAATTGCATGATACTATACAATGCAAAACGTGTTTCCTACTCTGGACACAAATGCCCGAATAATGCAAATCATCACTCCCTCACACCCTTCCTTTTTTTGTCTGTCCCCTGAAAAATATACCGGTAGAAATTATGAAAATAAAACCCATGCGCCGGACCGTCCAACAACACAGGCAAAGGGGACAAAGCCATCCACTTATTCATCTCCAGCTCAACCACAAACCTTGCACGAAGCGACATCAACCCAGCGACTTCTTCACGCGCTTCACGCTCGGTATGCGTCGTACATGGCGTAAGCGTACCTTCATCGACAAGAAACCGCGTAGTCGTTTTCCACGACTCGATGTTTGCTTGTGATCGGCCACTGTGGAAAAGAATCGCCACATCCGGTTTTGTGTACGCGGGTCGAGTGGCGTAGTCGTGGTAGGCTCCTTCGAAGGACAAGACGGTTCGGCGGCGGGGTTGCGAGGTGCAGATTTTGCAGCAGGAGAGTTCAATTTCTTAGTTCAGGGCGCCGGTTTGGCCGGCCCTGGCGCATGGTGATTTTTGGGCCCGTGAGGACGATGTGTAAGCACTTGAGGGAGGGGAGAAGGTGGAGGAGTTCTTAGACTGCAGAATTCTTCGTCTGCGGCGCCGATGAGTTGGAGCTCTAGTTTTTGCTTTGTGTAGATTCCGGGACAGCGTCTTCTCATGCTGCGACGACGCTTAGGGGAACTGTCATGCTGTCTGTGGCTAGTAGGAGGTGAAGCCAACGGCCTCGATTGAAGCCATCATTCACGAGATCTAATGTTGCGCCGAAACCAAAGTCTTCAGTAATGCAAACCATAGAGTTCTTGGTGTCTGAATTCCATCGATAGTAATCCAACCAACCATCCATCCATCAAAGCCAGTGGCTTCTGATGATGTGAAGTAGTTGGCGCAGCCATTCTCTCCACGGCAACGATTGTGCCATCAGCAGCAAACCGTCTGAGCTTGCATGTTTCCAATTCACCCAGTACTCGGTACCGTTGGCACTCAAGGCGACTATGAGTAGATTGGCAGTCGTCGCAAGTAAACACCAGCCACATCAACAACACGGTTCCAGCGCGGTTCGCTCAGCAATCTGTATATGGCTTCGGTGACATGTCCAACAATATGGCTGGCCGATAATGGTTTGAATCATATCTCCTGATTGAACCTGAGCGTCTCTAATTCGGGTATTTCGCTACCTGCGCTTTTCGATGCTGAAATATATTCAGCTTCGTTTTGAAGAAGGGCTTTGGCCGGCCTGGATCAATCTTGAATGAAGCATAATGACAATCCATGACGACAGAAGCCATATGACAAAAGCCATGCTAGCAACGCCAACAAAAGCAAACCATGCAATTCCATACACTCCGTGTGAATAATTGTGCAAATCATACCAAACCAGAAGAATACTGTTCCCAAGACCGTTCCCGCCTAACTTTACATCTCCCAGCCTCAAATCTCTCAAGCTCTAATATCTCAACCTCATCAACAGCCCTCAAAACCCCACAAATCCCCGATGAGCAACATGCCAATCCTCAAGTTGGAATTCAACTGAACAATGCCCCGCTTCCTGACATTGCGAGCATTTCAGCAGTGAATGCGTATGTTCCAAACAGCGAAAACAGAGATAGCCGCGTATTTTTAGGATAGGTAGGGAAGGCGAGTCTGTTTTTTCGGTACCGCGGATCATTTTTTGGTGGAGATGAGAGATGAGATGTATTCGTTGCTTGTTTGGAAGTATGAAGATTTCTTACATTGTCTTGTGATTGGTTTGGTTGGTTGGATTGGTATCCCTGAGCGGCATGACACGGGTTTTGAACAACCAATCTTTCTCTTGAAAAAGCCATCCGTTTTGTTCACGACGTATCGAAGAGAGCATGAATCGCCTCCACATCGTCACGTCACTAAGCGCTACTCCGCGTAAGACAGGCTCAGTGCTTCTCAGACCAGCTATGCTCCAGGTCAGCTGCCGTCTCCAGAATTCCGCTTTGCATTTTGCGGAGGAACCTGTGGAGGAACCTGCATAGCCGGTAGAATGAATTGCAGCCTATTCTTGCCTGGAATACTCAAACATGCTGTCTGTGGCGTTGGCCCAAATCTGTAGACCTGCAGACCACTGTAAACAGGTGGGCGGGCATGCACGCCACAGGCTGGAGTTGCTGGTCGTCTCGCGTGCAATAGCCACGAAAGGGACGTTTGGTAAACGGAATGCCATGCCATGCAATACCATGCCCATGCAATGCAATGCAATGCTTTGTCACGCGAGCGCTTTGTCACGCTACAACCCAACCAGCATCAACCCTCGAGCACTCTCCACGCCAGAAACCCTATAAGCCACAACACCACAACACTATTCCATACCTACGTTGCACACACCCGAAGGAAGAAGCCGCCGATGAGTTTGCACCAAAGGGGTGGATTCTTAAAAGCCGAAGATTAGCCGGGGAGCACGATCTACTGTAGTCTAGTCCAGTCGGCTAAGGAGAGAAGGCCTAACGAGGGCTAAAGAGGGCTAAAGAGAGAGAGAAAGGGCCAGAAGCGATCCTGCGAAACCATCACATCGAGGCCCACAAGCCAGAAACGGTGTGATTTGTGCGGTAGAATTCATGGGATGGTCTAGGGGGGGATGTATGTGCAACGGTCGAGGCGCTGGTGGGTATGTGTCAATGTGGAGAGGGGGAGAAAAGAACAAAGGGACGTGCCACGACATCAATCACACCCGGCTAACTGGATTGCAGTTCAGCGCCTGGGGCGTTGTGCCTGGGCGTTAATTCATCTGCCTTCAAAACCCGCTCTTTACCGTAACATTACACCGTAGATTACACAGAAGCGTACATGCAAGTCGGAACGAATTCCACGATTTCACAGCCCTCTAAACACAGCACATTGAAAACAAAATCCCACCAAGAGATAAATAATCACCACTCAAAAAACAAATTCGCAAGCTTAAAATCAAACAACAAAGCCAGTCAAACCCTAATCGCCAATCAATCTGATTCACGCATGTTTACACTTTCCAATAGTCTTGCTCAGTCTGCTTCCCCCCAACCAAAAAGGGAACGGAACGGGAACTTATCGATCAACAACGTCATAAATCTTCCCAGAAACAAATTGGGTGCTGTTCCGAAAACAAGCTTGGAGGAAAATAGTACAAAGTCAATAAGCGAAGCGAGCAAGCCACGCAAACGAGTTTTTTTAGAGTCCTGCTTAAGCGGGGTGCGACAACCGATCTATTCTATCTCTCCTCCAAGGCAACCAAAACCCACTAATCGAGTATGATATGATACGCCGGATGTTAAAGGAAGAGAGAGCGTGCCTACAGTAACGCAACTTGGCACGCAAACAATTCCTTGTAAGCGAAGCCGTGACACCCTACATAGTCCAAACCATACATAGTTCACAGTCTAGTCCACACAATCCACACCCTAGTCCGCACCCTAGTCCAAGTCCTAGTCCTAGCGGGCCCGAAAAGATGGGCCAGCGGATCTTGGCGGTCGGTTCCGATCACAGACGACCGATTTGGACGGGACCGAAGAGGGGGGAGGGGTAGAGATTTCGTGGCCACGTTTGAGATGCATGGGACCACGTGTTGGGCGGTCTAACGCATAGAAGAAAGAGGGTGATGGGATGGAAGGTAGAGAAGAAGATGCGCAGAACGGAGACAGCGTCAAGCAATCTAGAGCTAAAGCGTAATGTTGCTTGTCAAGATCGGATCGGTGTACATGTATTTAAAATGAAACACGCCGGGTGCAAAATTGCCTTTGCTAGTGGCGACGATAGGTACTCCAAAACGCCAAACAACGTGGTATCATTAAAAGAAAGAGATGGGCGTGGAAAAATTCACGTCAAGAAGTTGTCCGTATGCCAGGCCTTTCGCGAAAATTCGGCAGTAATGAAGTGGGATACCAGCTTTCTTCGATATATTGTGAGTGGCGAAGAAGAAAGACGGTGGACCGAGTACCTCGAGGACTGGAGATGATTAGTTGCGAATAAAGTGAAGAATAACCGATGATACTTACGGTTCTCGTGGACATTGGCCGCATTGTCTATGGTCGCAATTTGCGCATACAGTTCTGTCCATGAAAAAGGCGTTACATTCGTGACAAGTATATCGGATACATTGTTTTGGGCGCTTGAAGATTCTGGGCAAGACCTTTTTCGGTGGGGTATTTTGTTTGTTGGACGTATCCGAGCTCATCGCTGCGTCGGTAGAGCACAGATTATGAACGCAATATTTACAAGATGGTGAGCTCCGTGGAGTAAAAGGGATATCGCACCAAAGCCGATTACAATTCGATTTCGAGTCTGTTCGAATGTCATCGGCTTTGTCTTTAGAAGTCGTTCTCGAAGGTTCATGTCTGTCGACGGGTGTTTGTAAAGGTTGATTATTGTTGATAGATGGGCTGGGCTCGTTCATCTCGTCCGGTGTGGTATCGGGGTCGACTTCCAAATCAGAAGCAAGACTGAAATTCAAGTCTCCAAAGGTTCTGATTTCCCGGGACGTGTTGATGTCTTGCTGATTGACCACCACTCGTGGCGTTCGAGCATGTTCTCGATCTTCTGGTCGTTTCACCGGCGATCTAATGCACCGAGCACATCTCCGATGGCCACATTGGTGGCACGTGGCGTCTCGAGTAAACAGAGTATTGCACTCATGGCAGGTCCAGTGTACTCTGATTCTGACCGACTTCAGCACCCTTCTGACCTTGGGAGGTGGTGGACTGGCTTCAGCGGAGTCGTGCGCACATTCATCCTCGATGGTAGTGGTATTTATGCGCTCTTCATTCGTATCGTGGAGCCATCGTTCAACGTTTGGGCGTCGTGGTCTCACGGGGAATATGTGTTGGTTGTAGGCCGTAGCTGGATCGGTCAAACGTGTTGATGATGATGATGATGATGATGATGATGATGTTGCAAGGACCAGTGGTTCAATGTCTTCTGATAGCTGTGGTGGAAGGCAAATTGGCGATCGACCAAGTGGCGCACTTGGGTTCAGCGTTGGCTCTTCAGCAAGGACACAGGTCGGACCAGTGGAATCGTCTCGAGAGTCTGAACGCAGTCGTTTCAAGTCGGTCCGGTGTGCTTCGTCCTGTGCCACGGCGTTGTGCTCTGGCGATGACATTGCCACAGACTGGCTGTCGTCGTCGTCGTCGTCGTCGTCCGCGAACGGCAGAGCGAGCAGTGAATGTGAAGTGCAGGACGCACCATCTAAGAAAGTGGACGAGGGAGGACTCCGAGCCCGTGGGCGCGGGACGACGAGCGAGCACAGGCTAGCGGAGGGTGCGTGGAACGATCGGCTAGGGCAGGGTCGAGACGCGGGCCGTTCGTGGAGGAGGAGGAGAGGAGGAGGAGGGCGTGTGCGCAGCGGGTGGACCGAACGAACGAGCGGTGATGGCGGCGGGAGAACAGATGCAGACGGAGATGCAGATGCACATGCAGATGCAAATGCAGATGGGCATCAAATGGGGAGACGGTAGTCTGTCAGCTCGCAGCGTCCAAGCAAGGCGGCGGCGGGATTGACAACAACGGCGACAGGATGCAAATCATATCATGTGCAAGAGGGCGGAGCGAGTCGGCACGGGTGAGGCGCCCCAGACCAGCAAAAGGCGCGTCGTGAGGCAGCGGACTGGCACGAAGGATGGATGTAGTATTGTAGAGTAGTGTGTAGTGTGATGTGGTGTGGTGTGGTGTGGTGTAGGATAGTGCTGGGAAGAGGCCATGCCATATCCACCATTCGCCATCCACCATCCACCATCCACCGCTCTTGTATTCCGCCCACGGTCGCTTGAAGCTGTACCAGGACGGCGTATGCAGACAAACCTGCCTCGTTCCGGCAAGCTACGTGCTTCATCGTCCGGAGGAAGAGCCCGAGGAGGAAGAGCCCGAGGAGGAAGAGCCCGAGGAGGAAGAGCACAACGCCCATCAGCGGCCCAAAACGAGCAGTGCAAACTCCGACGACGACCTCACCATGCATCATCCACTGATTAATTATCGACGGCGACCAAATGCTGGGGCTCGCAATCTGCTCCGACTGGCCCGCAACCCGATCATGCTGAAAAGCTTGTCCTGCTGTCCGCCCGTATCAGATGCCTTCTGCCCGCCGCGTTGGCTGTGTGTTACGTCCGTAAGAGCCACCAGCCCGGACTTGTGCACGTCTGGCCCCTCCCCCAACCCACAACAGCATTCTCAAACACTGGGTCACACCGGTCTTCACGTCGTGGGCTCCCGACAAAAGGTATCTTCCCAAAAAAAAACACCATAGGGGGAGCATTGTCGCCCAAACGACATGCCCGTCCCTGACAGACCGGCAGCGCGCATGCATCGCAGCCAGCAGCAGCTGTCTCCTGCAAGTCGGCAACCAGTCACCAGTCGACTCGTGTCCCGCCAGCGAGGTTTAAGCGTTGAACACTGAAACCCGACTCCCCGGCGCCGGCACACGTGCCTGCAGCGTGCATTCGCTCGCCAGGACCGCATCCCTGCGAACCAGAAGCAAATGCATACTTTTCTCCTTGCAGTTCCGGCTCATTGATAACCTTTGGCAAGTCCATACAGGAAGTTAGTCCATGAACCCGCACGGTGATTCTCCTGTACTGTACCGTATGCAGGTCGACCGTGCATCCAAGTCCCTTGAGCCAATGCATGAGTCGAAAAACTCTAATTGCCAGAAACTACACGTCTCTTTTTCACGCTGCATGGCCGGATTGACTGAATCTGCTGAAGAGCATGCGCCGCGTGGAGCTCATGGTCGGAAATGACGGTTGGTACCACCCACACGCCGTTCACCACGCGCATTCATTGGCCGGATCACCGCCCGGTTTGGTCTTGCCATACCGAAGATCATCGTGACTGCGACATCGCCCATTATCAATAATGCCAAGTCAGGAAAATGTAATTGTGCACCGTGGATGAATATGCAAGGGCGTAGATATCATCGACGTCGTCTGAGTGACGTAGTCTCGAGGGACGAAAGTGGATGGTGGAAAAATGGTCGAAAAGAGAATATGTCGCCTTTTCATACTTGTTACGAAACCAGCATGGCCGTCGTTTTGGCGGACGATGAGAATGATAGGAGATTTGGCAAAAAAACCAGTAGACCTCGGGCACAAAGTCAAGCAGCTACAGAATCCACCGTGACCACAACTCGACCAGAATTCCGGACTGAGACGAAAACCATGGCATCCCCCACTCACGTCAGGACCGTCAGCATCCATTATTTTTCGTCGAAGACGCACAAGTTTGAAAATACCAAATCAGCTTGTTTCAACAATTGAAGGTTACATCTGGTATATTCTCAATATCTACATGTATCATACTACATTTGTCGAAGTGGTGAAACAGAAGGGCAGTAAAATCACCCGCCGTCCTATATAAAATACAATTAAACACAGATTTTCAAAAAATCATCAACCCATCCCCATACACCTTTTACCATGCATGCAGCACGATCCTCGCCATGCATAAAACGCTCAAAATGCAAATTCCGCCAACAAATCGCTCAGTGAAAGAAGTATTTGCTGTCTTTCAGTCTTCGGACATCAAAGCTGCCTTTTCGTGGCACTTCGGGGAAGCTGATGGGCAGCCACACGTGGATTTTCTTTTCAACCGCCTTTTTCTTCACAACCAAATCCAATCCGGTATATGCATTAAACTCAGTCTCCAGTTCTTCGGGTGTGATAGCATCATCACATTCGGTGTTAGTAGCGTGCTCCTCGGCAGTGTCTGGAATTTCGCCTAGTTTTTGAGAGCTGATCTCTGCCGGTACAACCACAGCTGACTGGTCCCCTTCAGATGCAAAGATGCTTCCTGGAGTCACCATGGCTTCGCCAGCAGCTTTCTCTTCTGGATTCTCGCTCTCCAACAGGCGAAGTCTTTCCATCTCCTGGGCCAATTCGCCACTTTTAGGTGTGTGAGAAACGCCAGCGGGGTTGCCGCTTCGCAGCGCTACGATCTTGCGTCCAACCTCGCTTGTGGCGTTGACAGCGGCAAGTTGCATACAACCTTTATATCTGGCTTGAAACTCCTCACGCAAACGTCCAACGATATCATCGCTATGCATGTCCACGAAGGCATCACGAAGCATCGAGCTCATCCGGTCAACGTCGCAAGCATGCGTCCAGAAGGAGTCATGGATACTGGCGAATGTGAGTCCGTTTTCAGTGCATTTAGTGGCACTAAGAAGCATGTGGGTAGCATCCAGGGAGTGAATGAAATTTGGCGGGAATGCCTGAAGCTGTTTCCTCTTGCTCACTGGATCCCAAACTTGCGGGTCTTGGAATGAAAGGGCTTGAATGCTGGTGGAGATGACCTGTGATTTCGACTTGCGATAAGGTTGAACCACTGGGAGGCTTAATGGTGTAGTCCAGACAACAGTCGACTTGAACATGGCTTTCAGCTTGTCATCCTTCGACATAGCCTTCTTCAATTTGGTGGATTTCGGCTTCTGCTTAGTCGCTGGCTTCTTTGACTTGGCGTCAACAGTTTCCACCTGTTTTGGCTCCTCAGATGCTATCAAAAATTTGATTTGCGCTGGCGTGAGACAGGACGAGATACGATCGGCACATTGACCAAGCCACGTTTGAATCGCCTGTGCACCTCCGAACATGGTACCGAGAGATTGGAAAATCTTACGAGTAACATAATGGGACATCTGGCCGAGATTGGGTTCGCTGTACGAGCCTATTTCCGGAAAAAGAACCTCAAGTTGTTTGCGAACCTGTGCTTTGGCTCCGAAGAAAGTGACGCCATACACATTGGTCATGACAGGCTGTTTCACGCACTTTCGGGTAAGGCGGCCATGGAGCGTTTGGGCAATAATGTTGCCTGCTTCAGCATCCTTACGTACTTCTTCTTTTACCGCATCCGCCACTGCCGTGTAGACGTCAGCAGGACGGTCACCGGGTTCCAGATTAACTTGTCGTGCTCCGATCTCGTCACCTCCGAGGGCAGCATAATGTTGCAAACCGTTGCAGGTTCCATCTTGGTGGACCGGAAGATGGGAAACATATTTGGTGGGATCAGGCGAGTCCAGTGCTTTCGTCAACTCGAAACATGCGGCAATGGTCTGCCACGCATCCTCTGACTTGAGCCACCATCTTTTGCCACCGAGAGGGTTGCGTACTGAGTCGTAAATGTTTTCCAGGTTTTCGTCAACGAATAATAGTCTTTCCTCCAAACTCGCTTTGTCATATCCAGCAACAGTTGCGAGATGAATCTTGAGCCATCGAAGTCCGTCCTCTCCAAGAGTTTTTCCTTCAGCAAAAGTTACGAGGGATCGTACATTGTCCGCACCCATGTGATTTAAATAAGGCGGAATGGGATACGCTCGACCACGAAAGTCGAGATTGTGAGGAAAATACAACGTCTCGTTCACAACGGCCCGAGCAATTTCCAATTGGAAGTTCTGGAAGCATCGCTTTGAGTGCAAACCAGTTCGTTTGTTCTCCACCTCGCGCATTAGTCCCAACCAACGACGTCGGTCAGATGGATCTGCAGCCGCCTCTGGCTCCGGTGGAAGCTCTAGTGCTGGCTTCAACGGCGCAAAATTTGCAATTTCTTCACCCGTGTTCCAGGCCTCCAGTTGTACTTTGAAGACATCTTGATTGATTTTCCAAGGTACTTGGCTAAGAGCATTGAGACCCTTGTACACTTGATCCAATCCACCTTCTCGATTGGCTGCCTCAAAGTAGGTTTTGCCTGATCTATCACCAGCTCCCAGTCGTAAGATGGGCGTAGAGTATTTTAGGTATCCACCCTCATTCCATCCTGTCCATGGTTTCGGTTTCACAATCATTGGCATACGCTTAGCCATCATTCCAGGTAAAGGCTCGCTTTCAAGCTTTTCAATTAAAGTAGAATGGGGCATAATCGTTCCCACCTTCTTACCACCGACATACTTGACGCGGTGCGTGAAAGCGGGTTGGAGTTGTGTCATCTTCTCTTTCGTCCGTGGGTGCATTCTCGTCACTGGAAGTCGTGCAGTCTCAACAAGCTTGGAGATGAGCATAGCGCCCAATTTAACCATCACTTGAGTTGGCCAGTCACTGTTCTGGACGTCTTTTACATCTGAAGTCCCCGTTTTCTCTCGCTGAGGGCCCGGTTCGCTGGATTTCTTTGCCGCCTTCCGCCTCATTCCTCGCGTTTGCCTGCCTGTATATGCCTTTTTATTGCCTTTGCTCTTTGACGCTAGAATTGAACTTTCTTGCTGAATAGCTTTGCCAATGGACATAGTCAAAGCGGCTAGTTTCACGTCTTGCCGGGCATGCTCTCCCGCGGCCTGTTGAAGCTCAAGAGGTGATGGCTTGCGAGCTTTGTGGCTCCCAGTCGCCGACATTACTGTCAGTATAGTAATAGCGGCGATTTTCTCCGCTGGGACTGACTCCAAATACGGTCCATAGAGAATGCGGTCGTGTTCGCTTGTGTCTGAGTTTTTCAAAGCTTTCTTCACAGAAGCCAATTCTTTTCGTAACGCGGGTACCAGCTCTTGAAGCCAGTGCCACATCAAGGCTCCTACTGGTCGGCTCTGCATTGCAGTATGAATACCAATCTTTTTCAGTTCCTCGTCTGCTTCCCGCCATTGCTCGACAGCAATGTCAACTGCAGTCTCTTCCATCAATCGCTGGCGCTCATACTGGCGTGTTTCGTATCCTTCGGGGGTCTCGTTGGCTGGTGTCTTCGAAGATTCGATCAGAACCGTCAAGGCGCGTTTGACTCCCTCCAAGCCACTTCCTTTTTGTGACGTCGAAAGCACAGCGGGGATTTCATCGAGTGACAGGCCGTCTGTTGGTCTCGTTCCGGTCAATTTCACCTGCGTTGGCTCTGTAGAAGTTATTTCAGATTCCACAGCTGCAGCCGCGACATCCTGTTCGTCATAGTATTCAGGCACAGCTTCGCCAAGTATCATGAACTCCTCGTCATCATATTCTTCAGAATAAAGAACATCGTCCAGAGCATCTTCGCTAACACTTCGAGCAATATCGGCGTATCGTTTGATCGATCTATCGAGGGAGTTTCCTGCGGCTGTAATGGAGGCTCGGACCATCACGACGAGCATTGCGCTGTCTGGCTGCGTGCCTTTGCCCCTTACTTCAACTTCAAACCATTTTTGCATCTCTTTAAAAGTTGCTTGTGATTCTTCCGAGTTAATAAGACTCGAGTTGACCTTGTTGAGCATTTCTTGTAGAAATAGCGTATGCGCATGTTGCATTTCAGGTGAAGTCGGCGAGGTTTTATCGGCCAAGCGCCGTATGATGGACTCGGCGCGATCAATGCGACCGACTCGAAGACATGTGTGCAAATGCTGTAGTAGTTCTAATGTAGATCCTCGGACGCCTCCTGCCAGACGGATCATCTCAGGTGCCTTTTCCATCGTAGTATCGATGAGAGGTGCGTTCCTGTGCGGCAATCGCGCTGGATCTGTGGCACCCCCACTCCTAGCAAAGTCCCATGGGACATTTTGATCTTGTTTCGAGTTTTTGAAAGCTCCAGCATATTCTGGAGGAGGTTCAAAGCGGGCAGGGGAAGTAGCGTGTTGCCCAGCTGGTGTGGCGAGGTTGCGGGTCTGTGGGTATCGGTGTCTCGGTGTGCTGTGTCTTTGGGCTCGATTTAAGGGTGTTGACGCCGTCGATAGTTGTGATGCTGTCCATCGTAGCTGCGCCGGTGCCAGCCATGGTAGGTTGAGCTGTGCAAAGGAGGCAGCAATGACCTGGGACGAGTACCGCCGCTGTCTCCGTCCAGCGGAGCGAACGAGCATTATGGCCGCGCAGATACAATGCAAAGAAAACAAACGCCGGCTCTCTACTTCACTTCGCTTCGGAGCGACAGCAGTCCGGTCAAGTCGCACCAAAAAGGAATGTTGAAATGGAAAGGGTGATGAAAGAGGCCAGGGAAATTTTGGGTCTTGAAACCGGCACGCGAGCAAGCGCAGCGAAACGATGGACCAAGCGTCACGTGGAGCTGGCCCACTTAAAGGGGGCGATGGACCAGGCTTCCAGCACTGTTTCCTGGACGTCAACTACATCTTGCTGTCGCACCACAGTCCACGACAAAGAGATTGCTACGTTCGGGTAGTGAACGGATTATTCGGGATTTCTGACCATCTCTCTGTTGACTGAGGCATTTGGAATACAACTCCAGCTGTCTTTACCGAAAATGCTAGCGCTAACTAATTATTCGTGGCGGCCATCAAATTAGATAAAAACTTGCCTCCAAGGTCTGTAAATATTGCGTTTCCTCCTTTGTGGTGCGTGTAGGACTTGCCGGTAGAGTTTAGGCAGCCATCACGCACTTCACGCCATCGCACGTTGCCTCGAGCTACGTCTGTTTATCGTATCTCCCATTGCTCTGAATCCCAACAAATCTCAGAGAACAGTTGTCTCCAATTTGTGACCTGCTATAGATGGCAAGTGGCACAGTCTGGTAATGCGGCCATGAAAGTTACTCTACTCGCATAAGATCGGAGCGGCTGATCGAACATAGCACCCAATGTCGGACGTCTCAAAGTCTCACAAAAACAATTCGGAAGACTCTGGGGCCAAAGAATTGGCTAGCAATGAAGAACACGATACATTTCACAATGAACTTTCATCTGTGCGCGAGGAAGCTCATGCTTTGGGACTTTGTCAAGACTACTTCGCTGAAGATATTTTCTCAGCGTCCTTCCTTCGTTCAACAGTGTTGCATGACGCTAGCGGGCTCTTTGACATCTCAGACGTATCATCTCTTGAATCAAATGGCGAACACGGTGATTACAGTGACTACTTCTCCGAAGAAAAGTGGGATATTGACAAAGTCACGGCTGCAAGATTGGTAAATATTATGACAGTCGACAAAGACTGCACAACACTGCAGAAATTCCATGATTGCACTCCAAATTCCGCAGATCTGAGGATGGAAGATGTCATTCTATCTACAGACCCTTTGTGGGAACTTGATCAAATACAACGACGCCATCGGGTTGTGATGTCCACTCGAGGCATGCAACCATTCGACAGACAAGAAGACATTAACGAGGAACTCAGACAACTCCAATCTTGTTGCGAAGAATTGCGGGACAATGAAATTGAAGATTCGAAGCTTCAAATTGATATTGCGACGATGCAATACCTGAACAGTGTTCTAAACTCTAAAGAGGACCAAGAAACAATTGTATCGTCGTTAATTGGCGGCGACAATCTTGTATGTCGGCAAGTCTTACAGATCTAGGACTATACTGACAGTAGTAGAATGTTTTTTCATCTCATATGTCACTACCCCTATTGCCAACCTCGTCACCACATACTGTTGTCAACCTTTCACCGCCCACTCAAGAAATCGAATTTACCTCATCACCCGAAGATCTCATTGCTATGGATGCTGCGGCACTTGAACATGAAAATGCTGGTGACCATGAAACCATCGCTCTTTCTATTGACCAACGCTCAAGCGGCACAAAGAAGCAAACTAACAGCAGTTGCTACTTGGATATTGCTGCGAATGATGTTTCCTCGTCTCCTTCAGGATTCAAAAGGCCTCGAAACTTTAAGACTGAGCCACCGTTGACACCCAACGACAGTGACGAGCTTCCATTAAAGAAAGGAAAACTCTCACATATCTTCGAAGGAATTCATTCTGTCATACCTCCAATGGACGATGAGCCAAGTAAGGGAGATGACGAGTTTGCTGACAAAGGCGTTGAAGAGTTAATGGAAGAGATCATGGCTCCGCACGCAGATTCCATACAAAAACAATTTGGAGAAGAACAGTTGTCAGCTCTCGATACTCTCTTCAAAGTTCCAATCCCGGCCATCGAGACTCATCCACTCGTGCCTTCTTGGGAAGAATATACTAGCCACGACGGGTCAACCAGCGAAGCAGATGCTCAGCGAATCTTGCTCCACCGCGTCAAAAGGGAACTCTTCAGCTGTGAGAAACCGTGGAGCGGCATCTCCAAACTTGAGGAAAAATTACCATGGAAAGTTATTCCACTTCATCTCGCTACTTTACCGCCCGAGGAAACATTTACCGACCAAGATGCAGCAAATTTTTATTTCAATTTTGAGACCGAAGCGGCTATGGAAGAGCTCTCTGGCCATGTCGAACCATTTCGCGCATTCCAGATATGTACAAGTGATGAAGAAGAGCTGGAGTACTTCAGTCTTCTCAGTAGTTCTCATTCACCGCAAGTTCATCCTCCTGAGACTGTCCTCATAAGTCAAAATTACACTGTTTTACCGCACAATCATGTCCCCGAGACCGTGAACCAGCCTGAAAGGTTGAATATGCAGGAACTTTTGAAGAAAAGAATGGCCGAATTGAACAAATCAAATAACGCCTTGGTCCAGAAGCAAAAACAAATCAACAATAATGTGCTTCAAGAAGCAGGTAGCACAATACATGCAGGAAATCTTGCGAACGGTGGTGGGCTCGCTGGTTATATGCACTTGCAAGCCGGGATCAAATCCAATTCACTGTCAAATCACGACCCTGTTGATGTTGATCCAAATCTGGCTCCATCAATGATGGCTCAAAGTGCACAACCAGTGCGACGTCCGACAACTGACGAAGTTGTTGTACGTCAGTTTGACCTTCCGCATATATCATCGTCTGCAGACGTTATGCATGTTGTAATTGCTTCACGCGTGCTGAACAATCGATTATTGATTCGCCATCTTCACAGAATGATGCCGAACCTTGAGTTTACAGAAAGACACCAAGTCAACAGCGGAGATCAAAGCCAGGAAGCAATGGGTGCTGACATGACACTATCACCAGCTACAGGACTTGTTTTAACAACGCTGCAAAAGCTGAAACAGCGTCCACTTCCCGGTCAAACTGGGTTTCTTGGTATTCGCGACCAAATCAACGCAGCGGCGTTGCTCCACGAAAGAGTTCTCGTCCTTATAAGCGAAGGTCGACAGGACGTCGCAGGCCAACAAGTCGACGTGCAATCTTTGGACGAGCGTGATTGTGAAAGTCTCGCAGATTTGAATGGCTATACGCTGCAGCTTCCAGTGGAATGTGAGATAAGATACGTACCGGGGGGCGAAGAGAGCCTGGCCCATTGGGTAGCTGCATCGCTCTACAAGTATGCCCTACAAAGCAGCAACTCGGTGCTGATACAAGACGAAACACTCTGGGAACGCTTTCTGCGTTCCGCTGGGATGAATACTTACGCTGCTCAGGTCGTTCTCAAGACACTTCAAAGTTCTTCGCCGCCAAAAAAGAACGTGGGCACATGCACTTCTGCACCAGCGCTGTCGGCGTTCGTTCGCATGTCTCGCGAACAGCGAATCGAGCTATTCGGACAGCTGTTCGGGGGAGAGCGTGTATTGAACAGGGTTGGCGATGCAATTGATAACGGATGGCTGTCGGCAATTGCAATGCGACATTGAGAAACGATGGGTATGACGGCATGCCCGACAAGTAATCGACACATCGACACAGCCGATCGCTATCGTCATGCCTGTCCGCTCAAGGCCGGTCAGCGCTACAGCGAGCGATGAGCTTCGTCGCCTTCCGCCACATCTCGCCATGCGCCACACCTTTGACAGTCGTCGTCGACAAACAATCACATGTCATGTCTGACAGCGCCCTACGTCCATTCTTCTCTTGTCGATCGCACAGCCACCACGGTGCAAACTGCCTCGACCAGGCCATCAGAATCAAAGGGGCATACCTCGACGCCTCACCTCAAGCCACCTTCGTACAAGCCACAGAGCGATTGAAGTCTGGGCCCTGATTCCTGCAGCGGCCCACTTGGATGCCTTTTTCGGTTTGGTTTTCTCACGGATCTACGGGATGACTTCTTCACACCCCCTGTTTGCCTGATAGCTCTGCCAGCCCAAAAGGCATACCCTGGCCACGATCTGAGGCGCGTATTTCCTTGGAACCATGTTTCGAGGGCCGATGATGGAAAAGGCGCACAGTGGTCAGCATTGGTGTCGCTGCACGTACGGCCGACAGTCTGTTCAGTCTCGGTTGCACTCGCTGTTTTGCGTAATAGTTTTGTTTGAGCAAAAGAAGAAATGGGGCTGCAACGCAGCCGCCAGCGTTCTAGATCGAACCGAAGCGGAACCCACAGGCAAAGCACATGCTATAGCTCACTTAGCAACGCGTATATGTAGCCATTGCCCCTAGCCGGTGAGAAAAAAAACTCGCCTCGACCATAATCCGCATCGCGAGTCTTCCAGCATTCCGGTCATCTCACAACAAACACAGCCGTTGCACGACTCATTCAACGCGCAATCTGCGATCGAGTCGGCTGCCCGACGAGGCCCAAGCGAGCTGTTACAAGTTGTTGGCAAATCGTGCTTAGCCCGCTTCTAGATTCGGACAGGGATCGACGCCAGTGACGACGGTAGCGCGTCTATGCGAGATTACAGTACACAAAGCCGCTCGCTCCCTACCGACTGACCTCAGATCTCTCCTCCGCACGCCGTCTTGGCTCCAAATCCTTTCGCCTTTTTTATTACCACTCTTCTTACCACTTTACCTCCATTGCCCTCTTTCCGAACATCCGCTGGGCACGTCATGGCCGCAAACATGATGGACGCGGCTAAAATGCTGCTCAAGCGTGAGGTATGTACCAAGATTTTCCCTGTGGACAGTAGTGTTGTGAGCACACTCGATGAGCGCTTGCTGGTGGACCACGACCATGTCATCCTTTGCTACAAGAGGCATGTTGCGGCTTAGTGAACGTTCGCAGCGCCCACCTGCCTACAGCTTTTCAACCCTGGAACATACCCTTGCCGGGGCGGAAGATGATGGAATTCAATGACCAGCAAGCGCTCATGGGGCTCATCAGATCTCGTACTGCTTGGGATGTGTTCGAGAACTCTTACTGACGTTGATACAGGGCTCATCCAGTGGGTCATCATCCAACTCGGCGTCCAACCTTTACGCTACCGTTCTCCCTGTAGCCATTGGCGCCGGCGTGTGGTTTACCCTCTTCATTGTCTTCCGACGCATCTTTAAGCGCAACTATCAAGCTCGTTCTGTTATCAGTTCTCTGCGTCCCGAGGAGCGTTCTCCACAGCTCTCCGATAGCATGTTTGGGTGGATTAAAGAATTCTTGAACATGAGAGACGACTACATTCTTCAGCACCACACTCTCGACGGCTACCTCTTCCTCCGCTTCCTCAAGCTCTCTGTCGTTATCTGCTTTGTCGGCTGTGTGATCACCTGGCCTGTCCTTTTCCCAGTCACCGCGACTGGTGGTGCCGGTGGTTCACAATTGGATCTCTTAGCCATGGGCAACGTTAATAACTTCTGGAGATACTGGGCACATGCAGGATGCGCTGTGATCTTTTTCGGATTCGTCATGTACATGATCACTCGCGAAACTGTCTACTACATCAACCTCAAGCAAGCCTACTTGTTGGCACCTGGATATGCTAGCCGCATTTCTACTCGTACCGTTCTCTTCGCTTCTGTGCCTCAGGAGTACATGAATGAGACCAAGCTTCGCGACATGTTCGGTGCAGCTGTCCGCCGCGTCTGGCTCGTGACCGACACTGAAGAGCTGGAGGAATTGGTTGACCGTCGTGACAAGGCTGCCATGAAGCTCGAGGGTGCCGAGACCAAGCTTATTCGTACTGCCAATGCCAACCGCCTGAAGGCTCAAAAGAAGGGCGCCAAGACCAATGGTGATGCTGCTCACGAAGAAGCCGCTGTTGGTGAGAGTTCCAATTACGCTCAATGGCTCGATGCAAAGAAGCGTCCCACGCACAAGTTGAAGCTGTTCGGTCTCTGCGGTGCCAAGGTTGACACCATCGACTGGTCCCGCAACGAGCTGCAACAACTCATCCCCGAGGTCAACAAAACGCAAGCAGAACACAAAGCCCAAAAGGCAAAGATGCTCACCTCCGCCTTCATTGAGTTTGACACTGTCAACGCTGCGCAGGCTGCTTACCAAATGGTTGCTCATCATCAAGCACTGCACATGGCACCACGTTACGCCGGTCCCAACCCCAACGAAATCATCTGGAAGAACTTGCGCATCAACTGGAAGAGTCGCATCATTCGCGGCACCATTGCGACCACTATCTGCGTTGCTCTTGTTGTCCTGTGGATCTTCCCAATCATTGCCGTGGGTTCCATCTCAAACATCCAACAATTGACACACACCAAGTATTTCACTTGGCTCTCGTTCCTCGAGGATATTCCTAAGCCGATTGAGGGTGTTGTCTCTGGTCTTCTCCCATCCATTCTTCTTGCCATTGTCATGATGCTTCCTCCCATCATCTTGAGGATGGCTGCCAAGTTTGGTGGTGCGCTCACTCGAAGCCAGATTGAATTGACTGTGCAGAACTATTTCTTTGCCTTCCAGATTGTCGAAGTCTTCTTCTTCGCCACCCTCGGTTCTGCCCTTCCACAGGTGGCTGCCAAGATTGCACAATCGCCTACTTCGGCCCCATCGGCTCTGGCTCAGAATATCCCCAAGGCTTACACTCTGTACCTGTCCTACTTCATCGTTCAGGGCCTTGCTGTCGTCTCTGGTCTTCTCGTCGGCCTTGTCGGCCTGCTTCTTTTCAAGCTTCTTGGCAAGTTCCTTGACGGTACACCACGCAAGATGTATAAACGCTGGATCTCCCTTTCCGGCCTCGGATGGGGTACTCTTTTCCCAGTGCAGACTGGTCTTCTGTGCATTGCCATCATCTACTCGATCCTTGCACCCCTCGTAACTGGATTTGCGGTGCTCGGTCTCAGTCTATTTTACTTGGCCTACAAGTACAACTTGCTTTTCGTGTACAACATTGATATTGACACCAAGGGACGCGTCTATCCTCGAGCCCTTCAGCAGTTGTTCGTCGGTCTGTACGTTGCTGAAGTGACATTGATTGGTCTCTTCGCAGTCTCCATAGGCGGCGCTGCAGAGCACCACCCCAAGGGCGCCATTGGACCTCTCATCCTCATGATCATCATGTTGGTCTTCACGGCGCTTTACCAGAGCGGCATGAACTCAGCTCTCAGTCCTCTGGTTGAGTACCTCCCCACATCGATTGAGGCGGAGGAGCGCAGACTTCAAGGTGCTGAAAAGACACAACCAATTGAGGGATCAGCCAACGGTGGACCATCCAACGACATTCACGAGAAGGATGGTCAAGTTGACGAATCGTCACCTATCACTCCCTCGACCCAGGACAAGGGCAACATGCTCACTCGATTCTTGAAGCCACACGTGTACTGCGACTACGCAGCTATGCGTAAGATTGTTCCACAGAGTATTGCTGTCCGGTACACTCCAGAGGATGAGGAGCACGCCTATTTCAACCCAGCCATTGCATCTCAGACTCCATTGTTGTGGATTCCCCGCGATTCGATGGGCCTCAGCAGAGACGAGGTCCGGGATACCTCTAAGGTCATTCCTATTACCGACGATGGCGCATATCTCGACGAGAAGAACAAGATCGTTTGGGATGCCGATGGCGCTCAGCCACCAATCTACCAGGAGGCTCCTTACTACTAGAGCCGCCGTAAATCCTATCGACCTGAGAAGATGATCAGAGCAGATTTTCAGAAGTCTTGCTCACGACCTAATTCGCTCCGCGTTGCAAGCTAGACGTCAACGTTGATACCCCCCATTTCATACTTTTTGTCAGGTCCATCCCCATCATGTCCCTCGACTTGCGACGAACTCTGCTCGCTATCGAACACTTCAATAATGACTGCGGAGAATCATGATAATGTTTGTGTTTTGCCAATTTCGAGATACATAATTGTCCTGTTCTGTTGGGGCCTTTGCTTTCGATAGATAGGTAGTTTATGAGTCCTGCGTAATATGGTTCGATTAATTTCTGACACTCTCACGTTTCACCTTTCTCGTTCTTTCCAGTGTGATTATATCAACGAAATTTTTGGCTTTTGTCCGCTTTTGATTGGGCAGTAAGGCAATGTATTTATTGTTTGGACGGCGAATGAAATCGGTCAGCTGTTCAAATACCTGTGTATAGCCCCGTAATGTAGTTTGGCCATCTGAAATCCTCAGTTCGGAGATTTGTCAGAGAATGCCACTTTGCTGGCAGTGAACTCACATCAATGCACCATGTATCCAACCAAGTACCCAACCATCAACATATCAAACAAATTCCCTACTAATCAAAAGAGTTCTTTAGCCTGCGCTGCGCAATATCAACTTATGACTTGTGACTTGTCGCCGATTAACTTAACCCTAGCCGCCGTACATACCCTGGATGGATGAGATATCTGCGCTATGGCTCTTGTCAAACACTTCTTTCAATGGCCGTGGACTTGAGGAAATGGCATTTGTCAATGGCTCAGACTAGCCGCCAACAACTCGTACTTTGGAGTTGAATTGGACGTTGTGGATAGCACGACGCGGGATGAGTTTTGGATTTTGATATTTCGATTAGAGAGTATGGATTTGTTTGGAGTTGATCATGTTTTTTTTGGAATATATTGAAACATGCGAGGTGATAAATTGAGATTTTCTGCTTTCCTCGGAGGGGTATATTGTTTCGTCAAATCGATGATGCGACTTGAATATATCTAACTCATGAGAGATCATTTCAGGCTTTCTGTCTTGTGCACTTTATTTGCGATAAAGTGTATCACGACATTTTTAACTGATAAAATGTTCCCGAAGCTTGATGAACATGCAAACTTTGCGTCGAGCTACCCCTCATTGCAAGATTATGAGCAATGACGAAGCCTGAGACCGATAAAGTCCATTCGTATTCAAAAATGATTCGGACGTAGTCTTCTAGACATGTTTTTATGTTCCGATATGTTATCGTGCAGTCCATGGAGCAGTGCCTAATCGGGAAGGCGCCGAAGGAAGGGGTTGCTGCATCACTCGAATGCAGGTGCCTGCTTGAAGGGGAACGAGACCATGACGTGATAACACCGATGTAACAGCAGCTCTGTACGTATTTAATGAATGTATGTTGTAGAAGCATCTGGATTAGGCAATACAGCCTTCTCTATCACGTTCAATGCTGTTGTGTTGGAAGGCGACTCGATATTCATAGATGCTCAGAAACCTCACCTTCAGCCAAATTATCGATCAGTATTGCTTTTGTTAAGTCAGACATTCAAGATGCACAATTAGGAACATCAGCTGCAAGTATGATCAGTGAATACGACAGTTGCGACGGTTAGCGATCCCATGTTGCCCACAGTGCAGCAAAGATTGGTTTGAGATACCCAGTGACGAACTAAAACATGCGCTGGAGCATCCTGCATATCCTCTTCACTCCGGCAGCTATAAGGCCGGATTTAAAGCTGGAACGCGTCTACAAAGAGAAGTTCGAGACGAGGCATCACGGCAAAAGGCAAAGCAAGCCCCGGGTAGCAGCTAGGTGAATAGAGTTGAGGCGGGTCACAAGCATGATTCCGGTTTTGGAAACCAAATGAGCACGCTTTTCAAGCGATGACACGAGAGTGCCAACCGTGGCTGCTGCTTCGGGGGCTCGATGGAAATGGAATAACGACCAGGGGAAGTTGGGCGACAAATTGCCCAAAGTTGAAGTAACGTTGGTGAACAAGGCTAGTTCTACCGTAGTGGTGTAACATTGCCCATTCCCGGCAGTCTGTTTCCGGACGGTCCAATAGCGATAAGCACAGGAAGTCCAGATGCTGCTATCCCACACTGGTGCTGTCAAGCGAGATGGGACGTGGCGACGGAGAGTGCGTCGAGGTCTGGTGTGACGGGCATTTGCCGACTTTGCGGCGAGAAGACCGACACGTTGCCAAGAAGGTGGAAGAGTATTCGGAGCTTATCAGGTCGTGGCTCGCATGCTGGGAACCGAAATAGAGAAGGGATGTTGAGCAGTGTCGCGTGAGAAGGCAATACTGGCCCACGTGCATCGTCTGACCCTGGCTTTCGCCCTACGCCACGTCTCCTCCGCTTCCTGCTCGCTCCAGGCGAACAAACATCCACTCTGGAGTTCGCACCGACCAGCGTACCCAGATGCTCCGCACCCTCGCCACGTGAAACCAATTTTCTTTGGGCCGAGGATGAACCATGCCGCTCGTTGATAACCACGTTTCGCATCCGTTGGCAGTGAGGCGATAACCATCGCGAACATCATACCAGCCATGCAGAGCCGTTGAGCCTCCACCCACGGCTGTTCGTCCGTAGCTGGACTATATCTATGTCTAGAACCTGACCTCGTCATAATTTTTCGTTTGCTAAAGTGACCACTCTCAATCATCCCAACTCCTCAGAATCAGCGCTGATGGACGGTTCAATGGACAAGCACACCGGCGAACATGCCGTCGTTGATAAGACCACTGCTTCTTCCGACACCGATGTAATCACCAGCAATGAGAGCATCCAGGAAGGTACTCTGAAGAAGGTTACGAAGGTTTCTTCTACCGTCACCGTTCTGGTTGCCGGTCTGGCCCTTTTCAGCGATGGGTACAATGCTCAGGTGGGTGTCTCTTTGCGCCGCAATGAACGACTACAGCTCGTCTAATAATCGCGACAGATTATCGGCTACATGAAGCCTCTCTTCAAAGTGCTCTATCCAGATGGCAGCTACTCCTCAACCATTTCCACTCGCTTGTCAAACTCCTATCTCATCGGCGAAATTTTCGGTATGCTGTTCTTTGGCTTCGTCATTGACAAGATTGGCCGCCGTGCTGGAATTTTCTTTGCCACCGCATTCTTGATCCTCGGTATTGTGCTTGCAACTGCGGCCCATGGAACTTCACAGACGGGTATGTTCTGGATGATGATTATCGCCCGTGGAATTGCTGGTTTCGGAGCTGGAGGCGAATATCCCACCTGTGGAACCGGTTCTACCGAGGCCTCTGACGAAACTGCTTTCGTTCGTAAGAGGAGAGGAATTCTGGTTGCTTTGGCCACTGACTTTGCCATCGATCTGGGCTTCGTGGTTGCTGGAATCATCGCCCTCATTGTTCTTGCGGCATACAATCAGCGCATCTCCGAGGGCGTCTGGCGAGTGTGCTTCGGCCTTGGATTTGTCCTCCCAGTTGGTTTTCTCACTCCAAGATAAACGAATTCTGAAGTACTAACAAAACATAGTTCGTCCTATTCTTTTTCCGTATCCGAATGATCGAATCTACTCAGTACCGCAAACACGCCATCAAGAAGCAAATTCCCTACTTGCTCATTCTGAAGCGTTATTGGAAGCCAATGTTGGGCACCAGTCTTGCTTGGTTCATGTATGACTTTGTCACATATCCATTCGGCCTCTTCTCGTCAACAATCATTAGCCAGTTGAACCCAAACAACACTTTGGTTCAAAATATTGGATACGGCACCGTTGTCAACTGCTTCTACCTCCCAGGTTGCATTGTTGGAGGATTGCTTATGGACAGAATTGGTCGCAAGCAAACCATGACCCTTGGATTTGCGCTGTGGGCAGTTCTGGGATTTGTAAGTTTACATCTTGCGAAAGCATCTGTCATCAAAGGATATATGCTGATTCAAGTCAATTCAGATCATTGGCGGTGCTCTTGCACCCATTCAATCGCACCTCGGAGCTTTCATTGTGCTCTATGGCATTTTCAATGCTCTTGGTGAAATGGGCCCTGGTGTGGCTACTTTCCTTTGCGGTGCTGAATCTTTCCCAACACCCATCCGTGGACATTTCCTCGGACTTGCAGCTGCAGTTGGCAAAGCTGGAGCTGCCATTGGCACTCAAGTCTTTACTCCTATCCAGAACTCTTTCGATTCCGACTTCAAGGGTGTACAGGCAGTGTTCCTGATCGGCGCTGCATTCGCCGCCGTCGGAGGCTTGATCGCTTGGACTTTGATTCCAAATCGCGAGAAGGATTTGGAAAGCGAAGACGCCCGGTTTAGAGCTTACCTCACGGAGCATGGATATGATGGAGTTTTTGGCGAGAGCTTGGCCAAGGATTTGAAGACGACCACGTTCAAAGTCTAATAGCAAACTCATGTGGCGAGCAATGTGGCTTGGTTCAAATGTAAATTAGCCTCTGGTAGATAATGCAGTGTACGTGCCGACTGGCTACTATTTGGATGACGGAGTCCATTGTTTTGTCCTGCCAGCATTCAATGGACTATCCATCATGGCGACTTATTCGCTTGTTAAGACTTGATGAATAGCATCCGCACAGAGATAATAGTTAAGTAGTGACTAAGTCGAACGAAGGATGACATGCTGTCCGGATTAGGCGCGGTACATATTTCCAAGCAGCGTGGCTCAGGCGACGCCAACAACATGTGAAACCAAAGCTTTCCCTGTTCTGTTCCCCACAACTCACGAGCATAAAAGCAAGCACTCGAAACATTTGATTCGACGTCGATCCTTCCAGCTCTTCCAAATCCATCGACTTTGAAATTCATCTCTTGCGCGGCTTTGGATCGGAAATCATGAGTGCTTCGCCATTGGGTCACACCAATGTGGCCACGTCGGACATCAGCGGATCGGCTGACCCCAGTTCCGCCAACAAGCAGCTTTCCGACTCGCAGTCGCCGCGAACCAATGATTCAGACTCGTCTTCGCCGTTTAAGTCGTTCTGGAAGCGGTCCGGGAAGAATAGTACTGCTCAAAACGTAACATTTGTTCCTCAAGATCCGTCAAATGTGAATAAGAAGAGTATGTTGCTGCTCAAAGGCTAGCGCTTCAGGCGAGACGAATTGATTGTGGCAATGGCTAATGGTGATATCAGAAACGAGTCGACTGAGCCGATTATTGAAAGTCGGTCGTCGAGACGAATCGTCCGAAGGCGGGACGACGCCGCCTGACGACTCGACAAAGTCAGAAGCCCAAAAACGGCGACAACAAGTCTACTTGGCTCAAAAGTACGTCCTCTACTATGCTTAGCCTCAATGGAATCTAAAGTGAATATATAGACGGCATCGAAACCGAAAGGCTGAATATGTCTCGTCTCTCGAGGCTGAGGTGGCGAAACTCCAACAGATGGACTCCCTCGCAAATAGCGAGAAGAACGCCCTGATGCGAGAGAATCAGGCCATCAAATTACTCCTCGCCTCACACTCTTTGGACGCAAATTTGGACCAGTTAAATTTCAATTCGCAGCCTACGTCATTAGAGGGCCTGAGTGAACTTGGTGCTGCGAATCTGAGAGTGGGATATGACCAGTTTATCTGCCACGAACGAACTTTCCTCGACTTCGATGAGATGGAGGAACTAATGTGGACTTCTACGGACGGTCCGCATTCAGACGGGCAACATTCAGAATCGCTTAATACGGGTGAAAAACTCGAGTCGTCACGCAAGAAGCCAATACTAGGCGATAGTGCTGCTGCCCTGGACTTTATATTGGCTTTGGAATGGTGTTGTCAAGGACATACTTTCCACCAAGGCATTCACCCTAATCCTGATACTTCGGGATGTGCCGCATCAGAGGACGGTTCACATGGACACGCATTGACAGCTACAAGTGCAGTCTATGGCCATGCTCAGCTCAAACCAGCTCAGACTCAGTCACAGACGAAAGACCAAGAACCTACGTGGCAAATTCCACATTCTGAAATAGACAAGTAAGTTCATCGCTGTTCGCATAATGTTCAATTGCTGACTTACGTGATTACAGGCTCGTGAAACTCAGTGAAGACTTACCGATCGACGACGATTTCATTACGCCAGCTCAAGCTTATGCGGCCATCAAAGAGGGCGTCCCCAGCGAGGAATTGCTGAGACCTACGTTGGACTTATTGAAAGCACCACTTTCAGGCTTGGTCGGATGTCAGGGCTTTGGTGCTTTAATGTATCTCATCTTCCTGTCTTGTTGCCATTTTGTGATTATGCTAACAGCTGATGTCACCCAGGCCCACCGATGCTTTCTGGCAACAGGTTGATTCTGTTTTACAAACATTTCCTTCTTCAACCTCATGACTATAATCTTGATGCAGAATGAAGGAATAGCGAGGAGTGTTGAAAAATTTCATGGGCTTCATGCCAAACTATGTATTATATGTCGTACTGCCAGATATGCTTCGTTAACAGGGCGTTGCGCAGTCAATCAGAAGCAAAGCATGTCGTAAACGGAGCTGAAAGCGATAGCGTTATCATTTATGGGCCGTGTAACGAAATTGATGCGCGGCCGTTCGTTTTGGGTGTACAAGTTCCCGATAGGGACGTTCATACTAGATTTGATTTTAGTTTATGACTACGAACCATAGTAAGACATACTTACGGCCAAGATAATCTGCTGCTATTAAGATTTCCAGGCATAACTCCGTGGGAAAGTCCATGTCAGGCACATCTTTGGAATTTTGGTGTTTTTGATTGTAGTAGAAGTATTCGCAAACTTGCTCGAGAACGACGCCGCTGTGAAGTCGGTCAGCACGAGTGCGTATCTTCTCTGGGGAATGACGAAGCATACGTGATGTTGTCAAATCTACAAGTGTTCATCTTCGCTTCCAGAAAACCATCTCACTCGTGTCAGTTTTGAAATCACATGTTTTGACCGAGAATGTTGGACATACTTGTTGGATCGAGCATGCGCTTGATAGCTGGTGAGAGACAGGCTGCTGTTCGTTGGACGACAAATGAGAATTCGTCAGAGGACACGAGCGTCACATAGTCTGAGAGGTCTGAGGCTTCAGTGGCCATTGTTTAAAAGGGATGCGCACTTTGGTACGTATTTTTCAGAGAAAATGAAATGCAAAAAACACGGGATCGATCAAAGAAGTCGAGTCCGGCACGAGGAATGTGAAAGTGAAGGCAGACGACTTGTGGCGAACGCGTCCTAAAGTGGCAAGCGCGATTGGCTTTCAACCTAGCCGCGACTTCCAAGTCGACATGTGCTTCTGCCGTCACGGCTCCGGCCCTCGTCCTCTTCCCCTCCACCTACATCCGCGAAGCGACACGCCGTCCCTTCCACTCGGCGCATCATCACCATCATCATCATCTACATCTGCATCACCACCCGCAACTATTCCCTTTGCGCGGCTCGATTACTGCGAATCCTCATTGAAAGCCCGCGCCTGCCGCGGGGCCACCTTCTCTTCATTGTGAGAGCGTCTCTCTCTCGCCAAGTTGATCGCGCCGCGCATATTGGAACGAATACGATTCATTCCAATACTTCTATTCAACATGCCGGGACGCGATCGTTTTATCGGCCAATCGCTCGGCGCTTCACTCACTAAGCGTGTGAAAGACAGTCGGGTGCTGCTCGTAGGCGCCGGCGGCATTGGTTGCGAGGTGCTGAAGAATTTGGTGTGCTGTAGTTTTGGCAGCGGTTCTACTCCGGCAAAAGATTCATCAACATCGGAAACCGAGTCAAACGAGTTGAATACAAGCAATGATCGCAAGCCGGAAATTGTCGTGATAGATTTGGACACCATTGACCTCAGCAACCTCAATCGGCAGTTTCTCTTCCGCAAGCAGCACATTAAAAAACCAAAAGCTTTTGTGGCTAAAGAGACTGCTAGCCAATTCAATCCCTCGGTCAGCATAGATGCCCATCATGCCTCCATCTTCGACAAGCAATACAGTGTTGATTTCTTTGAGTCCTTTGACTTGGTGTTCAATGCGCTCGACAACCTCGCTGCTCGCAGACATGTCAACCGAATGTGCCTCGCCGCCAACGTACCTCTCATTGAAAGTGGCACGACAGGGTTTGCTGGCCAGGTGCAAGCGATTCAACGAGGAGTCACGGAATGCTACGACTGTAACTCTAAGCCTGTACAAAAGTCATTCCCGATATGCACCATCCGTTCCACACCATCCCAACCCATTCACTGCATTGTCTGGGCGAAGTCTTATCTGTTCCCGGAACTTTTCGGCACAAGCGAGGAAGATGCAAGCGACGTTGTGGTAACTGAGGGCGACAACGCGGAAGAGGTAGCAAAACTGAAAGAAGAAGCTGAGGCACTGAAGAATATCCGAGGACTTCTGGGCAAGGACGAATTTGCGCAAGAGGTGTTTAACAAAGTCTTTCACGATGATATTGAGCGCCTGCGATCGATGAGTGAGATGTGGCAAAGCAGACAACCTCCGACATCCCTCAAATTCGAAGAACTCAAAGGTGAACAAGGCGAGATTGAAAGTCAAGGCTCTGCTATATCTTTACAAGACCAAGGTATTTGGAGTATTCGGGAAAATCTGGCCGTGTTCTGTCACAGCTTGAGTGTGCTCTCCAAACGTGTACAGTCCGGTGAGAACGTCATTGAATTCGACAAAGACGACAAGGATACGTTGGATTTCGTTGCTTCTGCTGCGAACCTACGATCGCATATTTTTGGCATCAACTTACACAGTGAGTGGGAGATTAAGCAGATGGCTGGCAACATCATTCCTGCCATTGCAACTTCAAATGCTCTTACTGCAAGTCTCTGCGTATTGGAGGCGTTCAAAATTATGCGCGGATCACAAACGTACACCAATGGCGCACTGGCCCCAAGTTCTGCTTCCAATGCACATACCAACGGACACCATGATGATCTAATGGGCGGCGCTAGGATGGTCTTTCTACAGTCGCACAATACCGAGCGCATGGTTGCAACACAGCGACTTGTTGGTCCAAACCCGGAGTGTCCAGTCTGCTCGCCTGTATACGCCAAATTGGCTCTTCAGGAAGGTTCACTCCCCACATTAGGACAATTAGTCGATCTCTTGAAGGAGAAGCTAGGTTACGACGAATTTTCGATAACTACGGATGCGGGAATAATATTCGATCCCGATTTGGATGATAATTTGGAGAAGTCTCTGGCAGAGATGGGTATCGAAGCGAACGGCAATGGATTCATTCGCGTGGCGGATGATGCCGACGAGCCAAAGGCCGATCTCGCTCTCAGTGTGTCCAGCCAAAAGGGCACTTCTCAAGAGACTCCTGCTATGCAGCTACTCCCGACAGACATCACACTACCGCTCAAGCCAATAAAGGCTCCAGTAAAAGACGATGCTACAGCAATGCCTGGCACGAAACGCAAGAGAGAACCAGAAGAGCAAATCGACGCAGTGTTTAAAAAAGCGAAGCTTGGCGAGCAGGAAGTGCTGGTCATCGAAGATGACGGTGCGATCTTGCTAGATGATTAAAAACTTCACCACGGCAAAGAAATCGATATTTGAGATGTTAAGTGTACCAATAAGGATATCATGCGATCGGGGGAACGCATCAAGAGGCGAGTTTTATCGCCAAGATCATTGTGGCAGAAGCTGAGCCCCATCATGGAGCAAGCGAGCACGCGCGTGCAATCAAGCTCAACGAGATGAACCGTGTCATACTCTTTTGGCATTACGAGGAAATTACAGGAGACTTATGTCGGCATTGGAAATGTCACGTCTGCATCTTATTCGGCGCAACGGAGAGGTTGACTCGTATGTATTCTAAATGTACAACGGCAAACGAAATGACGTCTGATGTCGTTTGTGCTGTTGTTTATCCAACATATTATGTTCATTCAAAGTTGATCGGCTTCGTACGTGACAACTGCGACTGCTACTAATTACGTGAGCCGAATACGCTTGTAATTCGAGCTCCGTAGAAGATCTAGAGCCGATTATTAAGCTCGAAATGTCTTGTGATTCACCAATCTATAATCCGTAAATGCATCGATAGTAGACAGTAGTTGACACTGTAGGTAGCGACCGAAGCACGTGAGAGTGGCGTGTGTTGCTGACTAAATAATTGTCAGGGTCTGATGAAGTCAGAGAAAGACCGACTTTCTGAAGAAAATCATGAGCCAGCAAATCGCCAACTTCCAAATCACTACACACAACCCTCTACAGTCGCCCACCATGTCGATGGATATTGATACCGTCTCTCTGCAGCAGCGGGTGAATACCGCTGCAACTATCCTCTGTTACAACTGTGGTGCTCCGATTGACGGCACACAAGCAGCCGGTGCTCTCTGCAGTGACTGTTTGAAACTTACAGTCGACATTACCGATGGCATCGAGCGAGAGGGTGTTCTCCACATGTGCCGAGACTGCGATAGATGGCTATCACCACCCTCGCAATACGTTTCCGCGGCTCCTGAATCTCGCGAATTGCTCGCCCTCTGCTTAAGAAAACTCAAAGGCTTGAACAAGAGCAGGATTATTGATGCGTCATTTATCTGGACTGAGCCCCACTCGCGAAGAATAAAATTGAAAGTCACTGTACAACAAGAGGCTTTTGAGGGTACTGTCCTTCAGCAGACATTCGAAGTCGAGTATGTTCAACAATACAGACAATGTCCCGACTGTCAAAAATCGTATACCCACAACACATGGCGAGCCGTTGTTCAGGTTCGCCAAAAGGTCCCACATAAGCGAACTTTCCTTTTCCTCGAACAACACATTCTCAAACAAGGAGCACACAAGGATACGATCAATATTAAGGAAGTGCAGAATGGTATCGACTTTTATTTCGCTGCACGAAATCACGCCGAGAAGTTTGTCGACTTTTTGAATTCTGTGGCACCTTGCAAGGCAAAGAAGAGTCAGGAATTGATTTCGATGGACACGCATACGTCAATGAAGTCGTACAAATTCACATTCTCGGTTGAACTTGTACCTGTCTGCAAGGACGATTTGGTGGCGCTACCAATCAAGTTGGCAAAGAGTATTGGCAATATTGCACCTCTTGTTATCTGCTATCGGATAGGGACGGCTGTCAATCTTCTCGATCCAAACACCCTTCAAGTCGCCGACCTAAGCACGCCCATTTTTTGGCGGACACCATTTGCACCTCTTGCTGACGTGCAACAATTGGTCGAGTTTGTGGTTATGGATATCGAACCCATAGGCCCTGAGAGAGGTCGCTTCCTACTTGCCGAGGCCACTGTTGTTCGCGCTTCGGATCTTGGAAACAACGATACTACATACTATGTAAGAACTCATCTTGGAAACATTCTCCACCCAGGCGATAGCGCTATGGGTTACCACCTCAGTGGAACCCAATTCAATAATGAGGCGTTTGATGCCATCCAAGACTCCAAACAGTATGCAGGCATGCTTCCGGATGTAGTCTTGGTTAAGAAGCACTACGCCGGCCGCAAGAAGAACAAGACACGTAACTGGAAGCTGAAGCGTATGGGTCGCGAGGAAAGCGATATGAAGCCCCGCAAGCAAGACCAAGATCGGGACGAACTCGACTACGAGCAGTTCTTGCAAGATCTCGAAGCCGATCCAGAATTGCGTGCTGGTATGAACTTGTACAAGAACGAACAGCAAAGACAGGCCGATGCTATGAGCGAAATGGACACTGATGGAGGTGATGATGAAGGTCTTCATATCCCCATGGATCAGCTTATTGATGAGATGGGTGATATGGGTATGGAAGACCATGAAAGCGAGGAGGAAGATGATGATGATGAAGAATAGAAATTGATTGGGTGTGTGGGGTTTATGAAGAGTGAATGCTCATGACTTGATTCACTCTTGCTTGGACATGAATTCAAGCGGTGGAGTTGGCGGCGTTGTCATTTAGAGAGGGTCGAGATTGTCGTCTTGCTGCTGGGGCTAGATGATTGCCATGGAATGAATGAACAATTTTTTTTGTCTTTACAATTTCTTTTACATCGCTATTGTACTCGGTTCATGTGTATTGCTGAATTTGAATAATGCGGCTCATTAACATTAGATTTGTATTGACCCGAGCACGAATTCATTCCATGTCAAAATAGACCATCATTCAATATCCACCCAAAAAGTCAAGTTTGGCGTGTGTCTCGGGAAAGGCCGTTCAAAAGGTTCTGGCTCCCGTCTCACCACACCACCAACCTCCTTGCATGATCGCAAAATTCACCTCTCCAATCACCGCCTTTCCAAACGTCCCTTTTTTATTCTTTCCCTCCCCAAAAAAAACAAAATTGAGAAAAGAGAAGAATTCCATTCCCAATGAGCGACGACGAAGCAGATCCCGAATTCCTGGAACTTTTGCGCCAGAGTCTAGGCATCAAACCGACGAATCCGGATGAGATTCCCTTTGAGACGGGTATGTGAACAGCTGTGGTGAACGGATGATGCGCTTTTCGTTAGTCCGTAGCTGTGTGGGTGGTGATGTGCCGCTTCCTGCATTGGCTCAATGCAGCCGAGATTGGACCACTGCAAACACACTCGATCGAAAAACGCCGCGCACGACATCCATCCCAACGTCCAGCACGACTAATTTTCTCTTTCCCACTGTTAGGCGTTTTGCGCGATGCAGAGTTCATCTATGCCAATTCCGTCGATGTCTCGATTGATATGGTCGGGACGAAAACCGCCGCCAGGACGATTTATGCCCTGATGCAGGCGCGCGGATACTCGACTCAGACGTGGAGCACGCACTCGCTGCATCCGACGCGGCTGGATGGGTTTTCCGACCTGGAGATTGTGAATTTTGTTTTTACCATGGATTTGTTGAATTTTTCGTACGTTCAAACTTTGCCCCCTCATCTGTTTTCTTGTTGTGTTTGAAGCCGGGGTGTTTGCTCATATGATGTTTTGGGTTAGGTTCTGGTCGGAATTGTCTGATGAGGCTCGCTATCAAGTCGAATATCGAGGTTCGCGTTGGACGGGTTATAATAGTTTGGTGGCGAGTTTGAGACGTGCGCTTGATGCTGGTGTGCCTATCACCACCCCGAGGTTTTGGACCAGTGCTGAGGCCACGGATGAGAATCTTGGTTTGGTGTTTTTTGGTGCTACGAATGAGAAGATTCCGCTTTTGAAGGAGCGCATTGATATGCTTCGAGAGGCTGGTCGGGTTTTGCACGAGGTATGGAGTTGTTCATGAGTTGGGTATATGCTTGATGCTGACTTTTGGAAGAATTTCGGCGAGCCTGAATGTGATCTTGAAAGTGATGTTGTGGCAGAGTCGCAAGATTTTGACGACGTTAAAGAAGCAACAGCTGAAGAAACTAATGGGGCGTCGACGATATCACGGTCTGATCGGGAAGATGACCCGGTCAGTGTACCGAATGTAGAGTCGATACCTGTTGAAGAGACACAATCTTGCACCGAGCCAGGTCCATCACTGAACGAAGACGAACAACCTATAAACACCAATGACGACGAAACGAACGATAGCACAACAAAATCAACATCAGAAGAGTCGACAACAGAGCCAAAATCACCATCAGAACCATCGGCACCATCGACTCTCCCCCCCAAACCCGACTTTTCAATCATCAGACTAATAAAAAAAGCCGACCACTCAGCAGGCAAACTCGCCAATCTCCTCGCCAAACACTTTGCCGGATTCCGAGATGAAGCCCGTTTTGACAATCGCAAAGTGCGGATTCTCAAAAGAGCGCAAATTTTCGTCGCGGATTTATGGGCTGCGTTCAAAGGACAAGGATATGGAGAATTCCACGACATTGACCAATTGACCATGTTTGCGGGTAAGTCCATCAAGTACACCATTTGTCGGCGAAGAAGCCCAATTGACATGAAGTGAAACACACGCAGATTACCGTATTCCACAAATGCTTCACTCGCTAGGCGTACTCAATTACAGTCCAACACTGGCCTATCACATTAAAGACCAGAAATTGTTGCCGAGCGGCCATAGCTGGGAAATCCAACTGCGCGGCTGTAGTATCTGGGCGGTGGAACTGATTCAACGCGAAATTAAGCAGAGTCATCCCAAGACGGCTGGCAGGGTCAATGCCGTCTTGATTGATTTCTTTCTCTACGATCTCGCCAAGGAGCGCGAGTATGGTGCCGATGGCGGTTTGGCTATGGGTCATCATCGGACCAGGAGTATTTGGTACTAACTAGAGCACGCCACTGAAAGGCAAAGATGTTCATTATTTTGCTTGTTGACATGGATGATGAGGGTTCATTTGGCGCTGGTGGAATGGGTGGATAGATGGGTGTCTGGCTGGGCTATGGACGCCACGACCGGATATTGGATTTTCGGCAAAGGGGGAGGGAGGGGGTGTTAAGTGATGCAAGTATACTATTATGATCCAAGCTGTCCACGACTCTATCAAGGAAACGTGAAGATTTTTTTTTAAAATGTGTGTAATTCGCCCCCCGGAGCCAATAGTAGGCACTAAGTAGGGCTGAAGACAAGCTATGCCAATGGTGTGGCAATGTCGTGTTTGTCCGAGCTTTATTAGGAAGTCGGGCCGGCGGGACATGGGCTCGTTATGTGTACCCGGCGTCGAAGTCCGGGTGGTCGGTGTCTCATATATTTCGGTCTAGAAGCAGAGTGAAGAGCAGTGGAAAGGAAATTGTTAGTCTTGTATTTGAAGCGTGAGTGGATGGACATGGACTGGGGTTGATATGAAGGGGTTTAACGGGCTTGTCAGGCGATGGATGGATGGATGGGGCGGGGTGTTATTGCAGGAGAGAGTGTTATGGAGTGGGCGGTGGGTGGTTAGACAGTGGGCGGTGGGCGGTGGGCGGTGGATGGATGATACAACACTAACAAACATGTAGGCAGTGGAGGAGATGCAGGATGGGATGTCGTGCATGGAATACGGACGATGCAGGCATGATTGTTGGCGCTCGTGTTGTGTCGTCATACTGTATGTACGAGGTGGATGGAGATGGATATGCACGAATATCACATACACACAACATATATACTGTATAGTTAAGTTATACATACTTACATACTGCACATGATAGAATACATGGATTCTCCACTGAAAGTTGCATGGTGAAACTCGTCGTTTGGTGGTTCGACGTCGACGCCTGGTGAAACTCGGGGCCAGCTGCAGGAACCAGCGTTTCCCGGCTGTGATTGGCTGCTGCCTGGGACGCGCCGCACGCGCCGGGGGGGGGCAAGTCTCACAGCCGCGTCCAGCGCCGTCATTGGCCGTTTTGTGCACATCATTATTCCCGTCTAGCCCGATGCAGTCTATGCAACAGGTACAGCCCATGCACGGCGTCGGCCACTCCAGCTCGCGCTGAGCCCCCGGCGGAGCGCCGTCGTGTGCGGTTCTCTGCCTTCTCTGCTTTCTCGGCGGTGATGATCAACAACTGGTCGTGTTTGCCCCCGTCATAGCACCTCGCCACGCTGCTCCAACATGGCCCTCGTCCGTGTGCAAACGCCGCCATTCGCTGCCTCCGCGCCCCGTAGCCCACCCCGTCCGGTGGGTCGCACCTGCTGCTGCTGCTTTGCGCCTGCACCTGCCTGCATCTGCGCAGGTGAATGACCATGACCCTAGCCTCAGTTAGCCATCGTACTGTACTGCCCTCGCCATAGAAAGCTCTTGTTCCTCCCACTCACTCCCTCTTCCTCTCCATTCACCATCGTCCACGCTCCTTCTTCGTCCTCGTCCATTCACTCTTTTCTCTTGCCTTCTTCCCACGTCGCCAGTCGACACCACACTCTCTTGATCCACCAACATCACCGTCCTTACTTGACTGCTTCGACAGCATCTTCACGGAACTGGTTTCTGTACATTTCACACAATCTCTCCCATCATCAACCATCCCACCAACAGTCAACATGCGTTCCTTCGCCGTCTTCTCCCTCGCCGCTCTCGCCACCGTCGCCACCGCTATCCCCCACGCCGTCAACCATCGCCATGTCTTTGCTTCTTCGCTCGCTGGTCGTTCGATCATGGATGGTAAATGCAGTGCCACGGACGGCAACTGTGAACCCGGCTACTGCTGCTCCCAGTATGGTTACTGTGGCAAGACGTCCGATTACTGCGGCACCGGATGCAATCCTGCTTTTGGTTCTTGTGACTCGGCTCAGGCTTCGGCTGCTCAGTATACCTCTGCCCCTGCTCAGTATACTTCTGCCCCGGCTGAGAGTAAGGATCATCCGCCGTCAACTTCGTTTTTTACTCAGGTTTTCACCACGACTATGACCCGTGCTTCATCGTCTGATGTCGTCTATTCGACTCCTAGTGCGGCTCCTGTTTCCAGTGCTGCTCCCGTTTCTAGCGCTGCCCCTGTTTCCAGTTCCGATCCTGTTTCCAGCTATGCTCCCGTCTCTAGCTCTGCCCCGGTCTCCAGCTCTGCTCCGACTTTTACTACCTCTTATGCTCCCGCCCCAACTTCAACCTCTACCGGCAGCAACTCATACAAGGTCTACACTGGCGATGGAACCACTAGCGCCGGCTGGCCTTCTCAAGACTCCTGGGTTGACTTTGACAGCATGTGGTCCGCCAACATGAAGCTCATTTCCATCTCCTGCACTGAATTCAATCAACCCAACAACTCCGACCAGGAGAGTGAAGATGTCAAATCCGCCATTCAGAGCATTGCCTCCTCTTCCGGTGTCGACCCTCGATTCATCCTCGCAATCATGATGCAAGAGAGCAAAGGCTGCGTTCGCGCTCCAACCACCAACTACGGCGTCCGTAACCCCGGCCTCATGCAATCCCACGATGGTACCGGCACCTGCAACGACGGCTCCGTTCAGAACCCCTGCCCATCCAGCTCCATCACCCAAATGATCAAAGATGGCGCAACTGGTACTGCCGCAGGTGACGGTCTTGAACAAACCCTCTCCGAAGCCAACTGCAGCGATGTCAGCAAATACTACAAAGCCGCTCGCATCTACAACTCGGGTTCAATTGCCGCCGGTGGAGATCTCGGCCAGGGTATCGCCACTCACTGCTACTCGAGCGACATTGCCAACCGCTTAACTGGATGGGTTGATGCAGCTACTACCTGTAACTTGTAGTAACTCTCTACAAAAGCCCCGACTTGCTCTCGGGTAGAGCAAGTCTAGCTACGAGCCTCGCCAAAATGCTCAACAGCTACGACGACATGAATCTTCGCTTCGTATATTTGCCTTCTTTCTGCCTTCTTTTTTACAAAAAACTTCCTCCGTTTGGACAACGGCGATGGATCGTGGATCGAGATCGGACAACAAGCTAGTCAAACTTCCTGGTGCCCGGTCTCTTTACCTTTTTTTTTCATGGTGGACTCCATTGCTTAACTGCATGCGTGGCGCATCTTTCAGGAACAGGAATCCTTGTACCTTGCCATTTTTTTTTCAGCGAGCGAGCGAGCGAGTGAGCTACTTCCTTGTACTATTTTGAGGGGAGGAGCATTTGAGGTGGTGGTTGCTTGGTTAAGTTGGACCGGTTGTGTATATATTACAGACAGTGGTCAGACAAAGAACTTTTTGTATACACATTACAATGGTCAGACAAGAAGAACGTTTTGTATAAAGTACAGTTGTGAGAAATTTTGTATATGAATACAGTGGTGAGACAAACAAGTGGTGTATAGAGAACAATGGTAAGAATCTTTTGGATATGAATTTCAGTGTCAGACGGAACTTTTATATAAAGGACAATTGTGAAAAGTTTTTGTTTATGAATACAATTGTCAGACCGTGAATTTTTGTGTACAAATCACAATCATGGAAATCTTTTAATTATATATAACTTGACAATTGGGAGAATATCTTGTTCTCTACTGACGATAACTATTTGTTTCTTCTCGCTGTTTTGTATCTTCTTGTTCGTCGCGTTGTGTTTCGTCATACTACTCCTATCGTCGTCGTTTCCGTTTTTGTTTTTTCTCGTCTTCTATTGAGGGGGAAATGTAGCTTGAGGATAAACTGAGCCTGGGAAGTGGTATATATGTCGTGAAGACCTGTCATCTGCAAACAGAAATGAAGACATGAAGAAATAAAAGATATCATCACGAGTAACTATTTTCAAATCTAAAAGTTTAACCAACTCTGGCGTCAGAATCGTCCATTCATAGAATATTACCCTTTTCACCCGTTGTCAAACATTGCAACACCACACAGATCATTCCACAAAACAATCCAGATCATACGCGACTGGACCAGACCAGGACGAAATCAAGTCGAGCCAAATCGACTCGACTCCAGCTTCGCAGAAACTCCGCTGAAAATCATTTTACGCCTGTCTTTATTTACACCCATCCCCAAACAACCACAAACCCCACCATAAACCCCACAAATAAACTCCCCCCTTTAACCGATTTCGCTCCTCCCGTTTTCCCGGTCGATTGCGCTTCTCCTGCTATACTCGTCTGACTCGCAGACGACCCTAAGCTCGCAGCCGACCCTGAAGTCGTCTGTGGCGTTTGCGTTGTCCCCTCTACTACCACCGTCGAACCATCCACAACAAGCGTTGACCCTGATCCATCAAGGAAATACGTCGTGCCGCTGATAATAGTACTTTGACCTGGAAAGACCGTTTTGCCAGAGATGACGAGATTTGATGATGGGTTTTCGGTGATGGTCTCCCCGTTGAAAGTGAAGATGCCGCCGGGTAAAGTGTTTGGACGGGTTTGTAATGTCTGTGTTACGCCGTTGATGATGAGGGCTGAACCGGATGGGTCGAGGGAGAATGTCGTTCCTGAAAGAACGGTTTGGCTGCCTGGGAGCAATGTTGCGCCTGCGATTATCACGCCCGATGATGGATTTTCAGTCAGCGTTTGGCCCCCCACAGTGAAGATTCCGCCGGGTGTCGGATTTGAGGGCGAGGTTTGTAATGTCTGCGTGACGCCATTGACGACAAGGGCTGAGCCCGACGGGTCAAGAGAGAATGTCGTTCCTGCAATGACGGTCTGACTTCCTGGCTGAAGAGCTGTGCCGCCAATTGTCACTCCTGCAGACGAGTCTGGGGTAATGGTCCGTCCGTTGACAGTAAATACACCTCCTGTAGCCGACGCACCACCTCCGACAATAGTTTGTGTGTCCCCGTTGACAATCAACGTTGACCCGGCTGAGTCAAGCGATATGGTATTTCCAGCGACCGTAATCGCACTACCGCCAGGAGCAAGCGTTTGAGATCCAATGATGAATTGCGAGTTGGAGTTTTGCGTCACGGTAGAACCAGCCACGGTGATGATTCGTCCAGGTGGATTGGTAGAAGATGCTGCCGCTTCGAATGATTTAGTGTTGCCTGCAACAACAAGAGCACTCGATTGAGCTACTACGGTTCCAATTCCTTGAAGTACTGTCGTCGCGCCGACTTGGACGGTTGCGGAGCCAATTACAATGTTGTTGGACGATTTGACTGCCGTTACGACTTGGCCGTTGTTGCCATTTACGGTAAGCACTGATTTTGGTAGATCAGAAGACTTGACGGCACTACTAGCCGTAGCAGGACCATTTGCAGGCAGGTCCTGTTTGGTTGTCGACTGTGTCACCCCGATGATACTTGCGATAATGTCACCAACTCCTTGGGTCGTGCTTTGGGCGACTTTTGGTGTAGTTGACGCCGGTGCGGCGGATATCGCTGTCGTCTTGCTGTTTGCCGGTGATGATGGGTCATTCAAGAGGGACTTTGGTGTTGGGATGGTCACATCTGAGCTTCCCACTGGAGAATTAAAGTTCGGAGTTGGAGTCCCCGTCAACGAAGATACAGGCGCATTAACAGGCGTCGTCGGTCCTGCTATAGTATTGACTGGCTGCAGTGCTGACGGCGGGTCGAAGAATAATCCTCCGTCTGCTTCTACAGAACCCAAGTAGAAGGTGCATGGTAAACCTGGATATTCATCCTCAAAGCCAGCTGATGGAAATACGGTGGCGAATTCAGTCGGTACTGCAAGAGCCGGATTGTAATCGTCCCAAATGGTCGAACAACGATTATCGGTTGCGTACTGCATAAATGTCGAGTAGTCGGATCGGGTCCATAGTTGCGGAAGGTCATCATTGGTGAAGCACTTTGGTTGGCATCGATAAGCTTCAGCAGGGACGGGCTGATTAAGATTTGCGTAGTTCATTGACATAGGAGGCCCAAAACCGCCACCAATCTTTCCACATCGACTACTAACTGCAGTGGGAGCCAAAGCCAGTAGAGTTTCTTGATATGATGAAATAGGATAATCTCCACTGTCAACCTGCCAAAGTCCCTTGAACTCCATGTACACAGTTGGACTGGTCAGTGTGGTATTCATATAAACGACAGTGTTTGGGGATCCAGCGATAGTGGGTGTCGGAGTGATAGTAGAGCCATTCCCAAGACAAAGATTTCCTGATACTGTTTCAACTGGCCAGTAAAGTAATCTTAAAGATGCTGTTTGAACTGCACAAGCAGCATTACCCAACACCATGGACGTATGATTCGCGGGAACAGCTGCGCCACAAATTGGTGGTGTAGGGAACGGAACTTGAGGTAGATCTCGGCTTCCTGAATTCCATGCGTCAATGTAAGCATCGTACGCACTGATAGAGGTCGTGTATTCACTGCTCAATTCTGAGCATTGCATTGGCGGTATTGTACATGTGGGAGCCGAGACATTTCGAGAAACGGGTGTAGTTGTAACAAAGGTCTTGATATAAGTCACAGCAGGGGTGGTGTCTATCGAAGTGATTGTGGTGCTGCCATTCAGCCTGGGGTAGCCATCGCACAGAGTAAATGGCTGGGGGCTGTCCAAGAATGTTTCCGTCCAGGCTGATCGAGTAACAGTGTAACTAATACTCGATGTACTTGTTGTGAATGTAGAATCCGAAACATAAGTTTGCCCATAGTTTGCAGCCCACTCTTGTTTTGCAGCATTGCAAGATGAAGCAGAAGCCATGCTAGTTTTATTTGAAGCAGAAACGGTTAATCCGGTGCCGAGCGGTGCTGTTCCCGTATAAGTCGTGGTTGCGTTTACTCCTGAAAGTTGGGGCCCTGTTCCGAGAGGAGCAGACATGGGAGGAGGATGGACCACGAAAGCAATTGTCGATTTAATATAGCTAGTAGTGATACTTTGTGTCGTTGCTCCACTGCTGGATGTTCCGTTTTGCGAGGAGGACACAATAGCCGCGAGGGTGTTCGTTTGGGAATCTGTTAGGGTCTGTGATGTCGAGGTTGTGCTTTGATCTGTTTTCGATACACTAGCAGAAGACGAATCAACTGCATGGTTTGTTGAGTTGGATGCAGAGCTACTACTGAGAGAAGTTGTAGATGCCCCTGTACCAAGTAACACGGAGGTAGTATTTTGTCCATCTCGTCCTCGAATGTACGGTCCATGAGAAGCTCGAAGAGCCAACTCAGCTAGTGTGAAATGGAAAGAACCCGAGAATACAAAACAGAAGTAGGATAGGAGCATGGTTACAACGATTGTGGGGGTAAGAAATTGGTGAAACGATAATTACACAAAGTGCCGCATACCCGTGAATCAATCCATTACAAGTAAGAGACGAGGTGGATCTGGCCTCAAAGGAAGGGTAGTCTGATATGATGCGTACTCTATGACAACAGAGTGGTGTGTTGTGCAAAAGGGATGTTCCGGTCCTGCGACTTCAAGCTCAGCCCTGCCAAGTGGCGTGGCATGAGCTCAACTCTTGTCACTGTGTGGTCCAGTACTTTACACAGCCTTTCACATTCCAGCTTGACCACTTGTTCTGAGACATGGAAATCACCAATGAATTGGCCCAGGCACTCAGATGCAGCGGCGTGGGGCCACCGCTGCTTCTCAGCACTCCGCCACTGAATGGCGAGGCCTCAGTCATGGTTGGTCGGAGTGATTATACCTCATTCTGAGATATCATGACAGGACTTGGGCTTCCTCAGTTAAGATCTTCTGATATCCGCCGTGGATGAGTGTAAGAAATGCGTCGACTAGAAAATACACATTGCAGACAGGCTCAAGCATGCTCAGGTGATCAGGTCGGAGGGTTGGCATGATACAATGACATCTCGGATTATGAACGAAAAGAATGTGTGCGTGGTTGACCAACCATATCAATCCGTGCAACACACATAGTCGAGTAATTCGGTGCAATTACCCCGATTGTGACGACGAGTTTCAAAAGATGCGTAACGTCGCACAGGAGGATTGAGGATGTGAACTATGGTACGCGTAACCCAAGTCCCGACGGTCTGAGATGTACTGCGTCATAAGCCATAATCCTCATTGGCCGGAGTCCGCTCCATAGCATGTGAAAAGTTGCGGAGCCAGCAAAGAAGGCTTCATTCAACCATACGCATGTTCCTTGTGCGTCGCCAGCTTTTAACTCTCCCCTGTGCCATCTGGAAGCCATTTTTTGTCTCCACCATGGCTCAGAAACGCCAATTCAACGAGGGGAAGCGACATTTCAAGAAGAACAAGAAGCAAAAGACCACCTCCGCAGTCGCCGACGGTTCCAATGAAGAAGTCTTACTCGCCGATATCAAAGGCCTTTTGATCAGCAAAAGAGATGGGAGTGAAGAAGCAGGGGAATCTGAAAACACTCTCCCGGATACTTTCACTGAATTAGACGTCACAATCTCAGAACTATCCTCGACAGGCGACGGTCTGGCGAATGTAAATGGCCACATCTATGTCGTTCCATTTTCTGCCCCAGGAGATGTTGTTACAATCAAGGTCATCAAACACTTTGAATCGCAATCATACTCACTCGCCGATTTCGTGAAAGTCGTAACACCTGGACCACACCGCACCGAGACTCCTAAATGCCGCTACTTTTCGAAATGCGCCGGTTGCCAATTTCAATATCTGCCATATAGTTACCAGCTCGACCACAAGCGTCGCATTGTTGAAAAGGCGTTTGCCAATTTCTCCAATCTTCCTGCATCATCCGTCCCAACAGTGGGTGGGACTATTGCATCTCCATTGCAGTATGGTTACCGTACGAAGCTCACACCACACTTTGATGGGCCACCTGGAGGCAGGAGAGACAGACGCCATGGAGAAGCAGTATCCTGGCCAGAGGTGCCTCCGATTGGATTCATGCTGAAAGGCACTAGGAAGACTTTGGATATTGAAGAATGCCCGATTGGCACAAAGGCTGTACAGCTTGGAATGAAGAGTGAACGAGCCAGGGTGACGAAGGAAATTAATAAATACCAACGAGGAGCGACATTGTTGCTACGAGAAACAACAGAGCGTGTCAAGAAAGTTGCAGACTCGGAGAAAAAAGACAACAAGGTCGACGAAGACGTCGTGGTGGAAGACCGTGGCGAGGTTTTGCACCGCAAGAGCTGTATTACCGATCCAAAGGCTGTATCGACGGAATATATTGACGACTTCCGTCTTGACAACCCTGCTGGAGCATTTTTCCAGAACAACAACTCCATTCTTCCTGTTATCACGCAGTATATTCGTGAAAACATCCTCGGACCAAACCAATCAAGCGCCGAATCGTCAACCACAAAACCTCTGATCAAGAATATGATTGACGCTTATTGCGGTTCTGGTTTCTTTACAATCAACCTCTCTCGCATGTTTAACCAGAGTATCGGAATTGATATTTCTGCGCAATCGGTCGAATTTGCCACCAAAAACGCTGCGCTCAACAATCTTCCATCCGACTCAACTAAATTCATCGCAGGAGATGCTAGCAATTTGTTTGCCTCTGTCAGCAACGATGAATTCCCACCAGCCGAAACAGCCGTAGTTATTGATCCATCGCGTAAGGGCTGCGATCAGAACTTTATTCGCCAGCTGATTGATTACGGCCCAGAAAGGCTATGCTATGTTAGCTGCAATGTTCATACACAGGCTAGGGATATTGGTTGGCTGGTTGGCGGACTACCAGCAGAGGACGGAGACGAGAAGAAAGCTCGAGATGGCATGTATGAGATTGAGAGTGTTAGGGGCTTCGATTTCTTCCCACAAACTGGACATGTTGAAGGTGTTGCTATTCTCCAGAAGAAGAAAAAGACGGGTTCAGGCGAAGCAGCTGCCTCAGATTAATCTTGCTCCAGCGTAATATACACTCACACCTCGTTTGTCGTACTTGTCTTCCATTTCAGCAACTCCCGAATTCTACACTTTGTCTGACTTCTAACTGCTTAATTAATTTTCTCACAAGCTCAAACACGTATTTGACTTGTATGCAAATGCCACCATGGCTGTCCTCGATGACGTAAGATGCGCTAACAAGATGTCCCTTCCTTCTATGACGAAAAGGGAAATAGCCGGAGGGACACCGCTCTGATCAAAAGACTGAGATCTCTACAACAAATTCGACATATACCCCCACCATGTTTAATTGGGTTAAACAAACGTAGGTGCACAGACTATACACGTTCTCGCGAACTGCAGCTGACAGATCACAGGGTCGGTGTTACCGAGCCGGTCTACGGACCAACAGCCATCCAGTCTGTCGCAGAACAAACCAAGGATACGCCATGGACCGAAATCACCAGAGCTGATCATGCGTGGGAATGCATGGACTCGACGAATGTTGAGTGCAAGACCTTTTACATGACTAGCGACGATGGTCACATCGGTATGGTCCAAGTCATTTACAGTAACGTCATGTAAGGAACCCTCTACCCCGCTACATCATGAGACGAGATATACTAACTGTAGCCAAGGGGCATCCGAACAACGGCACAGTTCAGTACAAAGATCTTCGCAAACTCCTCAGAGAACGACCCTCGCAAGGAGCACTTGTGGTGCTCGGACAACCTTTCCAACTTTTCCTTCTCAGCCGACAAGACGAATTTCAAGGCCGATGGCTGCTCGATGGAGCTAAGTGAAGATGGAAAGACATATACGGTCAAGTCGACAATCAATAAGCAGAGCGTGGTCAACTTGACCTTTACCACCCTCACTCCAGGCTGCGTCGTTGGCAAGGATGGCATCAGCAACTTTGGTACTGATCCAGAAAAGCCATGGGGCAGAATGAGACATGCTTTCTGGCCAAGATGTAAGGTTGAGGGTAGCATCATGACACAGCAAGGACCCGTTGACTTTACTGGTAAGGGTCTGTTCATTCATGCTCTCCAGGGTATGAAGCCTCATTTCGCCGCCGCCAAATGGAACTTTTGCGATTTCCAGTCGCCTACTTACTCTGCGATCCTCATGGAGTTTACGACTCCTCCTTCCTACGGCGAGACATCGGTTGCTGTTGGTTGTATCGCTACTGACGATGGTATCATCTTTGCTGGTGCCTCACCAGTGACCAAGGTTGAGCACACTGAAGTCAAGGGAGATGCCGACAATGACTGGCCCGAGCCTGGTGCGATCAAGTTCTCGTGGGAGGGAGCTGATGTCAAGGCTGAGCTGGCTGGTAACTTGACAAGAGTTGATCGAGTAGATGTCATGGGCGAGCTTCCCAAGTTTGTCAAGCAGATCGTAGCTGGAGCTGCAGGCACCAAGCCTTATATTTACCAGGTTAGTCACATATTTGCTTCTGGAAATACAAACAATGCTAACTTCGCTCGCAGTACACGCCCAAGTTGGTAATCAAGGTCAAGAACGGCAGCGAGGAGAAAGAAGAGGAAGGACAGCTCTTTATGGAGTCTACTTTTATTTCTTAAATCATTTAAGAGGCGGAGGAAACATGCATATAGATTCTTCGAGGCACTGGCACCGCATGCTGAATAGTACAGTATGTAGCAATAATAACGATGAATACAAGCTCAGTCATGGAGAAACTAGCAGCAGTGCTCGCTTCACTTGGAATTGACGTGCTTGACTTACCTTGCTTCACTCACCGTTCGACCAGCGGCCCCAGCCTCTCTACTCATATCATTCAGCAACAACATTGTCTTCTCGCCCTCTATCTTTCGATTCCATCCACATTTCTTCCATCCTCTCTACCAGACATCTAAAATGTTCCAATCCAATATCTCGGCTCCTAGCCAGCAATCCCAACCCTTCCAAAGCAAAACGCAACCAGTCCGCTCACTCGGCATGGGCAGAGACAAAAACGTCAGGCACAACCGCCACCGGTCTGTCTCCTCACCACTCACCTCCATACCCAAAAGCCCCCAACCCATCCTGACACTCTCATTAGTAAAATCGTCCGTGACACCATCCAAGGCGTCACCAAAGGCGACATCCGACGTTTAGCCCGCCGAGGCGGCGTCAAACGCATCAGTTCCGATGTATACACCGGTATGCGAACGGCTTTACGGTGTCGTCTTGAAGAGGTATGTCGCTTTTCGAACAAAATGCAAAGGGGTTTTGTTAATGTGTTGGGTATGGTAGATTTTGAAATTGGTTTGTTTCGTTTTGGAACATCGTGGTCGCAAGACGGTCACTACGCTTGATGTCGTTTTTGTGCTTCATCGGCTTGGTTCGCCGATTTATTTGAGTTGTCCTTCTTCCGCACGTGGGTTTTGGGGGTGTTGTGCTAAGATTTTTTTGTAGGGGTTTGGTGGTGCGGATCGGGTTTGAATGTTGGAGGTGATCGGACTTGGTTTGATCATCTATGATTGGAAGGACTACGTGGACCTTACAATGCTTGTCGTTATGGATCAGTGATTATTGAAGACGAGCAAGGGGTTGCAACAGTGTTGTCATCAGGATACTGAAGGTCTTAGACAGTCAGGGGCGATGATTTGAATACTCGTTTCGTCGTTGATTAATATAATCCAAACGCATCAAAAAACCACAACGCTAAATAATAAACCAAAAAAAGGCCATTGACCACACCTCTTCACCCATCTAACTCTAACTATAAGGATCAGGTCCATACGAATCATGTTCATTCCCAGCACTCCTACTCATCCGTCCAGCACTCGTCTTCAACTGACCACGACTCGCATCGACAATCGGCGAAGCCCACATTTTCTTCCCCGTAACCTCATCCGTAAACGACGTCGTGGTGGACATGATGCCTCCGGGATGGCTATTACTGTAAATCGCCTCATAATGCGCCTGGGGCACATGATAGGTCTCGTGATAAATGCTGATATGAGGATACTTCTTGGTCATCTTATTAAACCACACCCAAGCCTCGCGATGCAAAGGCGAGTGAGCGAATTTATGCAAGCCTTCCACGGTGCGGAAGTATCCGACCATGAGCATTTCATTCTGCGTTTCGCGCGCCGAACTATTAATCCAGCTCGTCATGCCGAGAAACCCGAATTCGTCCTCGTGCGCTTCGAGATCCTGCACCATACGCGGGAAGTACGCGCCGAATTCTTTGAATCCCGGCGCGAACAGGCCAAGAGGATGATTGCAGCGCGTGCCGATGAGGAAGACGACGACATCGCTCGACGCCGGTTTGGCGCCGTAATGTCCTGCGGTATCGGGGAATTGCGCGGCGAATTTGTTCATGATCACGCCGTCCATGTACGGGTTCCGCATCCAGCCCACGGTCATGGCGTACGTGACGAACAGCCGGTAAAAGAGCACTGCTATGGCCGGCACGAGCGCGATTCGGCCAAAGAGGAGTAATAGACCGCTTTGCGCTACGGCGCCGGTACAGAGCCATGTTGTCAGGCTGAAGTTGTCGCGGAGTAGGATTTTTAATCCGGCTGGGCCGAAGAAGGCGGATCGAGGTCTTTTGTCCTTGGGCGGGACGAGTCCGATGAATTCTTTGGGTGAGGCCATTGGAGTTTAAAGGATGCAAGAGGGGGGAGAAAAAGTGTGCGTGGTTGAAAACGACTGAGGTCGATATCGCGGTGTGCTTGGTTGGGTTATACAGCGTTCTTTAGTAGCTCGGGTACGTTGTATGATTTATGCCAGTGCTATACTTGAGTTTAAAAAAGAAAATGCTGATATGGAGAGAGAGAGATATATAGTCTATCAGCATATCTATAGTCTCCTCCACTCTGTCCTCTTCGTCGTCTTCGTACGTAACTCAACTTGCTAGGGCTGAACGTGGACATCACCTGAGAAAGTCACCTCTCCCTCCACTCCACTCTACTCCACCAGCTCGCACGTAAATGGGGGTTTTAGCGCAAGAGTCGGATAGACTGAGCGCGCTGGGCATCACGCCAATTCTCGTGGACCTTGATGCTCAGTCGATGGAGCGGAACAACCCTGGCCGCTCCGGCTAGACTAAATATCTTCGGCCGTAAAGAATGACACGTTGTCAGCCACGACAGCTCCGTCTGGAAGCTGATAGTCATACATACAATGAAAAGATAATTATTCAGCTCATCTACAAGTCACCACTTCGATTCACTAGTATGTACGGGACAAAAAAACGACGAATATTGCTGTTCTCTGGTAGAGACAGGTCAGGAGAAGAGTCGGCGTCAGGGTTTGGCCGATCGGTGCATGTCACGCCGATTTTGATTGGGCTGTTTGGTCGATTCGGGGGTAGACCTGTAGGTAAACCTGTGGGAGACCTGTAGGAAGAAGATCTGAAGAAGTGGCTGCTTGCAAGGTGCATGTACCGCTTAGAGTACTTGATCTGTATGTACAAGTACATCAAGTATATAATAAAACTCAATTGCCGCTCTGGATTCTACTGCTATTGAAAATACTATACCGAAGAACGAGACGACATAACCTAGTCATACATGTGGCTCTCTGCGAAGTAAAAGTTGTCGAAGTACATAATAAATGAAAACTCGAGTGAGAAAATACGTGCATATATCAAATGTTCGTCCAAAATAGCCGTTTCTCATGACTGTCATTGAAGTAATTATATATAAATCATGTGAGAGAAAGTGACAAAACTGCTCTCTTTGGCAGACGCTTCAATCCGACGTCGTCATTTGGACTTGGTTAAATAAAGTCATCGCCGCTGAATCCTCCAAATGGATTTGGTGGTCCGCCAAAGGGATTCGGGGGACGACCGCCCATACCCGCTCCTCGCGGATGACCACCCATACCAGGTCCAACAGGGTCATAGCGACTACCAGGAGGGACTTGAGGGTTATAGCCACTACCTCTCTGGCCTTGTGCAGCGAACAAAGGGTCGTCGAATGTAGGATGCATACCACCTCCACCCCTTGGTCCTCCAAGTCCAGGACCAAGACCGCCTCTCATGGGATCATTAGGACCAAGACCTTGAGGGTAGAGATCTCTATCCCCGATACGAGGATATCCGGCACCGGGAAGACCTCCGCGTGGTGGACGCAAAGTCTCATACTCGTCTTCAAACCCCGGCATTGGATCTGGCATCGGTCCTCGAGGTTGACGGGGTTGAGCGAAGGGATCATGGAGAGGATATGGACGAGCTGGGGGATCTCGTTCGTCACGAAGCGGATCGTGTGCAGGTCTTTGAGGCTCGCGATGTGCTGAGCGCGACTCACCAGTTTCTTCATATCCTTCCTTGTGTATGGCAGGCGCAAGTTTCTGTATCAATTTCACTTGAAGCAAGCTACCCAAATCGCTGAGCCTTCCAGCAGAAATGAAGACATCCTGGATCTTCTTGGCAATTTCCTCCGAGCTGCTATTCTCAGTTACTGGGGTTGCAGGCAAATTACCATCAGAGACGAATTCTTGCGTTTTGACGTCAAATGTGCAAGTCTTGTCGTCACCAATAGCCATGCCCATAACAACAGCAGTGGAGCCCATACGGCTGACTTTGAGCAAATACTCCATACTGCTCTGCGAGTGAGCATATCGAAAAGCATAACTTCCATTCAAAGCATTCCACTGCTCAGGCAAAGGCTGAGTATGCGTATTGTCGGAGTGAGCTTCAATTTTGTGATCTTCACCGAGGCCGATGAGGCGGAAACCTACGGCCAGCATGCCTGCATGGCAGGCTAGGGCAATGGCATCGAAGGCGCTGTTGAGCTGCGGATTAGCCGAGACGGGTATACTGGCAGCCATGACCTGGCTCAGCGACTGTGCGCCAAGCGCATTTACAGGTGCCGTCATGGGGGTGGTGGTTCTGGTGGGTTATCCTCGCAGGATGGCGGATCAAGTGGGCCAAGTGGTCGAGCAGTGCTTCTGCCGAGTGCAGCAGTCAGAAAGGACACAGGGATTCGTTGATGGCCGCGTCTGATGGTGTAAAGCGTCAGTGAGAGAAGAATCGGTGGGGTCGTGGAATGACCAAAAGCCAGAAGTTGATGACGCGCAACAAGTTGGTGCCTTGGTCGTTGCACACGCGGAAGTGGGATGATCTAATGCAAACTAGCGGATTATGCATGAAATTAGCATGCTCAGTCAGAGCGAGCAATCTTCATTGTGATAAGAATAACTTTAGTTCTCGACTGTCTCTGAAGCCATATCGCATCCTCCTGCCACAATCAGCTCGTTGTGGATACGAACAGCACTGAAACAAAAGAAGTGTGGATAAATGCACTTGAGGATGATTCCGCCATGTCATCATCCACGTCTGATCCTGTCGGCTTTGGAAACGGTCGAAGCGCGCTACAAAGTGGACGAATAGCAGTCAGAGCCGTTGCACATGGCCAAACAACATCAGTCGCCACCGAAACTAAATCCATAGCGGCATGCAATGCATACGCCCATGCACTACACCGTGTCGAGGTACTCAAGCGGAAAATCGCCCAAGTTTAGCCGCTGACCGGCCGCCAATGGCCCTGCAGCAAATTCGGGAATTATGATTTCGGGTGGTTTACTTGGTGAGCTCGCAACACATTGCCATTTTTGCCTGTAGTGCTACGGTTACAGTTGCATGCTAATTCCTGGCTCTCTTGACACGCTCCGAGCTCGTGTGCGCCACGACGTTTGTGTGTCGCTCGTTACGGCATGGCATGTCTCAGTCAGATCGTTCATGCGGGTCAAACGTGTACATGCCCTCCATGCTGCCATCTCTCTGTCAGAAAACAAGCAAAAGCAGGCAACACATTTCCACTGACTCATGAAAGATAGGGCGTGCCAACTTCTACATACTCTATTACAGTACAGCTCAGCTTTGGAATCCTCTCCGGCCGAAATCCCCCTCAAACCTCGCGGCTTTGTCCGAATTAGGAGAATGAACAACTGGGGTTTGTTGTTTCCGTGTCGACCCCTGAAAACGACGGCACACAAGGTTACAAGCCAGCCAAGCAAGGCCGTGAGCAACGGGCCATCATCTGGTTCACGGGCCGACTTTCCTACCTCCCCATCCCGTCTCCACGTTTGCCCTGTAATCATTCAAAAAGGTGACCCGCAGAACCAACATGGCACGTGATGTGAGATAAGGCGTATGTAATATGCCCGTCCCGTGTCTTGGCCATGATTTGGGGGCAGGAGTACTCGGCCGTATCGGTTGATTATCCTCATGACCTCCTGAGTCAGACATAGAATTTTTTTTTTTGATTATATTGATTAATGTAAAAATCTGAGACGAGGTCGAAAATGTAAACGCCACCATAAGTTGGGTTGAGCACAGAGTGTGTGCGGAATCGTTTCGCACTTTTGCGTCAACACAAACCAACACAGACCCCTCGCCCTTCCCCCCGAGAGGATTCAAGCCACGTCAAGTTTAGACCTGCCGAGACCCGGGATCAGCCCTCGAGACACACGAGAAAGTCATTTATGATTCCTAGCTGATTACAGGCCCAAGGTGCGATCGCTCGTTCGCTCGGCCGTCCATCCGTGTCTCGAAAATTCGGGTTGGTTTCCGCATACAGTATGTGTGTGTGTGTATGTGTGTGTATGTGCGTGACTATGTTTGGGCTTATCTCTCTTGGAGGGAGGGTTCTGTCACCGGGGGAAAAAAATCCATGTGTCATCTCGTGGAAAGGGTGGTGCTGTACCTCGATCCTCACTGCAAATGCAAGCCCGTTTCGGTTCGTTCGGGATCTGCACGTTGCAAGACGAGTCTGTTACCGTACATGTACAGTGCCGTGCTGTAAATGAGGTCATATAGACGTTCTTCATCAGCCTACGCGTGTGTGTCTGGCTTAGGTCGTCAGGTACAGTACAGGACAGTACAGGACATACACGATGGGTTCTATGTACAGTATGTATTTTACATGTGAGCGAGGGGATGTTCGTGGTCCTTGAGGAAGCAAAGTGGAGTTGGGCTCTGGTGGGTGAGTGGATGAGTGGATGGGGGTCTGGGGTCGGGGTCGGGGTCGGGCTACACTCCACTACACTACACTACACCACCACACGGACGAAAAAGTCGCTTAAACGACCCGGCTAATTTCCAAACCTCGGGGTGAAGACGGGAGGAAACGTCCAATTCGAGGCGAAGAGCACATACACACAGATGCACGTAGACACACAAACATAAGAATACATATACAGTCGGGTGGAGTATACAAGTCGGGCAATAGCAGAGGCACAAGCACATACGGGGGGGGTAAAAAAGACATGGACGGATGGATGGCTGGACGGGCAAACGGGGCAAACGGACGGATGCGCGGGCGGGCGTTGACTTCAGAGTCGCGCAATTGCACCGTTAGACTAACGTTAGACTATGTTAGTTTTAGCGTCGGAGCCGAAAGAAAAGACCTCGGGCCCGTCAAGGCCTAGTCCGATCCGCGTCTCGGCCGGGGAGCGTTGTTGGTTTGTTCATTGCGCTAACTTGACTAGACGACGGCGGCTTGGACGTGGGGGCCGAAATGGTGATGATGATGATGATGATGATGATGATGATGGAGGGATAAATGAGGGGTGTTGGGCGGGACACGGGTAATGGAGCGATCATCTGGCAAACGGGATAATTGTAACCAATCGTGGATGAAAGGGGGAGTGGCAGTGGGAGTAGAAGTGAGATTGGCCATGTGAATGGACAGTAAGCTGTGATGTGATTGAACTTGATTGAACATGACTGGACATGACGTGACCGATCGGCAATCGATCGTTGATGAAACGGTGCCACGACATGTTTCCGTTGTTGTGGTTGTTGGTATCAAAGTTACTACTACGACTACCACCACCACCATCTACACCAACACTTCTTCAATTAATACTATAAATCCTTCCAACTGACCAACATTGCACAGCAGTTCACAAAGCCATCAAGCAGAAATGACGCGCAAGACAAGTAGCAAAACAAACCAATAGATCCTTAAAGCCCTAAAGCCCAGAAGCCTCAAGGCCGCACAGCACAGCACAAACAGCACACGCAAAGACAAGACAAACAGTCCAAAGACAAGACAGCAGAAGCAAACAGCAAAATCACACGCAGAACAGCCAAAGCCCAAAGACAAAGGACAAAGACAAAGAACCAACAGGCGCTTACTAGCCCTTCCAACATACATTAGTGTCGACACTAACAGCAAAGCCACCAGGTTTCTTTGTCTTGTCCTTTGTCCTTTGTCCGGCCGGCGGGAGTCCCTGTTCAGTCGTTTTCAAACCATTCCTTGTTCGGTTTGATAGTCTAGTTCCAAGCCAGAGTCTCATCACACACTAATTTACTACTAACGACTACCATGACTGCCACTACCACTTCACACTACTACGACTGTCTTCATCACCGAAACCCGACAGATTGGTAACGACGCGGAAAGTATTTCATTTGTTTTTCGTTTTGTTTTGTTTTTTTCACCGCTCCGTTTCGCTGCGGCTGCCGCTACTCGGCTGGTGCTGGTGCTGGTGCTTTGCCCCCCCCCCCCCCCCGGCCGCCCATTTTTCCCTCCTTCATCCTTTTCCCCCCCTCTCACTTTGCCCCCTCCCCCCGTCATTTCTGTAACGGGTGATTAATTCTCGGCCAGCCCCCCAAGAGACCAAATTCTCCGGTCCGGTTTTTGTTGGGCGTGCCCCCTCGTGCGTGTGCAGCAGCAGCCAGGTATCGCTGTAGTAATAAAATCTCTAGTAGTCTGATTTCCCGTCCCAAAAAATTCCCTCCCATTCCCTGGTGTTCCCCCTGTCCGTCCGTCCGTTTCAAACGCCGTGCTGTATGAATAATATGCATGTACTGCGCGCGCCTACAAGGGTCTCATTTTGCCCTCGGGTTCGCGTTTGTGTGTGCGTGTGCTTGTAAGTGTGTGTCCCCGCCCGAAATGATAATAAAAACATCCATGAAATAAAATCCACCTTCCGAAATGGACATAGCCGCGCCTTTTGCTTCGTACAACCCTCTATTGGGTCGTTGTCGTTGTCATGTGCTCGGAACTTTGTTGGGAAAGTGACGACTTTCGAGCATCTGCTGCTCGTTTCACCTGCGCCCGTCGTGGACAACCATCTCCCATATGTCTACGCATAGTGTCAGTTTTTTGGTTCTGGTCAAAGTGTGTCTACTCTCAAACTAACCGTCGAAGCGTATCTCTTCGCGCAAATTGGCTATCGCACAGCGGGCAACGGAAAACTTTCGTTCTAATGTGCACCTACTCAGCCGTTAGTGATGGCTCTATCTGTCGAATCGCATGCCACGAGAACAAACTTACGCTCTGCTCGTGTCGGGCAAGATCGGTTCGTCGGACAAAACGCTTCTCGCATTTTGGAAACTGGCAATGATGTGGTTGTGTCCGGTTGGGGTCGTGTGTCTCCATATGAGCTTTCAAGTTGAACGTACGCTGAAAGAGCTTGCCGCATTTTTCGCATTGACAACAGGCATTCTCAATGCTGGTGTATCCACGCTTTGGGCCCTCGAGAAATTCCGCCACAAAGTCCTCTACCGATTGTTTCGAGCGGGGTTGTCGTGTTCTTTGGTTCCTTTCTGACATCATTTCCTGTTCAGCTTCGTACAAGGGATAGTAATCCGACGTTATGACGAGGTTGTCCACTTCCATCGGCTCCGTTACGAGATCACCTGGACGAACGTGCATCGAATGACCGTGTTCTGCTGTGTTTTGGTAGTAGGCAACCTTGGATGCGTGTTGCTCGCAAGGATCCTCCACTTTGATCACGGGCGAGCCAGTGGCCGGCATATATGGTGACGATATGGCGGATGGTCTTGAGTTGGTGCTATATGTCGAAAGGCTAGGAGATGTATCGTAGTCAAGACCGGTGGAAGCTGCAACTTGAGATGCCGACCAGGCAGATACCTGAGGGAGAGACCGTGGCTCACAGCCGTCATCGATCCAAGACGCTCTTCGAAATTGGCCTGGATATGGACCTGCAGTCAGAGGTTGTGATGGCCACGAGTATGGTATGGTGTATGGTTGCACAGCGTGGCCATAAAGAGTGTCTGTTGGTGCAGAGATGGCAAGTCCGTGAGCTCCATTTGGCCAGACCAAGGTACAATTGGAATCCATCTCAGACATGGCGGATGTTTGAGCCATCCATTCTTCGTCATATGAGGAGTTGGACGAAGCCGGACTTAGGGCAGTGCGACTCGACGAGGATGTCGTCGACGACGCAACCGAGGGCTTCGAGTTCATTGGGATGTATATACTGGTGGAGCAATTGAGAGAATATCAGAGAGAGACAGAAGAGTGGACATGCAAAGCAACCAAGTGATTCCCGATGGTCAAGAAAGGGATCAATGGGGTGGAAAGCAGGCAACATGGGAGGAAGCGGACATATATAAAACGACCGGGAGGATAGTCATCAGGCACTGCACTAGTTAGAGCAACGGCAGTGGATGGATGATATGCAGGCGGCCTGAAATGCATGAGGCAGTGTTGGTGGAGGGCGAGGCGAGGCGATTAAGCGAGAGGAGCGGTTGGATAAAGAAGGTTTGGCAAGCGAAAGTCTGGCGATGCTGGAGGGAGGGTGATTGCCGCGGACGATGGAGCAGCGCCGGAGCCAGCAGTGGACATTGCAACGGCGGCGACGAGGCGGCCGACAAGCGTGGACAAACGTGGACGAGCGGCATACGACCGGCCAGGGGGGCAGGGGGGCCATGGGGGGGGGTAGAGGCATGCGCGGGCGGGCGAGGGTTCACCGGTGAAAGGTAGGTGGTGAATGGTGAACGGTGAGTGGTGAATAATGGTGAGTGGAGGACAGGCAGGAGGAGAGTAGTCTGTCTGAACATAGTATGAGAGGCAGTCAGGCAGCCAGGCACTCAGGCAGTCAACTCTACCTTTTTGCCACTCTGTCACTCTATCACTCTGTCACTCTGTCAGTCTACCACGCAAACACCCACACATTCGACCAGCCAGCACTCGCATACCTGCAGTCGTCGTATACCTACAGTCGTATACATCCAGCGTAGCCATCCCCCAAGACATACCCACACACACACACCCAGACGGCGTCCCGTGACAATCACCAGCTCCCACGGCTCCCCCATCCATCGACTCAAGTCGCAAATGCAACACTCCAAACCGACGGCCCAGGCCCGTGAGCGGACTAACGTACGCCTAGCGTGCGATATGCGACTAGCGCTGTCTCCTCGGCGCTTCTGCCGTGCACCATCCCCGTCGCCCGCCCTCTAGAGCCAACGCCCGGCCAGCGAGCGGACACCAACAACCGTGACATGCATCCTCCGCGCGGTGCAGCACGCTACTGCCGCCACCGCTGCTGCTACTGAACGGCCTGTCCGTCACGCTCCGTCTCGACAAGACAAGACCCTCCTACGTCGTCGTCCGCTCATGCTCCTCCATCGCCGCCTGCGTCTGGGCCATGACCGTCGACAGTTGGTCCATCTGCTCGCGCAAGCCCGCCATGGCTCTCTCCAGCGACTCTCGCCGTTCACACGTCGCCACGGGAGATGGCCGCCTGGGGTTGACGTGGACCCGTCCTGGCAAGCTGCGCGTTCCTGCTGCGAGGAGCGGCCGTTGCAGGGCTCCCACTGGCGTCGGCCTCCGCAACAACGCGGCAGATACGTTGGATCCTCGCTGCGCTGTTGTGCCGCGCCCGTGTTGTTGCCAGTAAGCCTGGCCTCGTTCGTACCCCAGGATGAGCGCCACGAAAGGCCAGTGAGTCGCTTTCAGTATCACGATCCGGGCCTTGCGGAGGCTCTCGGCCGGTACAACCAACCGCAAAGGACGCAACAACAGGGGCACTAGGTTCTGTAGTCGTGTCAGTCATTAGCCTTTCTCCGAAATGACACCTTCTGGTTGACTCAGCAGATGATCAGGATGCGGCGTTGCACATGGCGTATGAGCTCTGCACCTTTGCTCCATGATCGACAAATCACTGAGCGCCGTGACCACAACCAACACTCTCGACATTCATCCATGAGCATGATTCGACAGCGCGGGTCGGGCAGCAATTCAGGATCGAGCCTGCACAGCGGGTGACCTCGCAGCCAACGTTGATCATGGGAATCGACGTGCCGACTGTGCCGCTGTCCGGCAGTAAATCCCAGGATGCTTGCATAGATAGGATCATAGGAATTTGTGCACAATGCAGGTAATGCAGGCAACAATGCAGAAGGAGTTGGCCATGAAAATAGATGAAACATACCAACGGAGGCAGGAAATACGTCAATCGGTTGGACGTCGAGGCTTCAAGAACGTAGACCGCATACCTAAACCCTTAATTGTTAGAAATAGTCCATTTTACGACAATGCACAGCCTAAATTAGCCATGTTTTCTTGACACTTACACAAAAAGATATTCCTCGCGGGCATGTTCAATCACCTGCAAGTCCCGCAAGGGCCTTGTCAGCCAATCATTTAAGCGCCGACCCAAATAAGCTACCCACCTTGCTCAAGCTGTTGGACAACAGCGAAATCAACGAAGTGATTAAAAGTATATTCGTCAGGCACACAAAAATGAACATGAGCGGTGGACCGAGCACCGGACTAATCTGCCAATTGTTAGATGCGTACGTTGGACAGGGGGGTCAACGCCACGGGGTTGCAATGCCCACACACACCTTCTCCGCCACGTCCTGCACAAACAGTTAGTATTTCCTTTCGTCGTGCAATTACCCTATCCGATAGCTCCACTCACAAATCCCAGGTAGCTAGAGCCGAAAAAGACTTTGATCAGGATCCAGTTCATCTGCGAGAAGCTGTACGTCCCGCGAGCCAGGAAGGAAAAGCACGTATCAAAGCCTAGTATCTCATTAGAACCAACATCTTGCAGCGGCCAATCGCATTTTTGCTCCATACCGAGGTACAGTATCGCCACAAGGCCGAGAAACTTGACAAAATCCTTCGTCTAGAGGCGGTCAGCGACGGTTCCTTGCGGGAGTCACAACTCGACACTCACCATTTCCTTCAAACATGGCAACAGTGTCCCAAAGTAAGGGTGAAGGCTCAAGAGTGAGCAAATTCTGATCCGATAAGTTAGATAGAGCTCGTTGTGTAATGCGTTTTGTCAGCGGCAGACCTTGGGACCAGAAACAAGGCCTCCACGGAGAGTACATCAAAAGCTACTTCTGTCAACGCGTCATTATGTTTGGCCAGGCCAAGTGTCCTGATGACGAAAAAGGCCACCCCGGTCACGATAATGCCAATGTCCCAGAGCGCCCAGAAATCGGTTGAATACAGGGCAGTTCCTGCATCCTTGAACTCTCCCAGCTCTGCGTTGCGTCAGCATCTGCGGGATGTTGCTTGGCTGAAAGGTCACATTACCATTGTATGCAAAGGCTGCCAGCCAGACATAGAGCAGTATCTCTGATGCGGATATATAGTCGTTCGGCTTTTGTATTAGAAGTGCGTAGTAAATGGCCAAAAATGCACCGAAAAAGGCCACTTCGAATAATTTGAGATAGCGCGGCACCCGTAGTCGGCAGAACGGATCCGACCGCTGTTGATTGTACATTTTCGCTTGCTTGGTCGAATGTGTGCTGAGAGTCTCCCAGAAAACTATATCTCCCTTCCAAAGGCCGTCAATAAATCGCTGGATCACATTCTGACTGAGAAATTTCTTGGCGTCTGCGACAGCCGCGATTTCAAGGGCGTTCAAACCTGCGAACATGTACTCAAATCGCATACTTTCGTCATCGTCGACATCGCTTTGTTGATCCATCGGGGCTTCATCCAGTAGCGGTGTCCTTTCGGTCTCTCCGTTCGCTCCGGGCAAGTCGTTACCTACATATGGTCGTGAGCTACTGACAGCTGATGCCGTTCGGGCTTTCTTGGTTGGGAGCTCGAGGCACAGTGCATCAATGGTCTCCTTTTGGTTCAAGTGCGTAACATAACGCCAGGCCACCAATTCACATGCCAGTCCTCGAGTTTGATTGATTCCACGACCGTCGTCATCTTCTGCGGCGGTAAAATGCCATTTCAACGCGCTTAGCGTCTGTCAGCCTCGTCCGCGGCTACCGATAGGGGCAGTGGGACACTCACAGAAGTGCAGACACCACCGCCGGGTGATGCGTCTCATTCACCAGATAACTGATCAATGGCTGTAGTGAGTGTGAGTGGAACCCTTTCTGAAAATCCTCAAACGTCGCAGGAGAGTCGACGTGATGGTTGAATGACCTGTTGACCATCATCAGCTTAGTCGCCACTCTGCGGACATGGGGCCAATGTATACCACCCCAGCTTGCGCACGAGCACATCAAACCCTTCTTTGCCGTGGATTTCGGCACCTGCCAGATGTCGTACATGATCCATCTTGGCCATTCAGCCTTCATTGCCGTGAGGACAAGGAAGTGGGTTCGCAAGCGTAACGCCTCCTGCTTTGGTTCCGTGTTCCGCGCGGCTAAAATCGCGCTTAATTCCTTGTGCAGTGGATGACTGATGGACTGGTGGAGATTGACACGTAATGTGACAAGGCTTCTGGATTGCTGACGGAGATTGGGGCCATGCTTTTTCAATGCTTTAATAATAGAAGCTTACAAGGAGCGGTCAGAGGTCGTTTGTTTAGCCGCCCATCACGGCAGGTGCAACCCTCCTAGGGTTTAACTGTAACCCCAAGTATCTTTAGTAAGTGCAGCTTCCATTTTCACCATTGTAACCGGCAGAGATATATTAAAACATACCGTTCTATGAAATTTTGGTGTTTCTGGATGAAAGACGCGCCTGTGGTTGTTCCTTCAACCTAGTCGAATATGATCCGATGAAGACAGGACGATATCCACTGTCACTCCCGAGAATTGAAAGAACCTAGCATCAATCATACCCGAATCCCGACATATAGCCGGATGGAAAGTGCAAGAGTAATATCATTCGTATCTTCGTTTATATATTCAAGTGTACAAATCGCGTATATGTATTTTTAGCAACCTAAATATCGCTGCTCAACCCAGCGTGGTTCAGAGTCGCCGACAATGCGACACACCACGACCCTGATCTCGGGATAGACACTCATGAGTCGATTCAACCCCATTTTGCCCGCCATGTATGTAACAAACACGATGCGGTCTTCTCGAACACCATGGTCGAGGAGTACACGCACAGCCATCAACGCCGCACCGCCCGAACTCATCTGAGGGTCAAGCAACAGGACACATTGATGTTCAGCAATATTTGGAGCGAGACGATAAAAGTGTAGCTCTGGCTCTCCGGACCGGAAGTTGGTCTGGATGAGCACACGACCCGTAGAGCAATCCGGAATTACTCTCTTGAGGCCAGTTTCGAGGCACGATCCACCCCGAAGCACAACGACCGCAGAAACCTCGCTCTCAGCGCGAAGTCCCTTGTACGTTTCGCCTTGGATAGGGGTTCTGACAGTAGATGACTTGAACTTCACGCCCTCTTCAGTTCCAATTTCAACCAGCATGACTGCAAGGCGATCGAAATAGAAGATGAAGTCTTCTGCAGACAGCGCAGGGTTCATGAGAAGAGTATTGATGCCTCTTATTTGGTTCGTGTGCTGTATAATCTTGACATTCGGCGACAAAGGGTCATCTTCACAGACTTGGCCAAGTCGTCGAAGGGCCATTTGGTGTTCATCCGACTTGATGCTTAGAGTCTTGTGGATGCGATCTGTGACCATACTGATCGCAACTTTGTTCTCTATGCCTCGAGGCACGATGATATCTATAGCGATTGGTCAGAGATGCTCATAATTACTTAATATAGCTGAGAGGATTTATGGTTTTGCTCATATCAGAAAAAATTGAAAGATGGTAAGGTTTTGTCTTCAAGAATTTTCGGTTGAACTATGCGTTTTGCTTCATCATGAAGAGCGGGGAGTGGTGTAGAAGAAAGAAAAGGGACGAATCTTACCTGCAACATTCCTTTGCGGTTCGACAAACTTATGAAAGTTTGGTTTGACAAAGGCAAACCACTGCTTGATGCAGCCTTCAATGTCACGACCGCGTTCACGAACATCTCGTAGTACTGCACTCAGTATTAGTTAATGGACGAGTAATGCCAGACACGATTAGGAAAAACTCACGTCTTCGAGACAAACATAAATCACTGTCAGCCTCGGCAAAAATTTTAAGATCGAGCAGATCGAGGACGCGTTGGTCGTGAAGTGCAAAGATGCCTTCCAAGATCAACACATGTGGCGAATAGATTGTAGTTGTGTTCTCCATTCGGGCATGTTTTTCAAATGAATAGACGGGGATGTCTGCTTTCTTTCTTGAAGTTGGTCAGCCAATGTGAAGATCCTGACGCTGGGGCTATGCTTACCCAGATTTGATATCATGCAGTTTCTGCACAAGCACGTCAAAGTCAACGGCCTCCGGAGAATCAAAGTCATATTCATTTCGGAACGCTGAGGCTGATTCCTCCGGGGTGAGTGGCTTGTAAAAGCTATCCATGCTCAGAATGACAACCCATGGCAGGCTCAGCTCCTTAATGATGGCCATCGACAGTGAAGTCTTCCCGGAGCCTGATGAGCCAGCCACACCAATAATGGAAGTATTGGACCATGGCGGAGAGTAGTGACCGCGATGAAGGCGATCGAGAGTAGGACTTTCGTCTACAATTTTAGCATTGCCTTTGGTCACTGGGCTCAAAGGAGCCACCGCAGACTCGAGCAAGGGTAGTGCAGTCATCGCAAGCGCATGGACAGAACAGCGGCCGATACTTCGACAGTCCACATATTGGCCGAGACCGCGGCCAAGAAGGGTATAAAACGCAAGCTGAAGTCGAAGAAAATGAAAGGCAGGCCGCGGCTGGAAGAGGATTTGACACGACGATTGAGATGTTTGCAGCACAGGCCCGCCAAGCCAATTAGCGGCCACTTCCATTGACAGAGCCTGCAGCGTCTACTGCCTCGCTTGACTACTCCTGTTCTTTCTTTCCTTCTTTACAGTTATCTTTCCCCATCAACTACAACTCACAGTGACATTCGCGTCGTGCCTGCTGGTCCAGGCTACGACATTCCCTGTGCGGATTGCTCTACGACGAGAGCCATGCACACATCTGCCAGCCTCGTCGCTTGAAGGGAATAGGTATGTCTCTTCTCCATCTGCCGGCCAGCATTGAAGCTTCGGCGAGCTGACTTTCCGTCTTTACAGAGCCTCATACGCCCATTCAACAAAATGCCTTCGCATGACTCGCTTGACAGGAAGATGGATGACCTGAAGCCCAGTAAGAGGTAGGTTCACTGCCCAATACCTTCCCACCCCAACTGCACCCCCACATGATGATCTTTCACTCAAGTTGGGAATCTCTCCGAAAACTACTGAGGAGAACAAAGACTACTTGTCCCCTGATATACCTTTCCCTGTCACATGCATGTCAACCCTTGAGACGAGCCGGTGATGTCTTGTGCTGACATTACATTTTAGTGACATCAACTGGGTCATCATGGACTACCTGGTCTCTGAAGGCTATCCTGGCGCAGCAGAGAACTTTGCTCGTGAGACGAATCTATGCAGTCCCATTGAAATCGAAAGCATCCGGGACCGTGTTCGTGTGCAGACAGCCATCCATGCAGGTCAAATTGCTGAGGCTATTGACCTTATTAATGAGATGGACGCAGAGGCAAGTCTCCCAAACATTCTTTCTCCCATTTTAAATGATTATTTGTTGAATCATGCACCACTCTTAACCTCTCCGGAGGCGATGATGAGTCAACTCACACACTTCAGTCCTCAGTATGATATTAAATATCTTACACATCTCTTCACAGTCGCAACTATAGCATCGTGCATTGAGCTAACAGCTGCGATATTAGATCCTTGACACGAACCATGTCCTTCATTTTCACCTTCTGCAATTGCAACTCATTGAAATAATTCGAGGCGTATTGGCTAATGGTCAAGGTCGTTCTGTCGAGTTTCGTCCTGCTATCGAATTTGCTACAGCGCAGCTCGCTCCGCGTGCGCCAACGGACCCTGTCTACCAGACGGCGTTGGAACGCACCATGGCATTGATGATCTTCCCACCTGAAAAAATGGTTCCCGAGTTCAAGGAACTTCTGGATGTCAAGCTCCGGGAAAAGGTCGCGACGAAAGTCAACCGAGCCATCCTCGAGAGTCGGGGCGAAAGGCCTGAAGCAAAGATCCGCCAGCTTGTACGCGCGCGAGCATGGGCTGAAGCGGAATCTCGCGATGCCAAAGTAGACCTACCTCCTACCTTCGACATTGGTTTAGATGGACCAGAGATGCACAACGGCAATGATGGTGATGTCATGGTGTTATGAAGAACTAAACGACGTCCCGAATAGTAATGTACTCATGATTTATTAGCGAAGGTGTTTTCGGCGTTGTGCGCTTATACGCGTTGATGTATTTCAAGCTTTTATATACCTCGAATAATCTACATCAATCAATATCTCTCATCAGCTGTTCCACATACCCGCATAGTCTTCCACTTTGTCGCTTATGGTGGACGCCACACCTTGTGGATTGGGCGCCAGGGCTAGTCCAGCTAGGCTCGGGTGGGATTTCTTGTTGTAGTCAGCGCCATAAAGAGGTGGGAATACGTCCAACTGACGCGGCAGACAGGGCGATGCTCGAGCTTGACTTTCGTTTTCTACAAACTCTCTCACCAGGATCCCAAGACGCTCTATCGGTACACATTGTCGATTGCCGTTGACATTTTGAAGACGTTCGATCGACTCTAGGCACTACAATCCGATCGGAAGCCAGCCAGACCAGGGCAAGGCGGAAAGCAATTAGGGCTTTGTCTCGCTGATTTGGGGCTTCTCTCCGAGTCCCGAGTCGACAGGGTTAGGCTGCAGAAGATGGAGACGGAAGGTATGTCGGGTTCTTTACGATATTCTATAACAAAAGCAGCATCGACTTTCCGTAACATGGATGTGGCAAAGACTGACTCTCAGCGTAGCCGCGCAAATTTACGCCTACGACTGCATGTCGGAAGGCTTTGGCGTAGATCAGCAACTTGCCCCCGGGCCTGCGAATAAGCGACGTCGTTTGAATGGAAGCGTTTCGGATGGCCTCAGATCATCCTATCGAGCCTGGAACGAGAATGTGGATTCGTTGAATGGTCCAGAGAGCCAGTTTCCAATGACGACTTCACATGAAGAGGCTTCACTCTACGACGTCAATTCTGGGGTAACAATGCATGAGACATTTCCATCCGAGGCGCCTGTATTCAACCAAGCCTCTGCTGCACCATCAACTACATGGTCATCACCATATCCGGATGTGTCTTCTTACAATCAGCCCTACTTTTATCAACAAACTGATCCTGCGACCTATAATTCACCTTGGCCACCAACCGCAGACACTGGGTCATTTGCACCGTCTACTTCTTCCCCAACTGCGATGCCTTTCCTCATGAGCTCCAATGCCAATGGAGTATCCGAAGATTCCAGCAGTATGACGACGATAACTCCAGAATACCGAGACATCGCACTTGTCTCAATTAATGGTTATCCACACACCAGTGGTCAAGTTCAACAGATTGTGGGCAAAGCTGGGGCTGGATTTCAGGAAGACGCAAGCATGCATCTCAAGTTGCAAAGTCTCTCTATTCTGGAAAATTTGGTAAGCGAAACATCTGAGCTGACTGCCTCTGAATCGTTACTGATATCAGCTTAGGCGACGCAACTTGTCCATACAATCGCAAGAGCAAATTACTCCCATTTGCAAGATATCACAAATGGCTCAGACAGTGAGGAAAGTCAGGCCTACAGCACACTAAAAAGTCTCTTCGACCAAACCCGCAAAGTGTACACTCGAGATACACCTTTCATTGATGCGATCGCAATACAAATGTATCAACCTTCGCAACAAGAGACGATCCGAAAAGCCAACATAGCCAGTTTTGTTTCAAGTATCCTTGGAGCTCATGATATCAGCTTCTTTCACTTGAACGAATTTTTTCTGGAAACTTTTGTTCCGCTCGGTAATCGATTGTTGAAATGGCAGGGCATAATCTATCTGGAATTGAAAACGCAGACCTACGTTTCAGCGTTGATGAACAGCGACGCCAGCCCTGAAGCCATGTTGGACGAGCTTTTCCCTTTGGATATGGATGCTCAAATTCTCTCGAGGCATCCTGATACTCCCAGCTTATCCCCGAGTGAGCAGGACTTTATCGATCGAAGTCGAGCTCGAAAAACCTATTTACTAGCAGAACCATCAACAGAAGAAACGCTACGATTGCTGCCAAAGAAATATCAATGGATTGACTTTGTTCGGGAATTTGCCTCCTGCGTGACGAAGAACGCTGAGACTCTCCTGAATGCCCCCGTACGAGGGCAATCATTGCTAATAGGATCTCATTCAATTGATCGAAAACCTTCCAACACCCCACAAGGCCCACTTGATTCTTCTAGCGGTTCGAAAACTGCTTCGCCGGCCAATGGGAATCATGTCAACGGTGGTGATATTGCCAAGGCCCTACAAGCCTCGAAATCTGCGCTGAATGAGCCAAGCCGAAAGCCTCCCGTCTCTACTACCACTATTCGACAGCCATGGACCAAACCCGAAGAAGATGCTTTATTATCCGGACTTGACCAAGTTAGTGGTCCGCACTGGTCGCAGATTCTTGCCTTGTATGGCCGAGGAGGCTCCATTAGCGAGATCCTCAAAGATCGAAATCAGGTGCAGCTCAAGGACAAGGCTCGAAATCTCAAATTGTGGTATCTAAAAATGGACAAGGAAGTGCCAGTGGCACTCCAGAGTGTGACTGGCGAGCTACGGAAGCGTGGTGGTGCTCGAGCAAGGGCTGCATTGAGCCTCATGGAAGAGACAAGGCAGCAGAATGGTGCTGTCGATGGCCCTGGCAATGGCCCTGGCGATACTGGTTCCAGCATGAACAGTGCGGAGAAAGGAAAGACGAATAAGAGGTCGAAGAAATGAGCCACCTTGACCCTCGCGTTCCTGAGTGCCTGGAAATTTAACGAGATACTATTTTGAATAATGCATGAATTGATTGAATGTTATACAGCGACCTGGCCGCATCATAAAATCTTCTACGAGAGTTTTGCTCTCTTGAAATTCGAATAAAATACACAGAGAAAACGCCCCATTATGCAAATGTCTCCTACCACTAGATTTCATGATTGGCCTCCACTCTTCCATTTCTCTCGTCCTTCCAGTAGCGCCTTGGCCTGCTCCCTCATCGCCACTCTCCTGTCCTTGTTGATGTACGTATCTTTTTGAGACCCCATAGTTTCCATCATCTTCTTGTTATCTGGCACCGCAAGCTCTATCTGCTCTTTATTCCAATCCGCGTATGACTCGGGCCCTTCAGGCCACACGAAAGGCTCGACCAGATCAACAGTCATGTGCTTTGTTGCTCGCGGTCTATGCCATCGGTTTTGAATGAACCGTCCACCGGGTCGGCCTTGTTGTACGCGCGACTGACGGACGTAGGAGCGAATTCCGGTTGTTTCGACGTTGTAGGCGTGGTATAGGTAGTCTCGTAGATCGAGCTTGCTGAACCAGAGAGGAACCACGAACGATGCCTGAGTCGGGGGGAGATGCGAGCGCTTGAGGATGACTCGGAAGTTTGGACTGCGAGCGTAGTTTAGTTGCCGATTCTTGAGAGAATTGTAGCGACGGAGACGAACAGGTAGAGTTCTTTTTTGCCAACCGTGAAGGGCAATTTGGTTGCGATGGTTTTCGCTACGGCCTCAGCCATTGTGGAAATTCTCTGCGTGCGACCTCGTGTTAATGAAATGTACGGGTGGTAGGTTTGTGTCGTGGTGGGGCGTCGATGAATATGAAGGTCAAAGTCTCAATGGAACATGGTAAGTCTCGGGAGTGAAGCCGCAATTTGACGGTTGCCTTATTGTAGTCACGCCAAAGGGGGCCTTGCCGAAGCGGGCGGAGAAGACAGATCAACCAAGATTAGCGATGCGAGTATGTAAGTCACAAGATTGAAACAAACAATACGACACGACACCGTCTCGACACTCTTCGATTCAATTGAGGCAGCAATAATCGGAATCGTCTATAAATGGAGCCCTGAATTGCCTCTTGTCGGTTTGCTGCTTTGTTCTGCATTCTCGCTCAATATAGCCTCCTGAGCCGCTGCATCAACGCCTGACAGCCAGCACCGCAGGCCTTCGCGCCATTGTCACTCGTTACCACCGCCGACCATGGCCGACCTACCTTCCGATGGGATCAGGCCTAGGAGCATCACCGTCGCCATAGACCCTGTTGCTCTTGTCGTGACAGAATGTATTACTGTCACCTCTGCCATGCGCAAGCATGCCCGCTGGGCTCACTCGTCAATCTCATCCATTCTCGGAACCTCCACCACCACCCGCGAGTCATCAAGTGATGCACGACCCTCCGAACAGCCGCAAAGTCGAGTTAGCGGAAAGATTGATCTGGTAGACGACAACGGGGCTTTGACGTCAAGATGGGGCCTTCGGGGCAAGAAGGGCCAAAGCATGCAGGACAACCCGCTCATGAGTGGCTTTGCAAAACTGCGAGCCGACCTGAAGCACTGCAAGGATATCGAAATGTTCGATGCTCCGAGTTTGCTGCAACCTTTTTTGCAGGTCATTCGAAGCTCGAGTACAACGGCACCCATCACCAGTCTCGCTTTAATTGCAATCACAAAGATGCTCGCTTACAACATTATCAACCCAAAGAATCCAAACTTTGCTTCAGGAATGCAGTTGCTTGCTTCGACTGTAACACATTGCCGGTTCGAGGGCGACAACACACCGAGTGACGAGGTTGTCTTCCTTCGAATCCTAAAATTGATGGAGGATATGATCTGTGGAGAATCTGGACAAGTACTGGGTGATCAAAGCGTATGTGAAATGATGGAGTGCGCTTTGTCTATTTGCTGTCACCTACGGATGTCGGAAGTACTGAGGCGCAGCGCTGAGATCAGCATGGTTACGATGTGTCAATCAATATTTGGCCGTCTGAAGTCGTTGGAGGCAGATTTCAATGGCGAGCCAAGCTCCATGGACCAGGAGACATTACAAAAGGATATGGATGCTGCCAGAATTGGTTCAAATCCAAATGGTGAACTTGGTCCAAGTGCGATGCAGCAAAATCGAACGTCAAGCCTAGACGCGCCAGACACTGATGGAACAGGACGACCATCTTCGGATGTTAACAGCAGCCATTTGGATCTCACAAACCAGGACAACGGAGTAGACACCGTGAACGCAAAACCATATGGATTACCGTCGATTCGAGAGCTATTTCGGGTCTTGGCTGACTTACTGGATCCCCACGACAAAATGCGAACAGACACGCTGCGAGTCATGGCTCTGCGAATTGTCAATGTTGCTTTGGAAGTTGCTGGTCCCAGTATTGCCAACCACCCCAGCCTTGCGTCTCTGGCCAAAGATACACTCTGCCGCAATTTATTCCAGCTGGTCCGCTCAGAGAACATTGCCATTCTTCATGAATCTTTACGTGTTGCAGGCACACTCCTTGCAACCTGCAGAAACGTCCTAAAACTTCAACAGGAGTTGTTCCTCTCATATGTTATTGGATGTTTGCACCCACGAGTACCAATCCCGGATGAGCCAAACATAGATCCGGCTCTATACAAAGATGTACCACAAACACCCGCTCTTGTCCGGCCTCAGCCTAGCGGAGGAAGTCAATCTCAAAGCGGCCGGTCCACGCCTGTACCCGTTAGAGATCGCCGCAATCTAGGAATGGAGGGTGGCTCACGAAAACCAGACGCTCGGGAAGCAATGGTGGAATCGGTTGGAGGATTGGTCCGGATACCGAGTTATATGGCCGAATTGTTTGTCAATTACGATTGCGAAACCGACCGAAGCGATCTCTGCGCCGACATGGTTGGCCTCCTATCGCGAAATGCGTTCCCTGACTCCGCTACCTGGAGCACCACAAATGTACCACCGCTTTGCTTGGACAGTCTGTTAGGCTACGTTCAGTGGATCGCGGATCGATTGGAAGACGAACCTGTGACCGTGGGTCTGCCTAGTGTGGACGCACTCCGAAAGCAACGAGAACGAAAGAAGATTATCATTCGTGGAGCGACAAAATTCAACGAGAGCCCGAATGGCGGCATTGCGTTTTTGGCCGAGAAAGGTATCATCGACGACCCGAACAATGCACGATCCGTCACAGCGTTCCTTAAAGGCACTACTCGAATTGATAAAAAGATTCTTGGCGAATTCATTTCAAAGAAATCCAACGAGGAAATTCTTAGCGCCTTCATTGACCAATTTGATTTCCGTGGGTTGCGTGTTGATGAAGCTCTTCGACAGCTTCTCATCTCCTTCCGTCTTCCTGGTGAATCGGCTCTCATTGAAAGAATTGTCACAGTTTTTGCCGACAAGTATATGGAAACTGCCAAACCCACGCAAATCGCAGACAAGGACGCGCTGTTCGTCCTTACTTATGCCATTATCATGTTAAATACCGATCAATATAATCCCAACATCAAGCCTCAAAACCGAATGAAGCTAGAAAACTTTGCCCGCAACTTGCGTGGAGTTAACAACAACGAGAATTTCGATGAGGAGTTTTTACAGGACATTTACGACGCAATCAAAGCCGATGAGATTGTTTTACCTGAAGAACATGACAACAAGAGTGCCTTTGAACATGCTTGGAAAGACTTGCTCATCAAGACCGACACGACTGGCGATCTTGCAATCTGCGAGACTAATATATATGATGCTGATATGTTCGCGGCAACATGGCGCCCCATTGTTGCTACCTTGAACTATGTTTTTGTCTCAGCAACAGAAGATGCGGTGTTCTCGCGGGTTATCGCAGGTTATAACCAATGCGCCCGGATTGCTGCGAAGTACGATATCAGCGAATGCCTTGATCATATTATTTGGAGCCTGGCTCGCATTTCCACATTGGCAACGGAGACACCTCCCAGCACAAGCTTAAATACCGAAGTCCAAGCGAGCGGCAAGAGTATTATGGTCAGCCGATTCGCTGTTGAATTCGGCCGCGACAACAAAGCAGAATTGGCGACGCTGGTCCTCTTCCGGATCATCAATGGAACAGAGGGAGCTATCCGTGATGGATGGACGCATGTGAGTCTCAAATTGTTGTGCCTATCTACTGCAAACGCTAATACCAAATCTAGATTGTTCGCATAATTGTGAACTTGTTTGTCAACTCTTTGATCCCGACCTCGTTCACATCCATCTCACGAGATCTCGATCTCCCCTCGATACCCCTGCAATCTCCTGCTCAAGTGATTGAGCGCAATGACAAATCCAATGACGTTGGATTGTTCAGCGCTTTCACCAGTTACGTGAGCAGCGTTATGAATGATGAACCTCCGGAGCCCAATGATCAAGAAATCGAAGCTACGCTATGCACAGTCGACTGTATAACTGCATGTCGATTCGAGGAAATTCTTGGCAACGTCAGCGAACTCCCGGTTGAGAGCCTTAAATCTTTGACACGCTCTCTGCTTGCCCACCTTCCTGAACATGATACCCCAAGAGTCATCGCCGTGAAGCCAGAGGTACCAGCACCTAGTCCACTTCGAACTAGCACTTCGGGTCGACAGAATGGTGTTGAGTCACCAATATACGAGCCTGCTGTCGTATATGTGTTGGAACTTGCCACCATTCTTGCTCTTCGCGACGAAGAGACCATATCCACATTGGGAGCTGAGGTCGCAGAAGCATTGCAAAATGTCACGAGTGATGCAGATCGGTTGCATCCTGTTGCGCTTGGTAGAACTGTCTTCTATCTTCTCAGCTTGCTCAGAGCAAGCAACGACCATAAATATATTCGCACTCCTGTGGTTCTACATGCCATCTCAAGCTTCCGCGAAGATCTCTTGAAGAGGTGTGCGCACCCTATTCTCAAGGGAATTCGAGGATGTCTGAGTGGACCCGCTGAGTTGAAGAACGAAATGGCATCCAGTCCAGACTTCTGGTCTGTTCTGCAATCATTAGTCTCGATGCCGGAATCTGCTCCTCTCGTATTCGAGATTACCGGTCTAGTGGCTGATGGCCCAACGACAGCCATCACTCCAGATAATTATGACGCGACAATGACACTCCTCAACGCGTTTGCCACTGCCGGTAGCATTGGAGCAAGGGATGAGCAGCGTCGTGATACAGTGCGACGTGGCCAACAGGCTCCACCAGTCGAGAAGACACCACAGCCAAAGAAAAACGAGGCCGTCATTCGAGGCACCCAAGCACTAATGATCGTTGCTCGATTTGCTGACCGCGTGCCTTCTCTCATTGAAAATTCCCATCTAGATGCAGAAAAGGCATGGCGCACATATTGGTCACCGATTCTCGGCTGTTTGTCAACCCAATGTGTCAACCCTTGCCGCGAAATCCGTCAACAAGCATTCACTTCCCTTCAACGCTGCCTCTTATTCAAAGACCTCGCTTCAGCAGACCACGAAGCATGGACCGAAATCTTCAGCCAAGTCCTCTTCCCTCTAATAAATCAACTTCTTAAACCAGAAGTCTACCAAACCGACCCTGTCGGCATGAGCGAAACCCGCCTTCAAGTCTCCCAGCTTTTATGCAGAATCTTCCTGCACTACCTCTCCCTGCTGGGAGAATGGTCAGGCATGTCTGACCTCTGGTTCAAAATTCTCGACACGATGGATCGCATGATGAACAGCGGACAAACGGACATGTTAGTCGAGGCTGTGCCCGAAACGCTCAAAAACGCCGTCTTGATCCTCAAGAGTGACGATTTCCTCGTGTTGCCTGGTACGGAGAATGAGTCGGAACAGCAGAAACTGATGTGGAGTGAGACGTGGAAGAGGCTTGATCGCTTTTTACCGGATCTTATGCCTGAGATTTTCCCCGAGGAGCCTAACAAGGCTGTCGAAGGGGAGGCGAAGGACGAACAGCATACTGTAGAATCAGAATCTTATAATGCTCCTGAGGCGGAAGAGGCTGGCTCTGAAGAAAAGGCTGCGTAAAGTACATGATTGTGTTATATATAGATTCCCAATTGAAAATATTCAGGAGTAAATTGAGATGTGAATGATGTTGTGAGGTTTTTATGATCAAATCTGTGTACTTGTTTGTTGTAAATTACAAGGTAACACAATGTACTTTCGTTCCTGTTTTGTTGAATGGACTTCATCTCATCCTTCATTATTCGTAAGAGCAATCATCACATTATGAAAATACATACACTACAATAGAGCCATTGAACCGCTTTGAACCACAAATCCCAGAGCCAATTCTCCACCCCCAACTCTAGACTCCCAACTCCCAACTCCCGACCGCCGACCGCCGACCCCTGACCCCCGATTTCTCGTCCGATAAATCAAAAACGCGAATCATCATTCAGTCGGACATGATCGAGTCGGACATCACTCCAGTCGAAAACCATCCAGTCGGTCATCACGCAGTCGGACATCACCTAGTCGGACATCATGCAGTCGGACATCAGCTAGTCGGACATCATGCAGTCGGACATTATGCAGTCGGACATCATGCAGTCGGACATCATGCAGTCGGACATCATGCAGTCGGACATCATGCAGTCGGACATCATGCAGTCGAAAACCATCCTGTCGAAGGCCACGCAGTCGGGGATCATTTAGTCGGACATCACGCGGTCGAAAACCAACCTATTGGAAACCACGCAGTCGGACATCGCTCAGTCGGACATCACACCAGCCGGTCATCACTCCAGTCGGACATCACCGAGTCGGAAACCACCAAGTCCCAAACTCTTCGGTGATCTCTGAATCAACAAGATATTGCGTCTCTGAAACAGCAGAAAACTGCGTCTCAGTCGCAGCGTACTGTTCTTTAAAATCCGACGGTGGTTCCATGGAAACCTCTCGTCCAAAAAGGATATCTCGCTTTGATGAAAGTGAAAGTGATGGAGATTGTACTATGCTCTGACTCTCGCTGGAGAAGGGTTCGATGTCGTCTTGGAGGGGTTGTGAGATGGTCGTGGAATTCGGGTGTGGGATTGATGGGCGGAAAGCTATTGGGTTGGTTGTTTGTGAATTGTCAAAGATGGAATTAAGGACTTCGTCTAGGTCATTTTTGTTGGTGGAAGCGATCGAGACTGCCTTGACGTATGGCTTGAGTATTCTCAGGCCGAATTTGGTGGCAAGTGATGGGCGATGATACGGTCGAATCACCACCAAGTCCTGTTTCTTTGTTTGCTTGTTGCTTCCTTCTTGAAAGTCATCACCATCTTCATTGTCGTAGGGCATAGTCTCAAGCTCTGTCGATTGTGGGCCAGCTTTATCAATTTTCCTCGTTGATTTGCCGATTTTAGCAGATTTGACAGGTCGATCGTTTTGACCCATGGACCTCGATCGTTTCCTAGAGCGCTTTACAGGAATAGGCGTTTCGTCAAGACTCTCTCCGTCGCAATCATCTGCAGCGGCAACGATTCGTTCCAGAGAAGCAGTCTTTCGCGGCCTTGGAAATCCTCTTGCGTCAAGGCGTAATGCGTGTTTATGCCATGATAACAACTTCACTCCTGGAGGGTCTTCTTTCACACGTTCCGCTGAGGACACTTCAATGACTTCGACTGTGGCTTTGACGCCATCATCCGACTCGTCAAATCTGATAGAGTCATTCGAGCCGTCGGATTCTTGAAGATACACCATTTTTCCATTTTTGCCCCTTGAATTCTTCTGCTTCCGTTGTTTCGTAGCATTCACAGGCCTCGTGACTTCATCCAGCGGATGATACTCCATGCTATAACGCACCTTAGCACGTCCATTGCGTGCTGCCCTAATCGTACGTGCCGGACTAGAATCGTCATCAAATTCAACCTCATCCTCATTCCTGAGATCGGAACGACTCAACTCTGATTTCTTGTCCCTCTTCGCAGTATTCACTTGTCTGGTGAATTCATCCATAGGATGATATTTCGTACTATAATTCACCTGAGCACGTCCATTACGAGACGCTCTAGTCGTACGCTGGATACCCGGAAAAGCAAAGTCGTCATCGTCGTCGTCTGTTTCGTCAATGGATCTGGTCTTATTTCTCGAAGGCTGAGTAGAGGGAATGATGGCGTTTAAGTCTAGTCCACGTAGAGCGCTATGATGCGAAGACGGTTTCCCCTGTGAACGTGGTGTCCTTTGCATTGCGGCCATATTCGTTTCTGACAACAATTCTTTTTCTAAGAATAATTTCCTTTCTGAAAACGGCTTACTTTCCGAGAACAGTTGCCTTTCCGCGAACAGTTTCCTTTCTGAGAACACAATATCAGTAATGGCTTGAGAGACAAGAGATAAGGAACAAGAAACAAGAGACTAAAGACCAGAGCAAAAAGTCAAGAAGCGAGATACTAAAGACCAGAGCCAAGAGTCAAGAAACGAGAGACCAGAGACCAGAGCCCAGAGAGAGACGAGAGCCCAGAGCCCAGAGAGAGCCCAGAGCCCAGAGAGAGCCCAGAGCCCAGAGAGAGCCCAGAGACCAGAACCCAGAGAGAGACGAGAGCCCAGAGAGAGACCAGAGACCAGAACCCAGAACCCAGAGACCAGAGACAAAAGACAAAAACAAGTCAAGATCAAGCAGTAAAGAGAGAGAACCCCCACTCACGTCTATATTCCCATTCCCATTCCCATTTCCATTCTCATGAATGTCAACCCGAACAAAACTGTCAATGACCAAAACAATCCTCTTCTCCGCAGTGCGAGAAAGTCAAAACCCAGACAAATTTGGCATAACAGCGAAGACATCGTCAAAGTTAGGCAGCCATACGTTTTAAAAATGGGAAAGAGCGATTCAGCAAACGCACTTCACATCGCTCCTGACAATTTGGTAAGATTCCAATATTTGCAAGGAGCGAAATCATGGTCACAAAGTGAGAATTGAAAGACCAATTAAAACTGTGAATAATGATTTGAAACTATCTTTGTAATCTCAGAGATCGTACTGAAAAAAATGTCATTTTCTACTGCATTTTTCAGCAGGGGGTAATTCAGCTTATACCAGCCAGGAAGTCGTTAAATCATATTGCCTATTCCCCAAGGTCTTTCCATGTCCCAAATGCCCCCCCCCCCACCCAAAACCAAATTTCGCTCCGATGCAAACATCCAGTCAAATACAAAAAAAGGAAAAGAAAAAGCAGCAGTCGCTAAGCTGAGTAGCCGATCAAAATCGGGTAATTATAATAGATAAATTCAAGGTGTGGGCCGGTGTCAAAATTAATGGACAGCAGTTCTCCACACGTCCATTTGTTGGTATTTCCTGGTCGGCAAAACAAGCACCGGCAGGTCAATACAGTCGTCCTCGGAATCGTCATCGACGAGTGAATCATCAACTTCAAGTCTGATATCGGTGGGTTGCGAGGAGAGCAGATCCGGAAGGCTTTCCCATGTAATCGGTTGAAGCTTTGGCTCAGATACGGTGGCTGTCTGTCGGCGCTCTGCGCTTCTTTGACGTCGTTCTGCAGCTTTTTCGGATCGGTGTTTCAAAACTGGTAGTTCAATTTCGGCGGCTTTGATTGCTTGGGCGAATTGAGCAGTAGCGTTTCTAATTTCCGTGGAACAGGTGCCGTCTCGAAGAATCTGGTGTGCAGCTTTCTCGCAAAAAGCTTGGCCTTTTTCGAGAAAGCTGTCGATTTGGTCAAATGGTTTGGTGCCGTCGTCGAAGCCAAAGATGGACCTCTCTGTACGGCGTCCTCGGAAAGCCTTGGGATCCAGACTGTTATATGTCGGCAATGATGGTTCGGTGCTGCTGGTACTTTTGTTGCTGCTTGTCGATCCTGATCGAGACAAAGCATCTACCTTGACACACATCTTGCCTCGACGGAGGGCGTTTCGGTTGGATCCGATGGCACGTACGATGCGCTCAAATTGCTTCTGGACATCACCGTCATAATAGACTGGTACTGTAGTTTTGGGTTTAGCGACCGAGGCATTGTGATCGTCTCCAGAGGCCAACGAAGACGTCTTTTGTTTGCAATGTGACGGCCATGTTGGCGAGGACAGGTTATTCCGACGGGCAGACCTGACGCTTGTCGAGTCCTGTGACCGGACGGAGACGTTGATCGTCGGCTTTTGTTTTCTCGGCGAAGAATCGTCGGCGAGTCGAGTGCGGCTTAATGCGTCCGTTCGCCGGTCGGTGGTCTCCTTTGCGAGCTTCTCCAGATCGGCAATCCAGGCCGGGACCGTGTCCAGAAGGGTGGTGATCGACTGCAGAGCGTCGTTGGCCATGATGAGGCACAAGACACGACTGTCAGGCTGTCTGGCAGAGAATGCACCGAGGCATGCGGACGGGCGTGATGAAATATGAGTCGAGTCGAGACGGTGTCGAGAGGCTAAGCGAGCTGCGGGGATTTGCGGGCGAAGAAGAAGAACAACAACAACAAGGAAAGTGGAAGCGAAGTCGGCAAATGGACGGGGATGATCGGGAGTAGGATCGGCGTTGACGGCGGGAAGTGGCGTGGCAAGTCAGGGAGCCCGTCGTCGATGTCGTCGTCGTCGTCGTCCAGGAGAGGGGGAAGAAGAAGCAGTAGAAGAAGAGTAGCCGGTGAGTCGAAACGAGCAGGCGTGTGTGAGTCCAGCAGTCGGCGGCCTTATGGGAGGAGAGTCGGGTGGACATGGCGGAGAAAGCCAAGGCACGTCTCGGACGGGCCGAGTACCAGGGCCGGGACTAGCGGGCGTCACAGCGTCGGGGGCGGAAGCACGAGCCGGGACTGCGATTAGTGGACGTTGGCGGAAACATCGACGAGACCAGACAGGACAGGACAAGACCGGCCCTGCACCACGCCCGATCCAACGCCAACCGGTTCGTCGTCGACACGCAATATCACCGTCCATAAGACCGTCTACGATGCCGTCCATGCGTGATTCGAGATGGAGTGTCCGTGGCAAATGACAGACTTGATGGCATGACATGGATGGACATGGACTGGGTTGATACGACGGAGAGCCAGCGATCAAGCTCTCTCTAGTTCCGCTCTCTAAAGTTCCGCTCTCCAACGAGGCGCACTGCTCATGCCAGGGTGGACCCGATGGACGACGACGACGACATCGACGAGGACGAGGAAGCGGCTCTCCTGCTCCTGCGCGCTCATTCCGCAGACGCTGGCGGCAAACGGCCACGTCTCCGCGTTCCACCCGCGCCGATCTAACCCCAGAACGGGCAAGTAGTGAATCCTCCTTTGGGCGAAACGTCCACGAGCCACAACCCGGTCGGGCAGGGGGCAGCTCATGTGTACATACTTTGGTGCTCACTGTACGTACGTGATATAGTAGTCGAGTATAAGCTTGAGGCGAGGCTGGGTTTGCAACTGTCCGTCTTATGCCGGTTACTAACCAACGATTGTAGACAACAACTACAAACGAACTACTGTATGCACTCCATCAATTCCAGTCATTGGCATGCATCAGCAGCAGCACCGCCAAATAGCGCGACGCCGATATAACTCTTCCACGGCCAACGTCTGCACATCCAGCAGATGATTGCTGTGTTGCATACTCATTACTATGACCAACGGACTGTTACTGTAAATGACCATCCAGCCTTTCCACGGTGATGCCGTGCAAACCGCGTCCCCACTGTAGAAGCTCTTGTGACTGACTACGTTATTCTTGACGAAATGAGGACCGGGGGGGGGGTCGACTGCAGGGGTTCGGTCCGTGCCCGGCTGATTGGCCCACTCGTTTACGGCACGCACCCGCCGTGTGTGCGTGGGTCGTGGTTTCCCTTCTTGCGTGTCAGACTAGACCAGAGGCATAGCCAAATCTGACCCAGTCTGACTCGACTCTGCCTCTGTCTGCCTTTGCATTCCCCAATCTCTCGTTTGCACAAAGCCCCCATCCTTCACTAACTTTACATGCCGCACATGACGCACAATCCATGCACACAAACTCCCTGCACAAACGAGAAGGAGCCGACATCACCATCTCATCTCATCTCATCTCATCCATCACAATGTGACAAACGAGATCTCACCATCTCCAATCCAATCAAACACCATATATCACCCCCTCATCCCCGTCGGTGCTCCTCCACATCCCATCACACCGATCGCAACAGCGTGATTCAAATGGTGGCTGGATAGAAGACCTGGCCTTGCATGCCGACGATGTGACTGCGTTGCGTTGGCTGGGCTATTCCGTGCCTTTCCCCCCCTCCCCCCCTCTTCATGCAGCGACACGTTGGTGTTGAACGCCTCATTTTTTCCGTCCCGAACCCTGCTTTGTCGTTTGTGTAGCCGCCCTGTGAGTGTGTGACGAACAACAAGAACGATAGAGATTAAACTCTTTGATTGCATGTACTTTTCGATCAGCAGGATGGTGGGACGGACCACTCATTGCCTTTTTTTTGCCGGGTGCGTGTGCGATGTGTTGGCATCGTTTGGTAGGTTGGGCTGAAATCCGACATGGCGGTTTGATGAGAGCCAAGTGACGAGACGACTTGGAGACTTTGAACCAAGTAGCAGTAGCAGCAGTACACCAGTAGCAGTAGCAATAGCTAGCTAGCTAGCTAGCTACACCTCATGCATGACCTCTCGTCCATTTCAAATTGTAAAACAAAAAAACGCATCTAACCAGCTACAAGGTCTGCATTTCTCAAAGCCACAATCAAGGCCACAGTTCTTGATGCGACCATTCCCCCGTCCCATCATCAAAACGATAAAGCTGTCGTCTCGCTTTGATCGGATCACTCAAATCCACCGACTCGACCGTTTCAGGCTTAATGATGACGACGCGGAAATTTTCTCTCGCGACAGGATCGTTCAGATCGTGGACTTTGTCGCCTACGGGGTGGAATTTGTCGTCGTAGGGTTTGTCGACGGGTTGGCCTGGGGGTGGACCGGAAAAGGATCCTGTGGTGGATTCGTTAGTTTGTGCATCCATTATCCTTTACCACCAAACGCATTTCGTAGGCCAAGTAGAGAAAAAGGCAGGGCAAGACAAAATACCTCTCATACCAGGCGACAAATTGCCAAAATGCGCCGTGACTTCCTTTTCCCAACTCCAATTCTCTTTGCCCTCGTCCTTTAAAACCCTCATCCACTTGCCAACCTCCTTCTTCACAGACCTCATCTCCCCATCTTCCTTTCCCCCAACCACAAAAGCAACCCCTTTAACCCTCCACTGAACCATCTCCTCCCTAACCCACCAAACAGCCTCACAAGGCCCTCCCCCACCAGCACCAGCACCCACCCCCCCTCCAAAAGAACCACCGTCACAAATCTCCCCAACCTTCTCCATCCTGCAATCAGTAGTAAAAGTCAACAAATCCGACCCAAAAATCTCCTCATTCAACTCGGCCGAATTCGCTTCATGAGACCGTAACTCGCCCCAAAAACCGCGGAAAATACAATATCTCGCTCGGGGCAGGAATGGTGGAAAACTCCCCTTGGGCGCGCGAGAGAGAGTGCTAAAGACGAATTCGGGACTTTGCATGCACGTCATGTGGTGCAGGAATTGCGGTTTCCATGGTGCGGGTTGGGGAGCTGGGGGTTGGGAGAGTGAGGTTGAGGTCATGGTGTGGTGGCGGCGGATTGTGCCCGTGAGGAGGGCGAGGCGGGAGTGGAGTTGGGATGGTATTTTTGCGGTTTTTGGGAGGTGGGATTTTGCTTCTTGATGGGCTGTAGAGAAAGCTGTAAACGTCGCTGAGGTCGAGTTGAAGTGAAGTGGCGTGGCGTTGGTCAAGTTTAAAGTCATGATGGTTGGACGGCGGAATCTCAAGCAGTGTATGACGGCATTGTTTTCATTCCGGATCCGTCTGGCCACCAATAACTAAATCAAACTCGTGCTTTCCATTTTCATACACAATCGCAACACTCTTTTATACAATCACATACACGAAAATATTCTTGTCAACACTTGATTGAATACTCGTGAATTTCTTCTGAATTTAATAGTACATTGATTAATCGCGGCAAATTATTCTACCGCAATCGGTGGATACAAATCATATCCCGAAAGCATTTGCTTCACATTGTATCTTGCTTCTTCCCTGCTAGCTCAATGAAGTTTGAGCACCCTGAGCATAGTTGTCTATGACTTGATAAATCCATACAAAAACGGTTCAACTTTCTAGGGAGAAACAATTGCTGGAGCGGGCCGAGTTCTCGGCACTTTGACCGATGATTTTCTCGTCGTATTAACCGAAACGCTTGGTGTAGCAGGCGATGAGGGGACTGGTGTCGGACCTTTCAATGGGCTCGTTTTCTTCGTAGTTTCGCTGGCTGTTGCTGGAGAGTTTGGTGCAGAGACCTTGGATTTTCCTTTTGGTCCCTTTCCGGGTGTCTTCTTAATAAAGGCACTGGTCTTGCGATTTTCCGGACGATGCTTGATCAACTTGTTCGTGTCAAGCGACGTGCCGGGAAGATTGACAAAAATTCCATTTGGACTTCTCCAGAAAATCTTAACCTCCTTAAAGTCCAGAACTGGATACGAGTGTGAGTCCAATTTTTCATCTGAGCCACCTGCCATGGTCAACATGTTGTGCTGTGCCATCCCTAACTCGTAGTTTGACGTCCGAGGAATATGAATTTTGGGGAGCGACCCGAAGCTTAGTTCGTCGTTGAACATGGGCTCCACTGCAGGCTTGGACTCCACATCGGCGCTATCGTCAATATCTGCAACGCCCAGTCCCTTTCCACTAGGCAAGGACACAGTGGCCGACCTTTGCGGCAAAACATCGTGCAATGGCGCTTTACTAGAAGACGTGACCGCCAATGCTGCATCTTGAACCTTTGGTGGGGTTTTGGGTGGCGACGGAGGAATTTCGGTCTGGATGGGTGCTCGGTTGAACAATCCGTTGAAGCGAGCTTGCCAATCTGCATTCTGTACAATTGGCCTCGGTGGTCCCCAGGCGTGTGACTGGCCATGTGGCATTGACGCTTGAGGGTGAGCCATGGCTGATCCTTGTGGAGGAAGCTTGACTACTGGAGGAGGTGGTGGCAACCGTACTTGTGGATGGCGGGAGTCACCACTGTTGACCGGGTGGTTGAAAGACTCTGGTGGGGGCAACGAAGTGTCACCCTTATCAGGCGGCGCAGCTTGAACGGCAGCATTGGCCATACGATTGAGAGCGAGATGTGGGGGAAGATATGCCGCTGGCGGCGCAATCGGTGGCTGCACAGCTGACTGAACACGGCGAGATCCATCAGGTATACGCACAGTATTCTCGTTAAAAGGCGAGCCCATGGAAACCAGGCCAGAAGGCTGGGTCTGCGCATTTGGTGGCACTGGGCTGTGAGCTGATACCAGGCGTGATCCTTGTGAATCATGGATTGTGACCTCAGTCTTGTCGAAGCGACGGGAAGCTCCATGTCCGGATGTCTTTACAAAAGTTTCCGTGAGTGGCCCCAATTCCGACGGCCCAGACGGCGCGAACTTCTTCTGTTGTGTGGATTGCATGTTAGCTGCATACTCCTGTGGTAGTCTTTGCGCGGTGGAGTTCCAAGCAGAGAGAGGATCAGCTCGCTGCTGCTGTTGTTGAGCACGAGAAGGAGGGCCAATAGGTGCTGGCAAGTGAGCCTGTCGTCCGAGACCAGGGGCAGGTGACATTCCAGGAGCCCGTCCTTGTCCCCACGATGCCTCTGCCCGAGAATCGACACCGGGAGGTGGAAAAGGGTGAAGCGGCTCAGTAACTTGTTGCTGCACATTTGGAGGACGCGTTTCCTGGGTAGCAGGCGAGATCCTCGTGGAAGTGCTGGGACGGCCCATGCCTGGTGGTGGGGGCAAGGCAGAGTTTTGCTGAGAGATAGGCATTGGCGCAAAGCTGCTAGCTTTCTCAAATGTGCCATTACCAATACCCGAGCTACCCCAAACGTTGCCATTCGTCGTGGCGCCCCACGGAGCAAATGGGTCGGGGTTGAGGGCGCCGAATGGCTGTGTTTTACGATCTCCTGGGGACGAATACGAGGCATTTTTGTACGTAGAAGGCTGAGGTGCAAAAGAACCACGAGTGTTGCCTCTTGGTGACAATTGCGCACGAGTCTGCCGATCTGTCGTCTCGCTAGAAAGGCGCTCTGGTACACTCGCAGTCTGTGGATGTTGAGGCAATGCCGCTAGAGGGGCTATTTCGCCTTCCGCAGGAGGTGTAACAGGCTCATCAGAATGTTTTGGAGGAGTGGCATCTTGGGCCGCTGTTCCTGAGGTAGAAGGTTGCCTGGCGTTCACAGTCGACGAAGACTCGATTGTGACCGGAGCAGTCTTGTCACTAGCAATAGTTGCTGCCGCTGCTTCAGCCTCTCGCTCCTTCTTAGATTTACCAGCACCCTCGAGAGCAGCCAGCTTCGCTCTAAGGCGCTCTTGCTTCGCAGCAGCCTCTTGCTCTTCGAGTTCTTTACGTCGTTTGACCTCCTGTTCTCGTGCCGCACGTTTCTCCTTCATAATGCGTTCTTGTGCTTTGACGGGATCTTCTACCTCTGCAGCAGGAGCATCTGTTCCAGCATCTGGTCGGGCTGGCATTTGTTGGTCCCAAGCTGACTGCTGGTTGAACGTCGGCCGTCCTGGCTCTGCTCGTGTTGACGGAGGCGATCCTCTTGTATCGTGAGACATGGTGGTGCTGCCGCGTCTCTCAGAGTTGATATCAGAGCCTTTGGACACGGAAAGGCGCCTGCCTGGCGGAAGACTTCCCTGACTAATGCTAGAGCCACGACGGCGATTCCATGACGAATTCCCATCCATTTGTACGTTGGATCGGGTTTGAAATGCAGCAGATGGCTCTGCTGGCGTACCATGCGAAGGTCGTCGTAAGACAGCAGTCTTTCGGTATCCATCTGATGGTTTCATAGAGCCGCGTCGACCGTTTTCGGGCACCGGCTCATAACGTCCATTTGCGGAATTGAAAAGCTCTCGCGGGGCACCTTCACTTTCACGCCACGATCGGTCGAATGTGTCAGCAGCAATTTCACGAGCTGGAGGCGCAGAAACGTGAGAATCATACGCCCGAGCATCTTGGGTTGGCAGGGGTGCGTGGGTATGATGAGCGACAGGGGTCTGGAGCGTAGGTGGGACGACAGGAGAAACAGCATCCACAGGAGGAAGAGGAGCCCATGGCGATCGAGAGGGTGCGGGCGCAGGGCTCTTGGCCTTCAGAGATGGCTTCTCGGCAGAGGACGTGGACACGCCTCCATTTTGTTGCCGTGCTTGCTGAGCCGCAATTCCAGGCTTGAGAATTGTCTTTTGAGGACCCAGTTCAACTGGACGTTTTGAGGTAGAATTTGCAGCTTTGAAGGCTTCCACAGCATTCGTGGGCTGTGCTGGTGTTTGAGGTGGTGCTTGCTTTACTTCTGCTTCTGGCGGAACAGCGTCTGCAGCTGCAACGGTAGACTTAGTACCATCCATCCAGACAACTGCTTCTGGCGCCCAATCGTCTTCATCGTCGTCAATGTCTGCCCATTTTGATTCCTTCCCATCCTCGTCCGTTTGGAGACGAGTAGCGAGGTGGATACCATATTGCTGTTTAAGTTCTTCATCTGTGAAATGTTTCGCCGGCGGCAGTGGGGTTGCTATTACGCAGTCAATGTCTAGAAAATTGCAACCATTTTGGACAGACTCACGTCGATTTTTGTTCCAGACCATATTTGCATCGGGTCCTCCTGAACGCTCGACACCTATTCGAGGCTTCTGCATGTTTTGAAGACCACTTCCAGTCTTGGCCACAAGTCTAGGTCTAGCAAGAGGAGTGGATGCTGCTGATGTGCTTGCCGAGCTTGGCTTTTCGCCCAGCTTGACAATGGGAGGCGCAGGTGATGCAGCTTTCGCCATGAAGGTTTTCGTCACCGATACCTTGCTAAATGTGGTTGGTTTCTTGACCGAGCTTGTCCTCGTGTGGTGCGCATCTCCCTTTAGAAGTTCCGAGATGTCTCCTTTGCTAGCGTCTGTATCTGAGTTTACACTGTGATCGACAGACGGATCCGGCGTGTTTGCGCCGTCGCGTGGCACTTCTCGATGATTTGCTCCTTCACCTGCACCGTTTACCAATGCGCTCAGCAGTGTGTGACCCTTCTCCTCGACTGCAGGCGCACTCGCAGCTATCTCTGTGGCGTCACCAGCACTTGGATCTGCTGCGATATTGGCTGCGTCGGTGTGCGCTTGTTTCGTCGAGGGTAGAGTTCCAGCAACTGGGTCAAGCGCATTCGATGTTGACTGATTTTGAGAGGACTGAGTGGAATCGGGGATTGATTGTTGCTTGCCATCAAAGACAGCAGTCTCGGTAGTGTGGTTCGCAGCAACGCCAGCGAGCGCCGAAGCGCCAGCCGACTCAAGTCCGTTTACCACATTGTGGTTTATCTGCTCTGCCATAACAGTACCCGGGACTGTCGACGCAAAAACCATGTCGTTAGATCGGTTTACTAATGAAGGTGGGGGGGTGAACGTGTGCTCCAGCGGATTTCCCGACGTGGTTGCGACGCGGCGCGCGGCCGGCCAAGTGACTTTTATCACTGCTGTCGCGAACGCCGCAGCCAGAAACCACAATGAGTCGTCCTCTTTTGCCTGCAAAAAGTGATGTAGGAGACGGGTGGGCGGTACCTAAGGTCAGAAGTCTGAGGTCTCCACGGTAGATGCCTCGACGGGATTCGGGAGTAAAGGCGGTCCGACGATGAAAATGAGCGCCAGGCGGAGGGTGCGATCGACGCGCAGTTGCTCGAGGGAAATGTGAGGTTCAGCCTCTGTTGATGTAGGGCTCGGCGGAGGAGTCGGGGGTGAGAGAGGCGTTGATGGCGGTCGAAGAGAGGTGGTGACAAGGAGGGCTGGGTTATGGTTCACCATTCAAGGCTGCGGAAGTAGCGGCCAAAACGAGCCAATCACCACGCGAGGCCTTTCGACTCACATATGACGGTGAATTTCTATACACTTGAAACATGCCACACAAAGCCTCTTTAATGATACATTGGTCTTTTCGAACAGAGTGAAAAAAAACCCTTTTTTCAATTTGGAGACTAATCAGGACTGTATTGTACATACTGCCACCTTCATTCGTTGCTTCTTGGGTATCATTATTATCGTATTGCACTCCAGCCTCCATCTACCAGACGCCGAATGATCAAAATTTCCGGTGAGCACGTCTGGTTATACTCTCGAATGCTCTGCCTTGTTTTCTTGCCCGCTGGGTCTTGGACACGTGTCTGACGGAATCTGCCATGAAGTATCGTTCTGCATTGCCTAGACATTCACTGTCATTGACACAGAGCTCCGCCAGTATGGCCCCTTCAATGCCCAATGAGCCCTGACGCTGAAATTGACGACGCAACTATTGTTGTTTTTCTTTCGATTGGCAGGCGACAATTTTCACCCTCTCAGCTTCGACAAACTGGCCGTTATCAAGCTTGAACTTGACGTCCTTGATCACAAACGTCCACACTTCGTCGCAGAATCGGTAGGTGTCCAGGTGTGCCTGTGTGACAGATCAGTCTCGCGCGCATGATTTGAAGATGAATATGACAACAGCGAGTCGTGAGCATACCTTGAATGACATCCTCGCCTTGACCTTCTCGCCTAGCACTGAAGCAATACTCTGATCAAAGTTCTGCATAATACGCATGGCTAGTTGTGGCTCGATGCGACGACTGCTGATAAGATCGTCGAGAGTATCAGCAAGTGCGAGACCAATCCTATGTGCAACTCATGTCAGCTGGTGTAGGCATGCCTTCCGAGGCAGCAAGCGTACGATGTTCCACGGTAAAGCTCATAGTAGCCTTGTGCTGCGGTGGCCATCGTTGCGGAGGTGAGCTGTAATTGTATAACGGTCTCCACCAGAAACTAACGAATACTCTGCGTACGATCTGTGAGATCCAAGAGAGTGATGGCGGTATGTAAGTGAGTTGTGGTGGGCATGTCCGGGTGTGATTATGTGCGGCAGAGGGTCCGAGCGTCTCCAAGCATGAGGCATGAGGCAGCACCTCCGAACAGCAGCCATCAACGTCACAACTAGGTGTGGACCACGACAACTGTTTCATTCCCTCTTTACTTCGCTCATCTCCACCATGGGAGGTCTCACATATGGCACTTATGGTGCTACGGCTGCTCTCACTGTAGTCGGACTTTGTACGCCAACTCTATCCCATTCCCGGACCATGGAACACGGAGCGCTGATGAACACCTAGACATGCTCTTTAATGGCGAAGGCGAGGCTTTCAATGTACGCACACCCGGAGCACATATACATACCAAACAAAAGTATCTGACGCCTCGACAATAGGTTGGCGCTTTCCTCGAATCAATATCACCATACGCTTGGGCAGATATGGGCATTGGCCTTTGCATAGGACTTTCTGTCGTAGGAGCGGCGTGGTACGTCAAAAGCTATAACATGGCAGACATGAAATGCAAGAGCTAAGAAAATGAAACAGGGGCATCTTCATCACAGGCACATCAATTCTGGGAGGTGGTGTCAAGGCACCACGCATTCGCACCAAGAACTTGATCTCCATCATCTTCTGCGAAGTCGTCGCTATTTACGGTGTCATCATGTCAATTGTGTTCTCTTCAAAGCTTCAGCTTGTGAACCCCGAGGACCTGTACTCATCAGCCAGTTATTATACTGGCTTCTCACTGTTCTGGTCCGGCCTTTTGGTCGGCGCATGCAATTTGATTTGCGGCATCAGTGTCGGTATCAACGGATCAAGCGCTGCCCTAGCAGATGCTGCAGACCCAAGCTTGTAAGCTCTTCACAGTCGACAGAGTGCCCCGATTTAATCGGGGGTCCATTACGGTATACTAACAATGCACAGGTTCGTCAAGATTCTAGTCATTGAGATCTTCTCATCTGTCCTTGGACTATTCGGATTGATCATAGGCCTACTTCTCAGTGGAAGCTCATTCGACTTTGGTAAATGAAGAGGTGTAGAGAGCTATGTCTGGGAACAGGCCATGGAAGACGAAACACCCCACCCTGAACATATCTAGCTGGCAACTTTATTGCCGTGAAGTGCATTTGCCGGCGTCGCGGAAACCACCAAGTGATAGGCGGAAGGTTTAGACATTGTGTAAATTTAGCTTTCTCAGGTCTTGATCAATGGAATATTCATGATAGCTCACTTTTTGTAGCTTAGACGTGACTATCTTCAAAAACTATGTTAAAGTCAAAGTGGCCCAAGCGTCATACCGTGGGAGCCATCTTCCGTAAGCGATTCGATGGATGGGAGACACGTCCCACGTTGTCTTGAACATACATGTCAAGAACAATGAAACTCCGAGTTGCAATTTTAATCGTCTCCGAGACGGCAAGTAGAGACCCTTCATCCGATAAAGGCATTCCTGCCTTGCAACAATGCTTTGCATCAAGTGGCGGAGACAACTGGGAAACCAGCGACACCCTCATTGTGACTGATAGTGTTCTCGACATTCAACGAGCCATTATCCAATGGACCGATGGCGAGCAATATGTCAATTTGATTGTTACTAGTGGTGGTACAGGCTTTACGCAGAAAGATGTAACGCCAGAGGTGAGTTAACCCATCGTTGGCCGAGCTTCTGTCGCTTTCGATCATGGCATATGAAATCAAAGACTAATCACCCAATAGGCCGTTGCTCCATTAATTCATAAACATGCACCAGGTCTGGTGTACGTAACGGATTGCATTTTAATCTCGACCACTCATTGACAGTCTGCAGACATGGAATGCTCTCATCTTCTTTGGCAGTGACGCCGTTTGCAGTCATGGCGCGTCCTGTTGCAGGAGTGAGAAACAAGACGCTCATTCTAACACTTCCAGGATCTCCCAAAGGTGCGAAAGAAAACCTGGAGTCCATAATTAGACAATTGCCCCATGCGTGTCAACAAGCTGCAGGAGCCGATTCCAGAAGTTTACATGCCGGCGGCGTGGAGAAGCTAGAGAAGGATGCAGGTATTTCGTCCAACAATTCGAGCTCACAGTCGCATTCACACGATCACAGCCACAAAGATGATCACTCTCACGGACATCAGCATGGCCATGGCCACAAAATTCCCAAGGCACATACCTCTCCGGGCGATAGACCTCAGATCTCCAACGATTTAAATGCAGGGCCGACTAGAAGGTATCGCGAGTCGCCATATCCGATGCTTTCAGTTGACAATGCTCTCGAACTTATCCGAGAGAAGACACCAGAGCCTCAAGTTGTCAAGGCAGCCGTAAACGAAGATCTTGTCGGCTGCATTCTAGCGGAAGATATTACTGCTCGAGAATCGGTCCCAGCTTTCCGTGCCAGTATAGTTGACGGCTATGCTGTCATAGCCTCCAAAGATAAAACTGGCCCAAGTACTAAAGGCGTCTTCCCTATCGCCGGCATATCTCATGCTCAACCCGGCAGTGTCCCAGAACTGAAACCTGGTACTATTGCTCGAATCACTACAGGAGCACCTCTTCCACCTGGAGCGACATCAGTGGTAATGGTGGAAGACACGTTACTGCGGACTATGACTGATGATGGCAAAGAAGAGAAAGAAATTGAGATCTTGACGGATGATATTGAACCCGGAGAGAATGTCCGTGAAGTCGGAAGCGATGTTAAAGCTGGTGATGTGATCATGAAGAAAGGGGAGGGTGTCACTGCGATAGGTGGTGAATTTGGCCTCCTTGCATCAGTAGGAGCCCTAGAGGTGTCGACATACAAAAAGCCAAGAGTCGGTGTTCTGAGTACAGGAGATGAGATAATTCCTCACCATCGACCCGATGAATTGCGCCTGGGCGAAGTGCGAGATACAAACAGACCTACTTTGCTGACCGCAATCAAAGGTTCTGGTTTCGAGGCGATTGATCTTGGAATCGCTTCCGACAAGTGAGTTGCTCCTTGACTTTGACGGCTATAAAGACTGACATTACCATTCAAGACCAGGTACCCTTGAACGCACCCTGCGAGACGCCATGCGAGCGGTTGATGTAATAGTCACCACAGGAGGCGTAAGCATGGGTGAACTAGATCTGTTAAAACCGACCATCGAGCGTTCTCTTGGCGGTACCATCCACTTTGGCCGTGTCTCCATGAAACCAGGCAAACCGACCACCTTTGCTACCGTGCCGTTCAAGTCCAATGACGGAGAGCGAATATCAAAAGTCATATTCTCACTTCCTGGCAATCCAGCATCCGCCGTGGTAACATACCATTTGTTCGTACTACCAGCTCTCCACAAGATGAGCGGAGTTTTGCCTGTGGGATTGCCGAAAATCAGTGTGGTCTTGGACCAGGACATTCGTATGGACCCAAAGCGCAACGAGTACCATCGTGTGATGGTCGTGGCTGGGAAAGACGGCATGTTGCATGCAACCAGCACTGGGTTCCAGCGCAGCTCGAGTATTGGAAGCTTCAAAGGCGCCAACGCTCTATTGTGTTTACCTACCAAGGAAGGATGGCTCAAGAAGGGAGAGAGGGTGGAGGCTTTGCTGATGGGTAAGCTGCTTAGTGAACTATGAAGGCCATATGCACGGTTATCGCAATCTCTACAAGGAGAAAATTGCGTCTTTGGAAATGGTCTTAGCAGTAAAGAAGGCTATGAACTCTTTAAAATTATCCTCCCATCAAATTCAAATGAATATCGCCGTCATCTCATGTGTCGATCTGTACTCCATCATCTCTCCCATCATGGCACCCTGGACGTACGCCTCTCCTACGAGCTCGTAAGTACCTTCTTCATTCTTCTCTCGAATCACCATAGGAACCTGTGACCCATATGGAAGAAAGATAATGTCCGTTGGGAGTGCTTTTGGAGGAACCAAGGCGAGCTCACCGCGTTCTGTTACAGCGAATGTCCTACCATGCACTGAAAATACCATTCCCCAATCGTAACTCGCAATACTCCCGTCCACGTACGACTCCGCGACGTCTTCGGTGAAATGGCTATGATGCAGCTCCTTGATGTTGTTAAAGCTGTTCAACAACTCAATATATCGAAACCAGTGCCAGAAAATATCCTTGAACGGCAGTCTAGCAGCCGGCAGATAATTAACTCGATCAGCTAAAAGGGCGAGCCATAGGCGTTCTTTGATGACATCGAAACCCGTGGCCCACAAGTCTTTGTTTTCGCTTATCAAATCCATTGCTGCTTTCACAAATTTGAACTTCACGCGTGAGAAGTGTACAGCGTTGACCGTCTTTGGCTGTGGAGATTGCCCATCAGCGAATTGAAAAGCTCCAGCTCTACTCATTGCTTTGATTTGATCGCAAAGAACACCTTTACAAGATATTGATCCTGGATATGGGCCTGGCTGGATGACTGCTATACTATCTCCAGAAGCTTGGTAATTGGTAGAAAGACTCTTGATCTCGGAGTATGGAACGAAGTCTCGCGTTTCCCCAAAGTTGGGAACCCAAGAGGGCATTTTCAGTTCGTCTGACCGAAATCCTACTCCAGCAATAGAAAGTAAATGAAGTGAATGATGTGAGCCCTCGAACATAACATGGCGGGCAACTTCCTCAAACAAATCCTCAGGGGTAACAGAATAGTCGGGCTTAAGTCGATCATCCTCGATGTCGACCGCAATTCCTCTCAGAGAGAATATCCGATCTCGCGGGTCGGCTGTTCCAAAACTGCAAGTTTTCATCAAAAGAGCCTCAAATTGTGGCTGTAATGTCCAACGTTCTTCAGCTACGTCAGTTGGCCTCAAACTTGTCATGAAACCAATGTTCTCTAAAGTCGATGCCTTGATTAGTCTCGATTGGCCACGCTCCTTGGAGATCATGAGTTCATTTGATCGATGAGGAACCATAATAGTGTCAATGACTCTGGAAAATAATGACCAAGGAATGTACATATTGCCGTAGTAAAGTTCAACTTTCTTGGCAACCGCGATCTCTTGAATCATCCAGCCACGGTTGAAATACTCGTTCGTGAACAAGTCGATCATTGTTTGCCACTTGATGCTCCTGCCTTCTCGTCTCCATATCTCGGAATTCTGTAACGATGTCCGTTGCGTTGAAAATTCGTATCCAAAAATCTCTATTATCAGTGGCGCTGCTACTCTGGCAGTCCAATCTCCTCCGGGAAATGCAACTACCCTCTCAGCAAGGCTGTAGATGTCTTTCATCATCCGAACTTGAATTGTCTTTTCTTCCTCGTTAGCTTGATCGATACAAATCGCGTCTATCCAGAGCGTTCGTTCGCGCCAAATAGACCGGCGGGCTAGTAGTAATTCTAGGGCTGATTTGGTAACAGCGAAACGTTTCCCATTAAGTACTATTTCATCAGTTCGTTCCGAAGAGCCCCATCTATATGAGACTGCCTCATAACTTGGAACAGATTCAACCGAGGCCTCGAATAATTCGGCTTCGACTACGCTGGGGAATATCCGAGACTGGCTCTTCAGGCGCATCAACCTGATTTTTCCTGGTAATAATGGGGCATGTTGATATGCCGGTAGGACTTTTCGAGCCTTTTGATTTTGCTGATAGCGAGAAAACCATCGCTGTAGTGCTTTCGGTATTCGCTCAACGATAGTTGCTTCCATAAGGTCAAAACCATCCCATATAGGTAAAATCATTGACCACAACCAGAACACCATTTTCCACATGCGTGGCAACAAAGCTGGACGTACTTTCAGTAGTAGATGTAACCCGACTGAAAATACTGCTAGTGAAATCCCGCCGTAGAAGAGTAATGACTTGATGAGTTTGATGTTTGTACCACATAGGACAGACAAATAGAAAAAGACTGCAATGTTTCTGGCCGCGACCCACTCAATAAAATCATCGCCATGAGCTCCATCGTGCCTAATCATCTTGAGCCAAGCAATAGTTAACGTCAGTGGTTGCACGATAGTGCTTTGGGAGAGCAAGATCACTCTGTGAGCAGGGGCGTTGTAGAGAAATGCTGCAAGGACTCCCATCCACCCAGCAAAGTACATGTATCGGTGTAAATTAGTTCCATGAATGGCTTGCAGCAGCTGATTTACTATTTCTCCAAATAAGAGGCATCTCCAGGTTACATATACGCCTTTCATCCATGGCGGTAATATCCAGTCGAGGAAGAATGATGATCCTGTTGCAGCCAACCCGCGAAATGCAAAAGCGATCTGAGCGCCGTAAAGCTCTGCTCCTTCCATGGAGAGGGTTTCCATGAATGTTGCCATACTGTAAGAGTCATCATAGATGCCCAAGGAGTCACGTACAAAGGCTGGCAGTCGAGGGTTAGTAGATATTGGCGCAGGTATTCAGCCACCATGGCTGGGCTGCCTTGGCGGTCTTGACACGAGGCACGAGACCAGATGACTGAAAGAGGCCGCTGTTTCATTCAGGCAAATGTTCTCATAATTCATCCGAATTTTGAAAGTCAGTCTTGCAATACTGTTGATTTAAATGGCAGTTTTACGAGCCAGTTGAGTGGAATAGACAATACAACCTGCGTACGTGCAACTGAAGGTGCAGTCCGAACTGAACCTGACCGAAACTGCGAGCCCCCCCAGTCGGATAATCTATACATCGACACAGAGCTTAATCCATGTCATACAATAATACTACAAAGACTTCAGGTTGCCTTAATATCATACATGTATGATCCCTCGTTTTTGGTTCCAGAAGTCAGGCCGTGTTTATTGCTCCCATTCCTCCCGTGGTCTGCCGTTGTTAGCCGGCCCTTTGTGCCGCCCGCCTGTGTCAATCCTCCCCTCATGAAACGGACCAGTTCCGCACCTTGAGCTCGGTGGGAGCATGGATGGCATTTAAAACCGAGTCAAAGGATGGGAATCAAAATTTGATTCAAAAGGTCATCATCTGAATCTCAACCATGGACTCAAAACACCCTGGAAACGTCGTGTTGTACGGCTACTATCGATCCTCTTGCTCTGCTCGTCTCCGCATTGCTTTGGCCGTCAAGGGCATCGGATACAAAGCCGAGTTTGTCAATATCAAAGATGGCTTCCATCTTCAGCCCGACTACATCGCAATAAATGCCTCTCGAACGGTGCCGACTTTGTATCTGGGTGAAACCAAGGTAACCCAGTCAGTCGCTGCGCTTGAATTGCTTGAAGAAGCGTTCCCGAACTCGACGCCCTTGCTCCCGCCGCCTTCTAACCCAATTGGAAGAGCTCAAGTTCGAACCATGGTGAATATCATTGCAGACGACATTCAACCTCCAACAAATATGAAAGTCCTCAAACGCATCGGGAAACTTCAGCAGGACACTGCTCAATGGGCGCGAGATTTCATGGGAGAAGGATTTCGAGCGTACGAGGAAGTTTTGACAGAAACGGCGGGCACTTGTTCGTACGGAGACCAAATTACGCTAGCTGATACTGCGTTGGTTCCTGCGGTCTGGAATGCTGAACGATATGGACTGGATCTTACTCCATACCCAAACATCGTCAAGGTTTACAAGCATTTGAGCACCTTGCCGGAAATCAAGACAAGCCACTGGCAAGCTCAGCCTGACTGTCCTGAAGAGCTACGATGAAAGCGAGACTCAAAATATGTGAAGAGGCTTGATTTTTTTTTGTAATACCAAAAATCACATAATGATGACCGACCATGAAAAAGCCTGTTTATCAGATACATCAACCGATGCAAAAGCCTATCTTGCTTTGATCATGTGACAATCGGTGCATATTTCACTAAATTTAGGGGGCTTTCCAACCAGGAGGCGCAGAAAACATACTGCTAGACAAATTTCTAGTTTACATCATATTGGATGCAAATTCTTTTTAGGAGCGGCTTGAGCAGATAAAATAATGGCGAAGATCGCAGGGACGGCATGAAGTGGTTTTTTAGCCTTTTGAATAACCAAGTCAATAAGGACGATACCCCGAAACGACGTTCTGATTTGTCCTGATGATCATAAAGCGAACCAAGGTATCTGTACTTCTCAAGACTGTAGACTGATACTTCTCAAAGGAGAAAGGTAACTAAATTATCACGAACTACAGCTGATATCACTGCTACGTAGACAGCCACGATCATTGGAAACGAAACATCTGGTGTTGCATCGGGGTTGGGATCAGCCCATAGCAGGGACTTTTTCAGGTCTGTTTATGCTCTGACCGACTAGTGTATGGTAACCTTCGCAGTCGGTGCTGGGTCGGACTAGTCATCCATCGATTGAGAACTGAAAGTAGCCGAGAGCTCTAAATTGTATTGATTGGTTTTAATATCTTCGTCGTTGACAGCTGCAATGCCATGATTTATGCCTATGAGGGCTAGTAGAAAGATGAAAAGGTACAGCGAACATGTGATCATCAGACTTATGGCGTATTAGCGCCGCTATAAGCTACGTTTATATCTCTTCTAACCATAATAACTCTGGAATCATCAGCGATCAGGTCTGCCGTGGAGCTACTTTTATCCTGCTCTGACGTAGTCGAGATCTTCGTAGATATCCCAGTAGATCCTTGCTTGGGCAATCCCATTGGCAATCCTCGACTATGCGAAGTCCGACTGAGTGGATAGTCGTTCGTAGGTCGAAGCGATGAAGATATTGTTGCGCTCGTAATGCGTCCGAGATCCAGCATATTGCTTTGAGCTGCATCCATGAAGGGATGTAGGCAAGGTAGGGTTGCGCAAACCACTGCGTAACACATCTCCACCTGTACGAAGACTTCCGTAATGGCACAGTGATACAGAAAATCATTGTTCTGGAGAGATTTTCGGAGGCTTAGGAGGCGTATGATAGACAATGGTATTAGCCTCTCAGAAAATTAGCAAGATTCGCGAGACTTCGACGTTTGTGAGGACTTACAACAGTCGAAGACCGAAGCCCAAACCTATCTTTCCTTTGGATGCTCTGGTCATTTGTAGATTGTAAATTAAGTAGATTGATTGTATGACGGTGAAGATATTTAGAAGCACGGTCATTGCACTTATTGTCGCCCAGCGAGCGAGCTGTATCGGTTAGTGGACGAGAAAGACAAGATGAAAGGAGATCGTCTTACAATGCCACTTGATTGTCTCCTGTTCAATTCTGCTTTTGGAGCATTTCGCTCGGCTGCAACAAGAATAAAAGATATGAAGAAGAATATGCCCGTTGAAGCGAGCATGGTCTTCGAGAAGATTAGGTCGTTCTTGTCGTGTGAGAGTCGATGCAACGTCAGAGTGATCGCCAATTGACTAGCGTACAACACGGTGACGAACAATATATTGCTAGCATAGAGGAACTGTGTGAGTTAGCATGCATGAAACATAAAAGGACTTCACGAGGCAAAGTTGGCGATGTATGTTTACCTCCATTGCGGTACTGATATTGTCTTGGCTCATCGTTCCCGGAGGAAGGCCCAAGGCGAGTAAAGCCGCCTGAACCACAATCACTCCTTGAGCGAACGAAAGTGCCTGCAATGCATTAGTGAGATGCGATGGATGGTGAGTGTCGAGTGATAAGGGCTATTGGTCTTCACACTCGGGGAATTTTACTGTCGCAAAGATGGCAGCGAAATCGTCGCTGCCAGCATTGAACCGCCAGGGCCAGCGGCTGACCGCTCGCGCACACAAGATCATGAGCGAAGTACCAATGGATGCCCCAACAGCAATCCGGACATGCACACCAAGATCCTGGACCTCCATCGTGACATCGACGTGAAAACGTCGTCATGAAGCCCTTCAACATAGGAGACACCGCAGACTTTTTATCATGCTTCAGCTCTGTGAACTCAACCGGCCGAGAAAGCATGACCGCATAGCCAAACCGCGGCATACAGCTGATACTGTACCGCACGGTGCCGTCTGCGGGTGCTGCATTTCTTAACGATAATTTAGACTCAGTACTATGCAAGTCACTCCTGGACATGGATCGTCAGTGGCTGGCCTCCAAACGATCGTCCCGTGTTTGCCGTCTACGGCGAGTCCTCCGAAGCATCACGGGCTCTCCTTTGTCAACCCCATGTGAGCATGGGTTGGGAGATTTCCACACACAGTAGCTTTCGCCCGCAAATGCGGCCTTTTACTGCATTCTGCATGCTAAGACCGTTGAGTTTTCAGGGATGGTTAACTATGTAATGAGATGGGAGTAGCTCGCGTGATTCGTCTGCATTCCTTCATAGCAACTCGCCTGAACAACGCCACGAGCACAGCCGACGATGGACGACAAACACCGCTCTGGTCCCATTGAGCTTCAGCGATACTCCCAGGATGATGTCGAAGAGACGGACATAGATTTCGCAGACATGATGCGTCTGGGTCATCAGCCGGTTTTGAAGGTAGTGTTATTATCGAATGGATTTCAACATCCCCCACAACGCGACTAATCCAACTCGCAGCGAAACTTTAAGTCTCTTTCGGTGCTGGGAATCACTTGCGTGTTACTGACCACCTGGATGTCCATTTTATCGTATGTTACGGAGCATGACATAGGCTTGACAAACATCTGACAACGCGCAGAGCTAGCACGTTTTCTCTGATCAATGGAGGACGAGCCGGCACAATATGGACTTTCCTCGCAACTTGGATCTGTACAATCCCAGTCGTTGCCTCCTTAGCTGAGATGGCATCGATGGCCCCAACTGCTGGCGGCCAATACCACTGGGTCTCTGAGTTTGCGCCGCCGACTATTCAAAAACCATTGAGCTACCTCAGTGGCTGGCTAGCTGCACTCGGCTGGCAGACGTTTGTTGCTGGATCCGGATATGCAACTGCTGTCAAGTTGATCTCCCTCGTTTCGATAGCCAATCCCGATTATCACCACGAAACATGGCACAATACTCTCCTGACCATCGCTGTGGGAATATTTGCAATCCTGTTCAATACCTTTGGCGCAAAACATCTCCCTTTTCTCGAAGGTTGTGTGCTGTTCTTGTACTTCGCCGGATTTATCGCTGTGGTGGTTCCGCTTTGGTCGTTTCCCCAAAGGGCAACCGCGCATGAAGTGTTTACCGACTTCTCCAATCTCGGCGGATGGTCAAGCATTGGTGCAGCTGTTGTACTGGGCCAGACAGCTACTGCATCTGCGCTTATTGGTCTCGACAGCGCTGCCCACATGGCCGAGGAGGTGAAGAATGCAGCAAAAAATGTTCCCCGAATGATGATGCTATCCATTGGCATTAACGGCGCGCTTGGATTTGTTTCGATCGTTACCTACATCTTCGCAATCAAAGATGTGAAGGAGGAAGTCTTGAATTCGCCTCTCAATTACCCATTCATTGGCATATTTGAAGCAGCGACGGGAAGCACTGGCACAGCCATCGGCATGACAGCCCCATTTGTTGCTCTTACTGCATGCACGTGCATCAATTCCATTATGGCTGCTTCGCGCCAGCTGTTCGCACTCGCACGAGACGGAGGGCTCCCCTTTTCCAACTTTTTCATGACTTTGACCAAAGTTGGCTCAACTCCGCTTCCTATCAACGCCATGTTCTGTTCGCTCATCGTCCTGGTAGTGCTTGCACTACTCAACCTCGGATCGAACCTCATTGTGGGAATTATCGTCAGTCTCCTGGCCAGTGGAGTAGGCTTGACATATTCCATTAGCATTGGATGTGTGCTATGGAGACGCCTTTTTGGCTCTCCGCTCCCACCCACGAAGTGGTCGCTAGGCAGATATGGCGTGGCTATCAACGCTTTTGCCTTCTTCTACCAGGTCTTTTCGACGATTATTGGCTTCTTCCCCACCACGGCGCATACGACCGCCAAAGACATGAACTGGGCTGTTGCTGTGTGTGGCGCAGTACTTTTGTTATCTGGAATTTCGTATATCTTCCATGGTCGGCACGTGTACGTACCGCCGGTAGAGCGTATTAGGAAGATGGAGTGATTGAATTTTTCTCTATACCTTATGCTATCAACTTTTACTATGGCAGGTTTTGAATATAGATCCAGGGTATAGATGCGCAGGATGTGGGGAAATTAAGAATATAACTTGTTGAATTAATATCAGAAGCTGCAGCTTCGTGGGTTGCCCAAATGGCATATTCGTAACAACTCCTCGTCTCCTAATTTCGAAGACCAGTTCTACTTGGAATGTTCAGAGATTGGGGTGGAAAGCGTTCAGCGTGACTTTTTAACGCCATAGCTAGACAGACTGCGACTGGTGAAATATAATATACCGCAAATAACTATGCTTCATCTCAGTGTTGTACATGTCATTAATGCTTGTATATCTAGAGACGTTATACACATCATCCCCAAGTACCACCACCACCTCTACCTTGCTTCCTCTGGCTGGACAAACGCCAATCGTCCTCGCCTGCAAACCTATTATGTAATGGCTGAATCCGCTCTGCCTGTTTTCGTTTCGACATACCCATGCCATCCTTTCCAGCAACCTTGAAAAATGTCGGTGCAGCTTCAACGAGCCACTTTGGCTCGATTGATGTCACATTATGCATGTACTCACGAGTAGTCTCGACCAGCGAGTGGTAAATTACGTGTTCGGCCGCTTTGCCAAAGAGAGCGGATGATGGGTGCATATAGACTGGCGTGCCCTCGACAAGCGTCTTATAGCCTTCTTGTGGATCTTTGCGTGCTGCGTTACGGAAGAAGCCCGAGCACAAGGCTTGCCGGACACGCGTGGTGTCACGGCCGCAACTGACGACTTTGAGCCGATGACGATCCAGGATTTGGACAAGTTGTTTGCGAACGTCCTCGGCACGTTTCATAGACCGAGGCTGGATGAAATTCTCGAAACACCAGGGATCGCTTCGTCCGGCGCCTTTCCAGCCATTGTAAACGTTGAGTAGGGTAAGGTGATCACCGGCGGGGTCGTGGAATCGTGATTTCTTTTGGTCGGCTTGTTGTTGCTTCTCCTTTGGACGATGGAAAACAGTTTGGACAGCACTGATCATTGCTACAATGGAGAGCATCTCTTCACTGCAGCCTAGCTCAATGGAAGCGATCATGCTCTTGGCCAAAGCAGGGTCCATTGGAAAGTCTGCCATACGTCGACCAAGTCGTGTAAGGAGGCCTTCATCGTCCAATGCGGCGAGGGCATAGAGCTCTTCTAAGGCCGTCAACATCGTGTTTGTTGGTGGTGGGTCCATGAAGTCAAAACCGAGCAGGTCATTAATGCCCATAGCCTTCAGCATGAGGATAGTGTTGGAGAGGTTTTGTCTCTGAATTTCCGGTATCGTTGTTGGCAGCATTTCGTTTTGAAAGGCTGATTCAGTGTATAAGCGGAAACATTTACCCGGCCCAGTTCGGCCAGCACGACCAGCACGCTGTTTGGCTTGTGCCTGAGAGATTGGTGTGACTTGAAGTCTATCCATACCAAGTTTTGCGTCGTATGCAGTCTGCTTAACGAATCCAGGGTCTACGACGTAGAAAATCCCGTCGATTGTAATTGATGTCTCTGCAATGTTAGTGGCAATAACGACTTTGCGAGTGCCGTCTGGCGTTGGTTCGAAAATTCGAGAAGCGATTTCGGATGGTAGAGCACCATAGATCGGAAGGATGAGAAGTTCAGGTACAGCAGGCCCTAATGCTTTCATTCGCTCAAACAAAATCTCACAAGATGTATCAATCTCTTCTTTGCCTGTCAGGAATAGTAGGATATCTCCCGCCGGTTCTGTCAAGTGGATCTGCATAATGGTGGTGAGAGCAGCATCGAGGTAGTCAGATTCTGGCTCTCTCGAGTACATGATCTCAACAGGAAAAGTACGGCCAGGAATCGTCAAAATAGGACATTCGTTGAAGTAAGTGCTGAACTTCTCCGCGTCCAATGTAGCAGATGTGACGATCAGCTTCATGTCAGGTCTCTTCTTCAATGTTTTCTTGAGTAAGCCGAACAGAACATCAGTTGCAATTGTTCGCTCGTGAGCTTCGTCCAACATGATCACGCTATATCGTGACAAAGCAGGATCCAGGAGAATCTCACGTTGCATGATTCCATCTGTCATGTATTTGATCCTCGTACGATCGCATGTTTTGTCGTCGAAACGTACAGTATATCCGACTTCCTCGCCCAGTCTGCAACCAACTTCGTCGCTTACCCTTGCGGCGACGGACATTGCAGCTACACGACGGGGCTGTGTGCATCCAATCACACCGTCGTTCGCAAAGCCATCTTCCGCCAGATACTGAGTAAGTTGCGTCGTTTTTCCCGAACCAGTATCACCAACCACAATAAGTAATTGATATTGTCGGACTGCATCCAGAAATTGTTTGCGCATTTTGTACGCGGGCAAGCTTTCTCTCTGGTCTTTGATGGACATTGATGTACGTTTGCCAAGTTCACCCTTCCCGGAGGCAATCTTCTTCCATTCCGGAACTTCTGCGTCAGCGCCTCCCTGCTTTGGTTGTCGCAGGTCGGATGCGAACCGGCGATCTCCGGATTGCACCATCGGATCATTCCATTCTTGACCCAAGTCTGTCTTGGCCGCTTCTTGAGCTGCTTTTGCTTGAGCTTCTTGTTGGCGCATGTCTCTGCGCTCTTTGGCGAGAACGTCTCCTTGCATGGCTGAACGATTCATGCTTCCATCAGGTGCCTTGATGATTCTGATGGGGGATAGTTCTAGAGATTGCTTCGTCTGCCCGGCCAAGAAAGGCGGTTCATCCTCTCTAACTTCGATATCAATATCTTCCTCCTCTTCGATTTGCTCGCCGTTGATCGCAGCGTTGTAATCTTCATCCAAATCTGGATAGTCTGCAGCTTTGACGACTCCAGATGCGATAAGTTGTCGTATTTCCCATCTTTCAGGACTTGTCATTCGTTTGCGTTGTCGTCTCCCAGCTCCGTTTCCTTCAACAACTGGTACTCCAGTAGCCACGCCTTCTCCCTTCAGGCCAACAGCATTTGCGCCTGTCGCGCCTTGCATCCTTCTTCCAGGATTTAAATCCTGTCCAGTTGTTTGATCCACTTCAGCCATGCTCAGACTTATCCTATTATCTTGCATTTTCATGACTTTGACTTTCACCGGCTGATCGCGTGCGACTAGATCACTCGGATGGTTGACCTTGTAATCCGCCATTGCACTGACATGTACCAGACCGTCTACCTTGCCTCGCACATTTTGAAGATTGACAAACACACCGAAATCTTTGACTCCTGTGACTCGTCCGTCATAAACCTTGTACAGTACAGGCGCATCATCCACTTCAATCTTTGGTTTCCGTTCAAAGTCATCTCTCCGACTCTTTCGATGTGAATCGCGACCTTCGCGTTCTCGGTCTCGTGGCCTGTAAGATCGTGTTCGACCAAATTCGTCTTCAAACAAGTAATCGTCATTACGCCGGGGCGATCGCGAACGTGAGCGGCGGTGGCGCTTGTGATCTCGGTTTACGTCTGCTTCTCGGTGTTCCGCAGGACTTACACTTCGCTTGCGTCCATTCGACGTCTTGGCAGGCCCAGCCATGGATTCTAGCAGCGCAAATGTGTCATCCATGTCATCTCCATCATCTTCCACAGGCTCTTGATCCGGCAGCGCCAGGCCTGTGAACTTTTTGCTCTTCCCGTTCTTGTCTTCAACCAAGTTGCTTCCATTCCCAACGCTGTTTCCTGCTTTTTTATACTTGGGGTGCAAAGTCTTTATCAAGCGATCGATGCTCTCAGTCAAGCTTGTGGGAAACTCATATTCGTCCAGTTTTGTTTGGAAATCGGCCAGGTTTTTAGACTTTTCATGTTCGGCGATGACAAACTCGGCAATGGTTTTGTCTGATATTCCCATGTGATTGTTGATCTCACTAGTAACTTTTGAGATCAGCGACAAGACCTCGAGCTGTTCGAAATCGTCCATTGTGGCGGGGTTGGCGCACAAAGCGGCCGTGAATAGCAATCCCGAACGACGAGCTCGAGGTGGAAGTTGTCCGAGACTCTTGAGATCGCTAGCGGCGCGTAGTTCCGTAGGCCAGTCTGAAACGGGACATGGATGATGCACCGCGTACTTCAGTAAACATCTATGTATTCAAGATGAATATCAGTTGGCCTTTTAATCATTCTTTGTTTTCGATTATGATTTACGGACGCCACTATTGATTAATGGTCGGATAAATGTAGCCCGTCACCTGATCTTCATTTCCTTGCTTTGAATTCTTGCCCTCTTCAACCTGACCCGTCCTGCGAGCCTGCGTGCGCTGAGCGTCGTTCGGTTCTCGGTCAGAGCATGCAGCATGGCTCAGTTTACGCGAGAGGAATGCGATATCATCGCAGAAACACCCCTTGGCGACTCACTGAGCGCAGCTCGAGCCGCTTTGCGAGAGGCGGAACCAAAGACGCCGAGCTGCTCGTTGGTGTCAGACGATAGTTCTAACGCACCAGAACGAGCACGGTTATTCGCAGCAGCAATAGACGAATTGATGTCTATCTTGTCGGCGTCGGAAGCTGCTCTATTACTTACATCGAGAATACTCAGAGATTTCCTTGCTTCTGACGTGTTGCTCGTTCGTTCGCGCCTTTTGAAGGGCGATCTGGAGTACAGACACTTCCGGCCGCTTTCGCAACTCATCATTAAATAGGCCCCCGATCTTGAAGTTTGGACCTCCGTCATCTCCTACTGTATTGTACCGCCGAGCCACCGTTATCGTTCGACATCCCTATCACGCATATGTCAGCTTCGCAGCAGGGTTCTAAACAGACGTGGAAGCTCGAGCCGCGACTTTTCGTTCATGCATTTACTCTCACTGGAACCGAGATGAAGACCTGGGTATTTGACCGCTCTGGACTTTATAGTGGCCAACGTTCGACATTCACCTAGAACCGAAGAAGTTCATCCAAGTTATTTGCGGATATTTGATGATGAGTGACAATGAGCTTGGCTTAGACACTTTCACCGAGAGACAACGTGGCAGGCTCTTTGTCACTATGCCTATAGATAACCCTCGCAGTAAGAGACAGAAACTAGAACTCGAACCTCGGCCGATTGTGTATCAGCGAGCTATCGTGTGCCGTGGCACGTCTTGCTTCCTGGCTAAACCCATCCGTAGCGAAGAATTTGATACTGTCGTTAAATTCTCCTGGACCTCCAACATGCGGCCACCCGAGGCAGATCTCCTTACGAAGGCCAGTGAACGTGGTGTACGAGGGCTTGCGAGATTAATTGGCCACCGCGAACTTACTTGAGTTAAATCCGTGCGCAGCGGTCTTGTCTTCTCGCAACCACACAAGTTTCGTGGCATTCCGCGTAGTGGAAACAACTCTTGTTTCCAGTTTATGGGCCCGCAGAGCCATTCGCTTAGCCAGTACCATAGTCTTGGAATTGCAAGCAATAGATCTAGGAAGAGGAAATCTACAGACACCGGAAGTTAAGCGTCTGAGAGATCTCAGTCGAACACCCAGCGAAGTGAAAGTGAGGGCGATGGGAGGGGCGTTGCATATTCAATTGAAGAACCACAGGGTACGAGTCTCATTCAGCGAGATCAGACTCCGTACGATAGTCTTCGGTGCGTCGGCTATTTCACCTGCTGGGCGGTCTATTCGCCAATTCAAGTCTGTCGCCGAACTACTTGGGAGGTTACGTGATGCCAATAAAGTGCATCAATCACTCTTCACGGACGGGAAAATTCTTCATCGCGACATCTCGGAAAGCAATATAATCGTCGCGGATCCTGGGAAAGCCAACGGCTTCAGGGGCATGCTTATCGACTTCTAGCTAAGGAAGAAGGGAAAGGCCCGAACGACGCTCGACATCGAATTGGTACGATAGAATTTATGGGGAATGAGGTTCTTCTTGGACTATCGCACACGTATCGCCATGATCTCGAGTCATTCTTTTACGTGCTCATTTGGCTATGCGCTCGCCGCGGCTGGTCAATGTCTGGGACGCCGAATCGACCAAGGACGAGTTCCATGCTGTCGCACTGTACACGGGGACATATAAAGACATAGCGTGAAACAAACTTGGCGACATGGACAAGGGAAAGGGCAAAGGACTGGATCTAATATTGACGGAATTTCAGCCGATATTCGACTACGTCAAGCCGTTGTGCCGAACAGTACGGGATGTTCTATTTCCGTACAAAGATGGACTCTTCATTGTCACCCCAAAGAACCCTGATGTCTCTTATACTCCGATTATAAAAGCATTTGATGATGCTTTAGAGGAAATTAAGCTCATCGAGACTTCGACAACAGTAAAGTGATTATGCGACAAAACACTCAGCTTGGTTCTTTTGCACGAAGAACGCAGTGATCGCGTGTGCTGGCAATTTGAATATTGACGTTGTGGAAGTATTCCAACAGCGTCGTGTACTGTACTGTAATGATGTCTCACACGTTGAACCCATACTTCATGCGTTAAGCGGCTTTAGCTGCTTAGGTACGGACCATCGCTCCAGTTAGAGAATTCCTTGCATGAATTAGCAAAACTGACGGATGATGGAATGTTCAAATTGAATACAATATTCCTCTCACAATGTTTGTTTTCCATAAACCGATTTCGCTTCATTCAAACGCCACTCTAGCAATTGAATGTGAAAACCATGTTTCACGTGCATTCGACAAACAAAGTTCCACATACCTTTCTCTCGATTTTTGCTTCATGCCAATCAAGGTTTAAGTTTACACAATTATGCCCAAGAACGAGACTACGTCTCTCTTAGCCGGTCTAGGCAAGCAAGATCAGGCTACCAGTCATCCACCGCGATTAGGAAATGAGCCGCTCAACATCACAAAAGAACCAATCTATGGTTCTTGTGATTCAACAAGCAAATTGCGCCGACGACCGGTCCTCAATCTAGCAGCATCTTCATCAGCCGCAGTTGCCCACGAGAATCCAACTCCTTTACTCTCCAGACCATTGATGAGCGCATTGACTCCAAACATGACAGCCCTACTTCGATCAATTATGCACCGAACACCAAAATCCCAGTTCTCAAACCAATGTCCGTCTTCGCTTCTTCGCCGTGCAACTGACACGGCATCATCAGCCCTCGGTGTGACATCCGCAACTCGGCAAATAGAATATCGTAATCCATCTGTGCCGACCTACTTGACAGAATATGTCCACAAAGCTACTCTGCTAGATATTTGGGATGCTTTGATAAGACACAATGATACATTGCAAGCTAATCGGCAAAATCCAGTATCAGCGACAGTCGTCGAGATAAGACGACAAATGGTCCGCAAATTTCCAGAGCTTGGTAATGGTGAAGTCATGTTGGAACATGATTGGATTGAGTTTATTTTGGGCACGAATATGCGCCGGCCTTGGTGGAAGTTGGAATACATGTCTCGCTGGGAGGTAGTAGTTAGCAGTAATGGAGCAAGGGCAAACTGGGGCCCATGGTAAAGGGTACGAGAGACGCTATTAACTTGAGATTAATTGAAGTTGGTTGAGCGATAGTAAAGAATTGGATCATTAAAATTCGTATCAGAGTAGTTTTGGATCAGCGGTTGAAGCACAAGTCGCAGTTCATCATTTTCAAGCAAGCGATGTCAATTCTCTGATGTCCCAGATCAGATCTTCTGGTGAGCTTCCACCTTCACAATCCGACCATTCACCCCCGTCACGAATGCAACGAATCTTGCCGTTGAGTCGAACGGTGCAGCTCTTCGTCACACCAGCATTGGAGCTTCGATTGAAACTCTCCTTCAATAAATCACTGCTCATAGTCCCATCATCCTGCATGGTGCAATGATTCAGTCGTTCCAGGGACATGCCATGCTCAAGCGCACAGTCCTCGACAAGTGAGCGTCTCGGAATGTCTTCATACGCCTTAGACAGGCACATAGTAAAGCCAAGATAGATCTTGGGGTCTGGGTACGCGTGTGCAGCACAGATTTCGATGAGGTTGCCCAGACACTCTTCAGAGCCGTGCATACACTCAACGCCATCGTCGTGATCTGTCAATCTTTGCAATAGGTTAGTGTCTGGCGTCTGGGATAAAGTTGATGCAAAATCAACGTACTTTCCAATATATGACAGTCTAAAGTCGACCTTGTTGGAGACGGTAATCATGGTTGGCAGAATTAAATCGTGCAGGCAGTCGCGGGCATCTGGGCATTTGCTCATGATATGTGCTTCAAGAGGGACTCGGGTATTGGGTTTTTCTTCTTCGCTTTCAGCTTCATTAAAGATTAAGGTGAGGCCGAACAACATGGACACGACCATTATGCCGGTGACGATCCACATGACTCGTTGGTGCCATTTGCCGCCTGTGGTTCTGCTCCATGCTTTGATGTATCGCCGCTGCGCTTTGTGAACTTCTCGCTGGAGCTCAGACAGCGACGGTTCGTGAGACTCGACATCGCCTGGTTGCCGGAAAAGCAAAGGCTGTTTTTCCGTATTGGCCATAATGAATTGGTCATATGGGTGATGATGGGTAAGAGGTGAGCTGACGTGGCGAACGGTGACGAGGATTAGGATACACGAGGTAGCCACGTAAGGACGCTTTGGGCTTAGCGTTATTTGAGAACTTGACACACATTAACCATTGACGGAATTCAAGGCAACTCGACATTAATGCTCATGGCTCATTATTATGATTATATCTACATGCCTCCCCACTCGATGCCAAACGTGCGCACTGCGCCGCAGCCTTCTCTCTCGCCTTCTGCTTTCTCCTCTCCTCCGATGAGAAACCCTTTCTTAACACCAGTTCCCAGTCGTCCACCGCCCACAATGTCCAGTAATGCGAACTCATCGTCCCAACCCATGCCATTGCAAAGAAAATGTGAGTGAAATCGCAGAGGATCACCGGGGTATGCCATGTACTGGCAGCCAAAGCGAAGGCCAGGTGCCAGGAAATAGTCTCGATCATGCATGTGCTTAAAAAGAGGATATGATGCAGGAACTGCCGGCAGCGGTAGCTCTGATTTTGATGGCGTTGGCACTCGTTGAGGGCTCGAAGAGGCCGATGGGGGGGCTGAACTCGACGGAGAAGATGAACGAGGTGGTGGGGGGGGAGGTCGCAGACCGCATTGTAAAGGTGGGTACGAAGTAGTAGGCGTTACGGGATATGGCGTGGGAGCCGAGCTGGCGATTGATGTGGTGCGCGAAAGTTCGCTTGGTGATGGTCGGTGTGGTAAGGGCACCGAGAAGAGAGAATCTTCCTCATCGGTAGCCGGCGTGGCACTGCCGCTTGTCTTGATGTCAGGCGCCGGCGCCCTAACTTTGGGTTTCTTCTGCCTCGTTGACCGAGATCCCAACTGAAGCATATCTTCGGGTATATCGTTCCAGTCGCCAGTTGCAGCAAGTTTGCTTAATGCAGCCTTCTTACGGTCATCTGTCTGCTTCGCAGCCCGACTCGCAGCGGCTAGACCTTTTTCTTTCAAAGAAGATTGATAGGCAGTCCTCTCTTCTGGCGAAAGGCCCTTACCGTCTGCGCTCATGAAGCCTTTCTTATGTGCCTGCACATCATCGACAATGAACGCAGCCTTTTTCTCCACCAGCAGGCGTGCTTCTTCCGGCATGAGTTCAAGCGGCACGCCCAGAAAAACATTTTGTTGGGGAGCCTGTGGTAAGCCGCCAATGAGCACGCCAGTCATATTATGCTTGGAGCGCACATGGGAGATGACATCGGGCTCATAGAGGAGGTATTTGTGAGCGAGCGCAAAAATGGGGAATGGCTCAGACACCGTATTCGGAGCGGCCATCCCGGCAGTGAATTGTGGAAAAGAGTCGGTGATCTTTGCAAATCTTGTCAGCGGACTGCAAAATGGCAATATGTTTGTGCAAAGTATGTGATGAAAGGTCGAATTCATAAAAGACACAATAGTTTTTCGTCAAAAGCGAGTCCTCGTGAGGATTGCATCAGGGGATTGACAGATTATTGGAGTATAATCATTTGATTAGAAGGAAAACAGAATGACAGTGCTTACCAGAGACGCCGACTCCCAACGGTGGTTATTTCATGTTTCAATGGTCGTGTACGAGATGTTGAGTCTGGGTTAAGAAGCAAGACGGCGGAGGCTGATTTTGCTCAAATTGCCAAGCTTCCGCGGAAGTCTGTGCAGGCCGTCGGTCAATTTCAAAGTCTTCACCTTCTGCGAGTTCATCGCCATCCTTTCATCTTCATCCATCATTCCTTCAATTTATTTTCTCCCTCCCAGAGCTTGGTTGTTTGGCCTTATCTATAAGAGGCAATATGCTGCTGGGGTGATGACCTTCTGATGGCGTCCTAAGGACATCCTCGAGCCTGACGTGCGCTACTAGGGGCAAATTGGCGACCTTGACGGCATATTTTCCTACAGTGAGTTTCTCCAAAATCTTCCAATTCTTCACTTGATGAAATCTACACAATTCTGTTCTGGCGACCCTCCGGGGAAATCAGTGAGCCAAGAACCAAAACATGCATCACCATCTGATTTTTCACGGTCACCTCTAAATGAACTACATCTACCAGAACAACATTGCAGTTGCTGATGTCTTCTCCAGAGAGCGGAAGCCCGTGGTCAACAATGTCGCGATCCAAAAGAGATATGATCCCGTCTATATTGATGTCACTAGAGGTAAGCCAACATCATCTCCTTCACCTGCCACTTTTCATGATGAATGTATCAATTTCAGTTCTGCTACTGAAGCATTATGTCGATAATTTATACCACTTACCAATTTTGTCTGATATCTATCAACAACAAATCTCTTTCAGAAGACTTAAGTCACTGTACACAGTGCTGACTATCCAAAGTTGCAGGTTTCTCGATTATGCTTCCACACCACAGAGCAAGTCCATGCCAATCTTCCGTAAGTTTCCACTTTGCCATTCTTGTTCCCCCTTCCCCCTCTTTAGGATGAACCCTAGTCTATCCATTCAACGAACCTTTCCACGGGTAGCCTATCCCGTCGAGTCACCCTTCCTTATACCGTACCGAGGATGCCTTCAGGCGGACTTGGGAGGATCGGTTGTGGAGTTGCAGCTTCGGCTGTGTAATCGTAGCTTCAGAGCGTCGAGTCTTGTCGTCCGTTATGGCCGGCAAGGTAAGGCGCCGACGGGTGGGCATGCGTAATACGGCTGTCTGACCACATTTGCACCTTCAACACTTTCATGTCGCTCAGCACACTGGCGAACAAATGCTGACAGTCGTCCAGATCGTATTACAACAACTTTTTGCATCGCCAAAAATTCGCTCTCAGGTCTTTTGACGGAGTGCGAGGCTTGCATCTTCATGAGAAGCTGGTGCAATCACTTGCCTGGCTCTTGAGAAGATGTGTACCGCATCCGATGGGATATTGTCGCTTCAGGTCCAGATTGTAAGTTTCCAGAGCTTACGGCCTGGCTCGTCATGTATTACACCAATCCACGGAAAAGGCTTGATTATTTGGTGTACTCGTGGCCAGCTATCGACATTGCATCTCTGAAGACAGCCCTTGAGCTCCGGTAGGAGCGAGGGCAGGTCTTCCGGCCCGAAAACCGAAATACAACTGACGAAGAGAACCCAGAGGAGTACTTCGTCTGGTAAGGGCGTCTTGTCGTTGTTTCCGAGGATGACATTTCGGAGTCGATTCTTGATAGTCTGGTAAGAAAGCTGGTATGGGATACCTCGCTGGAAAAGGAGAGTGCTCAATAGTGCTATCATGCCTAGACAATAAGCACCCTCGTTGTTGGTTCTGTAGTTGTGAGAACTGCCGGTGGACAGAGGATAGTGACGAAGTAATCGATAGCAGATTGAGATGAGCATCTCCTGGTACGCGGCCGAGTCCATTGAAGGAAGAGTAGAGTTAGAATTGAGGCGGGTGCAAGTGGTCATGAAATCATCGTATATTTGGTTGAATGGTGATTCAACTTCTGCGTCTAAACATGAGCGTGACGGAGAAGGATAACCCCCGATAGCGTCATATGGGAATTTATCTCGGTAAAATCGGGGGTTTGAGCATGAGTGAATGGCATGTTCAATGTCGGCTCTGCAAATCTTGTTGAGCAGGAACTGGTTGTTGTCGAACGCGTCAATCCCACCACGCATCTTGACCATTTTCTCCAGCGCGTCTAGATGGATTCTAGATGCGAAATTTTCTCGTCGAAGATCCTCGTGTATGGTCAGGGCCGTAACGACTGTAACGGTCGAGTCAGCGGGGATTCTGGTCTGTTGTAGATTCTGATTGATGGATCGATAAGCATCAGAGAAATGCTGCAATGTCTTGGGCGAAGCTTCGGCCAGACCAGTCATATCATCGGAAAAAGATGCGCTTATAGCAAGTATGCAGTGGAAAAATGCCTCGTTGCTCTGCATGAATGGTAACCAGGATGCTTCGGAGGGGTTGTGAGGAAAACAGGAGGCTAAAGGGTAGCACCCTTGACCGGCGAAGTGAATCCAGCGACAGATGTTTCCCATTGATGAGGTACTGAGTTGACTTGGGAAGCTGACGTATGCCATGTCATTTCCCAATGGTCTATGGATCGATACAACAAATTCAGTGGCTATTGCAAGTTGGTGCGATTGGGTTCGTGATTTAGCTGCTTTGTCTTCCGCTCGTTTCTGGTGAGATCCAAGTGGTCGCTCCTTTCCAGCATTTTTCCCTTTCATGACATGGCTGCGGATGGCCTTTCGACGAGTGGCATCGATTTGGTGGTTATTGTCGACAAAGACGAACGCCATTGTCTGTTCCGCGTGGACTCTATCAGAGCTGCGATTCTTCGAATCGTGACGCTTTTCCTCTTGAAAATCGTCTTCACATGCATTTGTTTCTCAAGATGGCTGATGCCCGATTATATCCCTAATGGTTCAAATCGTACACTGAAGGCCTGTCCAATCAGGCTCTTCAATGATCCATGCAAGAAATTAGCTGCATTCGGGCCTCCCTCCCCAAATATTGCCACTGCCAAAAATTTGTATTGACCAGTTCGCATACTTGTAGGTATGCTCGTGAAGCGTTTACCTCCGTCAGCCGCAATTGAGGACATCGGAGATATTATTTCCCACGGATCCGACTTAAGCTAAGACGAAACAGGACAACAGTGAAAGTGGGGCCTGAGTTTTGTCTCCTCCAATCAAATCCTGGTTTCAACCTGACCCTTAACAAGACGACATGACAATTAGGAAATCAATCTCTCTTCATGAATATCCATGTTTTGGATTGTTCTCCTATTGTAGAACAGACTTGTTCTCTGAGCAACGGTATCTCTAAGCATCACGGAGAACGGTCCAGCGGCCGGTTCTTATCGCCGTATAGCTAGTTGTTCTAAATATCATGTAAGAGGCAGCCTGGTGAACGACCATTTTCAATTTCAACACTTCTCTATTCAACCTCTCAGTCGATAAATCTTAACTTATATTTACATAATCGGTTTAACTCAATCATGATGCGTGCCGCAGGTCCAAAAAGCCTTCTAGGCAGACACCGGCTTCTGGCCCCAAGTGCGTCGGTTCATGTGAGCCCCCTCTGTTTGGGAGGAATGAGTATGCAATTCAACATTTTCAAATGATGAAGCCACACTGATAAACCTTTAGGTATCGGAGACAAACATCAATCCTTGTTTGGCGAATTCTCAAAGGACCAGGCATTTGAACTTCTTGACTACTTCTACGATCAAGGAGGCAACTTCATTGACACGGCTAACATGTATCAAAGCGGCCAAAGCGAGGAATGGATTGGTGAATGGATGAAGAAGCGTAAGAATCGGGACGAAATTGTCATCGCAACAAAGTATACGATGCCGTACACTGCAGGTTATACTCAGACTTCCAACTGTGGTGGAACTGGGTCGAAGAGCATGTTCGTCAACTTTGAAGCAAGCTTGAAGAAACTCGATACTGATTACGTCGATATTGTGAGTAATGCATCGGAGAATGCTCATCAGACAAGCTGACATTATTTTAGTACTTTGTCCATCATTGGGACTTCAGCACGGGTGTTGCCGAAGTAATGCAGTCATTGAATACACTCGTTCAACAGCGGAAGGTCCTGTACCTGGGAATTTCAGACGCACCAGCTTGGGTCGTTGTCAAGTGCAATGCGTATGCCCGTCACCACGGACTCAGTCCGTTCTCGATTTACCAAGGTCATTGGTCGGCTCAAATTAGGGACTTTGAGCGCGAAATCATTCCCATGTGTCAAGACGAGGGTATGGCACTGCACCCTTGGGGCGTGCTCGGCAGAGGCTACTTTGAATCAGCCAAGCAGCCCCGTGAAGGCGGTCGTCAAACAGCCTTTATGAACACAGGCAGGGAAGGACAGGTATCAGCTGCTTTGGAGCTGGTCGCGAACCGCCACAACGTTCCACTTCAGTCAATCGCTCTGGCATATGTCATGCACAAAGTAGGTTCTCTCCTGACTTCAAGTCACATGTCCGCGAACTGACACACAATCCCAGTCGCCTTATGTGTTTCCTCTAGTTGGAGGCCGCAAGGTGTCTCATATGAAGTCGAACATCGAAGCGTTGGGCATTCTACTGAGCGAGGAGGATATGTCTGACATTGACAAGGGCTATGATTTTGACATTGGTTTCCCCCACAACTTCATTGGTATCGGGGCCAAAATGGTCTCAGGCCCCGAAGATATCATGACCAAGGCGATGTACGGTCATTTCGATCACGTCAAGAAGCCGCAGCCAATACTTGCTTATCAGCCTTCCGGAAATGAGTAAAACCCTTGCATATCGTGCCGTTGGCTCAAACGCGAACAAAGTTTTTTCCTAAAGCTTCACATCTCGTTTCGATCCCTTGCAATCGATGGTCTTTGCGCTGTATCAGCCACGCGGTCAGATCGTGACCATCGCGTTAAATGAACCGCCAGTCTAGTCTACCCCGAGATGGAGACGCGGCAAGTGGACGCATCTATTCAGTGCCACAGCGAAACCATGTTTCACCGCGATGATTAGCGCACACTTTGTAATTCAGGAGACACCGCTGGGCGTCGGTGAGAGGCAGGTCGGTGGTGTGTCTGTGTCGGGCAGTACGCGTGTACTGGGAGTCGATCCCTGCATGACGTCTAACGTGAGGCTCGCAACAAGGTGTACGGATAAACTGACACCCGCGAGCTCACGGCTGGGCGTCAAAATGTACACTGTTGTGCTGGACTGGATGGGACTGTCGTCAACCAGGGCTTCGGCGGGCCTCGGTACAGCCACGTGTGTGGGTCGACCCCTGCTGAGTCCGGTTCGCAGCTCCAGCCCAACGGCGGGGATTCCCAGAATCACACCCTGGCTCACGTGTGCCGCGTCCATAGGCAGCACCGGCATGTCATCGACTATTCATTATTGCCTCCACCGTCCGTCGACGGCTCCAAGTAATCAGCAAACTTCGCCGTCTACTTCTCTCCTCGCCGGTCCTGGTGCCGTCAACACTCTTCTCCAGCCCGGTGTCCACATAGTACGGCTGACTCTGCAGCTCCGCGCGCTATGTCGAGCAGTATCCGCCAAAGCTGACGGGGCGACTTACGTAGTGTATTGCGAAGATGCTCTCTGCGCGCAACCGAGTCTATCAGCCCGCTTTCGGCGCCGGCGACATGGTCACCCACGACCAGAGATACCCGGCGCCAACAACTTCCAATATGGCCTTGAACAATGTGCATTCTGACCTGGATTCTGACGTACGGCCTCGATTTGCTCGCGTCAATACCGACGATTCTGTCGCCGACGGACCAGATTCTACCGAAAACGGACAGTACGCCAAAGCTAGCGATGGATCTTCAAATCCGGTACGACGACGAATCAGCAGAGCTTGCGACCAATGCAATCAGTTGCGGACCAAATGCGACGGAAAAATTCCATGCGCTCATTGTGTTGAATTTGGGCTGAATTGTGAATATGTGCGACAACGGAAGAAGCGAGGGAAAGCGTCGCGGAAGGATTTGGCTGCACAACAAGCTGCAGCAGCGGGCGAATGTAGGGATGGTGCTTCGAAGTCTGGCAACGACGATTCTTCAAATGAAGCAAATATTGACCCTCAACGAGATGAAAGAACAGGCCTGAAGAGGAAACGATCGGGACAAGGAATAGATCTGCCACCGCGGCAGCAACCGATCACCCGCCATGTTCATGCACAAGCGCCGTCCAGTAATGGAGACCGGTCTTTGCCCAGCATGGACCATCAAACGGGCAGCACTCATAATTCTATGAATGGCGAATCCATGGAACATCATAGATCTGGCTCTATGGACCAAATCTCTGGTGCCGGACTTCCTACACCGCGTCTACCCAGCGTAATCGGCTCCGATCAAAGTATGCCTGTTGGCATGGGGGAATATGGCCCCATCGACGACTACCATCGTAGCATTCTCCAACCGGGTTCAACAAATAACGTACTGCATAATAACACGTCAATGCCTCACACTATTCTACCGGGCGGCAACATGACTGGTTATGGTGACGGTCAATTTCCTACCGTACCTTCGCCCGGCAGTCAAGCAGGTATCACTGGTGGTGCTTTTCGCATGGGCGATTCGCCTAACAACTTCTTGGCCCAATCACCCATGGCAGGCTCTCCTGCCGGGTGGTTTTCGATGCAATCTCCATCAGTTGGGCTCTATTCTCTCCCACCTAACGCTCCATCAATCCAGGCTCTTCGATATCCGGTTTTGCGACCTCTATTGCCGCACATCGCTAGCATTCTCCCCGTAAGCCTTGCATGCGACCTCCTGGAACTCTACTTTTCTAGCACCTCATCAGCTTTTATGCTACCGCAGTCACCATATGTTCTTGGCTACGTTTTCCGGAAACGCTCGTTCCTACGGCCGCGTCAGCCCAGAATATGCAGTCCCGCGCTTTTGGCAAGCATGCTGTGGGTAGCTGCTCAAACATCTGAATCCGCTTTCTTGACCTCTCCCCCATCCGCTCGTGGAAAGGTGTGCCAGAAATTATTGGAGCTCACTGTAGGACTACTACGGCCTTTAATTCACACGGATGGCGGAGCAAGCTACAACGGCAATATGGTGGTTGATGGCGTTGCTCTGGGTGGATTTGGTGTTGCACTGCCCGGCCAATCGCGCAGTATTGATGGTGCATCACCCGGTGCAGCTGCGTCGCTCGACGATGTAGCAACTTATATCCACTTGGCTACTGTCGTATCAGCCAGCGAATATAAAGGCGCAAGTTTGCGATGGTGGAACGCCGCCTGGTCTCTCGCGCGCGAGCTAAAATTAGGACGTGAACTATCGCGAAATCCTACACAAGCCGGTCAAGACGGAACTGGAGGGAGCGAAGATTTGAGAGGTACCAATAATGGGCAATCGCAGTTGGACGGTGGCGCACGTGAGCCGGGTTCCGAAGAGGAACGAGAAGAACGCCGTCGCATCTGGTGGCTTCTTTATATCATGGATCGTCATCTGGCGCTCTGCTATAACCGTCCATTATTTCTCCTGGACGTCGAATGTGAGGCTCTTCTTCAACCTGAACATGACAGTGTTTGGCAGGCAGGAGAGTCTTATCCACCTCCGAACCACGCTGAGAATCTAATGTATCGTCGTCCTGGTCTGGGAGTCGAATGCACGAGTCATGGACTTTTTGGATATTTCCTCCCTCTGATGACCATTTTGGGTCAGATTGTCGACCTTCATCACGCACGCAACCACCCTCGATTCCAGCTACGATGCGCGGGCGGAGAAACATGGGATGCACCGGCTGCAGAAATCACAGCCCAGCTAGAAGCCTACGGTCAAAGTCTAGCGGCATTTGAAGCACAACACAACAACAATGATGGCAGTGGAGATGTTGGCGGAGCTCTCAATACCACAACCCCACCGCGGTTGACAGAAACAGCTCTTCAAACCAGAGTCGTACGCGCTTACGGAGATCACCTCATGCACACTCTTCATATTTTGGTAACTTGCCGATGGGATCCTATTGCGCTCCTGGACGATGCCGATCTTTGGATTTCAACAGCATCTTTTGCACAAGCAACTGGTCATGCTGTGGCAGCTGCTGAAGCATTGGACTCGGTGTTGGAGCATGATCCAGATCTCTCCTTCATGCCATTCTTTTTTGGCATATACCTTCTCCAGGGAAGTTTCTTATTGTTGCTGATCGCTGACAAATTGCAAGCCGAAGCAAGTTCGAGAGTTGTTAAAGCATGCGAGACGATTGTCAGAGCACACGAGGCTTGTGTTGCAACTCTCAATACTGAATATCAGGTGGGTTCCCCTGTCGGCAGCCATCGAAGACATTTCAACTAATACATTTTGCAGCGTAATTTCCGCAAAGTAATGCGATCGGCGTTGGCTCAAGTGCGAGGACGCATGGTCGAGGGCACGGGTTCGTGGGAACAACAGGCCAAACGACGAGAGGTTTTGGCATTATACAGATGGACTGGCGATGGCACGGGGCTGGCACTATGATGAAACTGATACCCACGATATTCATGCACATACTGTATATACAAAAGAATTTAAAGAGCAGCGTATTCCTGACGAAAAGTGCTTCAGACGAGCTCGCCCGGCATTGGAAGGTTTAATAATAATCTCGTATTCGGTCGTATTCCTCAGAGAGTGGATGACACCAACGAATTGGTGAACGAGAGAGAGATAAGCGATGAGGCGGTACTGGGTCGGCCCGGCGCTAGATGTCGTTAGACGCGTTTGAGTCCAGCTATGTCTTCTTCACAGGCGAAAGACGAGCAACCCATTTCACACATCGCTCTCCGCTGAGATCCTGGTAGTTTTTGCCTCTCTTTAACTCCTGCATCCTCTCCGTCTCTTTGCCATTCATTTGGAAGCCCTGCACCACTTTTACGCTCTTGCTGCCGCTCTAACATCCAGCGCTATTTTCCGGCCAGTCTCAACCATTGATTCGCTCTCCACCCCTTGAACCCGTGTAAGAGCGCTGCAGAAGGAGCCACATCTTCTCGCATCGTCCAAACGCCAGCGGTCGATTGTGCAGGCACGGCATATGTTACCGACCTATGCCTCTTCGGCCGAACGTGAAAAGATGATACGACACAGCTATGGCGCTGGAAACACTGGGGGCACGCCCTTGAGCCCAACCGTGGCTGAAAGCAGTGCTGGACGACTTCACATTCGTTCTGATAAATACGATAAGTATGTGACTTCTCAATTTGTTTGTCGTCTGCCTGATGGGAGTTCACGCCAATGGGCACAGAAGGGCGATGGAAAGGGATGCAGGCGATGAGAAGAGGACTTCGGAGGACTTTCAGCTGACTTGAAACCAAACAGATTTCAACCACGATCCTCCCGGCATGCGTACCAACAAAGGCGAGGCCTATTTATGAGGCTCGGCGGTGCCCTTACTGTTATATTACTTGTCCTCATGTTTTTCTTCCCCGTCCTTCGACCCGCAGCATTGAGTTCTGCAGTTGGCATGGGAATGGCTGCTTCCAATGATGCTTGGCAAATTGAAACAGTACGATACTACGATCTTGCCAACGTGGGAGGGACATCTCGAGGCTGGGAGCGAGAAGAGCGCATCTTGCTTTGCGCCCCGCTTCGAGATGCTTCACCCCATCTTCGTATGTTCTTCAGCCATCTCAAAAATCTTACATATCCACACCACCTTATCGATCTTGCTTTCCTCGTAGGAGACAGCAAAGACAACACCCTGAGCCTCCTCTCTGACCTCCTCACCGACCTTCAAGCCCAAACCGACCCGAAAGCACCCTTTGGAGAAATCTCCGTTATTGAGAAAGATTTTGGTCAGAAAGTCAATCAGGATGTCGAATCTCGACACGGTTTCGCCGCTCAGGCATCACGAAGAAAGAGCATGGCACAGGCGCGCAACTGGTTGCTTTCGGCTGCTCTTCGCCCTACCCACAGCTGGGTCTACTGGCGTGATGTTGACGTTGAGACAGCACCTTTCACAATCCTCGAGGATCTGATGCGACACAACAAAGATGTTATCGTGCCTAACGTTTGGCGACCGCTTCCTGACTGGCTTGGAGGAGAACAACCATACGACTTGAACAGCTGGCAGGAGTCGGAAACTGCTCTCCAGCTTGCCGACACTCTTGACGAAGATGCTGTCATTGTGGAAGGATACGCAGAGTACGCCACATGGCGTCCTCATCTTGCTTACCTTCGCGATCCGTATGGTGACCCAGACATGGAGATGGAGATCGATGGTGTTGGCGGTGTTTCTATTCTGGCCAAAGCGAACGTCTTCCGCAGTGGAGTGCACTTTCCAGCTTTTTCATTTGAAAAGCATGCTGAAACGGAAGGATTCGGCAAAATGGCGAAGCGCATGAAGTTTTCGGTCGTCGGTCTGCCACATTACACCATTTGGCATTTGTACGAGCCTTCTGTTGACGATCTCCGCCATATGGAAGAAATGGAACGAGAACGCGTACAACGTGAAGCTGAAGAAGCTGAGCGTAAACTCCGACAGGAACAGATTGACAAGGACTTCGACACCGAGAGCCACAGCAGCCAGTGGGAGAAGGACAAGGAGAGCATCAAGAAGATGCAAGATCAAGAAGCGTCCAAAGCTAAAGCGGATAAAGCCAAAGCTGACGAAGCTGCTGCTAAGATGTGAGTTTTTATCTATGATTATAATCATTTCTTCCTATCCTGCCATTTCCTGGGCGATATGAATTGGTTATTGCTCGACATTGACACTACAACGTCAATGAAGGGGCAAAGAATTCGCCGACGCATTCACACTCGACGACAAGATATAAAAAGTTTCGCATGTACCAGACATCGCGCCGCATCGTACCGTTTCGAGAGCCGAGATATCCCTGTCCGCAGCAGATGTTGTCTAGAAAAAGCACCGTCTTACACATTTTCGCATGTGAACAGTAAAATCGAGACTGCCCCTGAAGGCAGAGCACACATTATCGATCCCGAAAATGCAATTCCTGTCGTGGGCGGCAAACGTGTCTAAGTCAACAGTAATCTGGATCGAGAGGTAACGAAGTCGTTGGGTGGAAAAAAGCAATTGTCAAACTTGAAAGGGTGGTGATGGCGGCGGCAACGCCCCGGTGGGGTCCATTCACTGGTGACGACTTGAGCTTGATGGCAAAGCAGAGAAAACACGCCAAAGTCGTGGCATGACGAAGCGAGCAAGGCAAGGCAAGGCAAACACGGCGGATGCGTGCATCGAGTGAAAGGCTGGACAAGGGGATGAACATGATGATGATGCTGATTGATAGAATATATTTCATGGTGCTTTTTTGTATGGATTAGCTACGGCGTTTGATGGGGATGCAAGGGAATTCATGGGACTAGAGAGCACTTGCGGTCAACATCATCACTCGCTAGGCTATTGAGGATGGTCTGGATGCGGCTAGTATAGAAGCACATATTTACGGAAAGTCAATTGTTCTGCAACAATCTTGGTGCCTTTGACTGTTGGTTGTCAATTGTTCCTGTATAACTTGCCCAGGTGTTTGCTGACGCTGACCGGCGGTGTCTTCTCAAGTGCATCGTTTGCACGACTCAAGCCAAGGAACTGACTGCTGTTACAAATAGCCGAAACCATGTCGACTGCTGATCCGTTGTGACTAAACCTTGGCCTTATCTCTTCCGCTCTACTCTACAACAACGACCACCCCAAGGAGTAGGAGGAGGAGCATTGCTGCCGTAAAGTCACAGCCCTCTCGCGTTTCTACTCCTACACATCCATGACCACATCCATGATAGACGTAGATATTCTGACATCGACTGTTTGAGTGGCGTGGCACAAGGTGAACGAACTTGCCGTTGTCCGCAAGGCGTAAAAGCGAGCCGTGGGCGTTCCCAAAGAGTCAAGTCCATGCGGGCGCAAGCGTCCGGCTGACTGCCCCGACTCCACACACACGCGCCTTGACGGGCTGGGCTCGACCGCTGGTCTTGAATAACGTAGTTTCGTTCTTCAAGGAGCGGTATACATAGACGTGCCATGCGGTGGGAAGACAGATGGATGGATGTCAGTGTATGATGGGAATAGCCTCGTGGGTGGGATAATCGGTTTTGTTGGTGGGATGGAATGCCGCCAACTTATCTGTTCGGCCGAATATTCGTCGCCCTACGTCGTCGTCCAACTGAACTAGTCAGGCGTGCATCCGTCGAGCAGATCCCGGTTCCGGCAACTAAAGGCCAGGCCGATCCGGTGCCAGACATTTACTGACTTACATACATATACATACATCAGCCCTGCTCGCCTCGTTTTCGTCTTGTTCGAGTCTCGTCTATCTCTCTGCCTTTAATCAAGCATATCAACTTCTCTCTCTCTCTCTTCAGAGTGGTCTGTCTGCTTATATCTTCATCTCAACGACCAAAGAGATCGATTGATCTATACATTCTTCTTCCCCGACTGTTGCCCCCGGGTTCCCCCAGTCAAACACAAGTCGATGTCGGACTCCGAACGACTCTGCTTTATCAAATCCGGACGCTCCTACCTCGCCCTCAATAAACAAAATAATCCCAATTTAAATTCCCATCTACAATCATGGCCCAAGTCTCCAACCCAGCCTCGCTGTTCGTCCAGCCAGTCGTGAACACCAACAAGAGTGCCGTCAAATCCGTCGAGGACATGACGCTGCCCATGGACCGTTCCGACTCGGGAATCGAGACGGGCATGAGCATGCCGAATGGCGTGCGTGTGCTGGGCTTGCACGAGTGGAAAGAAGCCGCGCTGAGTCTGGCCGAATCGTTTGCCGACGATCACAGCTCCATGTATTTCATCGACACGCCGGACCGTGAGCATTGGACCAAAGAGCAAAAGTGGGAGCTTCACCTGAAAATGATGGAGTACATCACGTACGCTCATTTGCTCAAGGGGCTTGTAGTCAGCGCCGGGCCGAATTACGACTGCGTGGCTTTGTGGTAAGTTCAGCAAATCTAGCCCAGGTCGTTTGTCATGTTCAGAAACTGACTTCTCACCTAGGATGCCACCAGGCGAGAACATGGACGACATGCTCACCATTTTCCGCTCGGGCATGTGGCGCCTAAACTTTCAACTGTCCCGTGAAGGCAAACGCCGCTTCTTCGATGAGTTCCTGCCCCTGCTTCACGACACCAAGGCCCAGGTCCTCGCCGAGCGCGACGACAACAGCTGGTACCTCGTTTACATTGGCACTCACCCTTCTAGCCGTGGCAAGGGCTACGCGCGTAAAGTGATTGAGCATGTTACCAACATGGCTGATCATGAGGGCCGTCCTTGTTATCTCGAGAGCAGCCACGAGGTAAACAGGATCATTTACGGCAAGATGGGCTTTGCATTGAAGAAGCAAGTCTTCCTCCAGCGTGACGTTCAGCATGTCGAGTTAGATATCATGGTTCGCGAGCCCGTAAAGGTCTAGCGCAACTAGTCACTGACAGACGAACGGGAGGATGGTGTATTTAGATTGTGGAGACGTGCAATGACGCTTTTGAGATTTTCGAATGACCGTAGACATTCCTTTTGAGAAGCTTTGGAAGTTTGAGATGATAGTGAGTTTGAGACAGTCTTTTAAATGGAACTATCGTATCTTATCTTATTGTACACTGCGAGAGCTACTCACAGATGCAATGCTTGGATCTATGGAGTATAGTGTTTGCTGCACGTCTATGCTACCTCTTTTTGAGTGCGCCAGAGCCGTTCAGTTCTTGTCGCTGCACGCGCATTTACGGGGATTGCCAATCAGGGTTCTGCAAATAACATGTTAGTGACTGAAGTCTCAAACAGCATCCATCGGCACTGGGGCTTACCTTTTTAAGTATACAGATGCCCTCCATTACGTTTGTCAGACAAATCCATTCTTCGTCCTCCAATTCTGCTCGCTCGCCATGACCAAGAAGAACTGGAGTGCTCTGCGTTTGCCAGCCAGTGATAGTCTTCGGTCGACCGGCTTGACCAACAACGTCGACGGCTTGGCCAACACGAACGTTCACCTGCAGTGGCTTTAGATCTTCATCCAACGTTACAAGGAAACGTGGGTTCATCGCAGTCACGAGCCAGTAAAGCATGTAGTGGTTGTCACCGAGGATGAACGCCTTCGGGTTGTCGATGAGTGAGACCGCGACGGTCAAAAGACCAGCAGCGCCGACGCGAGAAAGAACGGATCGATCGCTATGGAAGGGGCTGATAGACAGGGTTCCTTTACCCATGTGCAAGAGACCTTGGGCTATTCTGACCATGAATAGTGCATTGGCATCACGGTGATAGTATGAAGCCAATTGTCTGAGCAGCTGAGCAAGACGAGCGTTGTTTGTGCCGGCACCGAGTATACCCATGGCAAATATCGCGTTAATGGCGACGTCAATGTCGTTATCGTGTGAATATCTTGACAGCGTGTCGTAGACTTTCATCTGGGGGTTGGACGGCGAAATAAGACCCATGGCAAGCGGTACGGCTTTGCGGATGTTGGCCTCGCCGTAATGCATGAGATGGCCAAATTGTCTGAGCACCATTTCTTGCCCGACATCTTCACCAAGGGCCACAAGCGAAAGGCCAATGACCGCATAGGCCTGGACCAGCTGGTCGCCAGACACATCCCTCTTCTCGCCGTCTTCTTTCTTGTCGCCCTCCTCTTCCTCGTCCTTGTCTTCAATGTGATCGTTGCAGATGTGCAAAAGCTGCTGGAGCTTTAGAACAGCACCAGTGCCCGTCCAGGCGCATATTTCGGCCAAGACCGAAGCCGGCTTGGACATGGGGTGCTCGATCGCCTTGAGTGTTTCGAGCACAACGTCAACCTCTTCTTGCTGGCCAAAGTACAACAAAGCAAGCGCGAGGGTCATGAAGCGAGTCCACTTGTCCTTCAGCTGAGTGCTACGATCTTCGTCCAAGAAAGTCTGAATAATGGCTTCAGAAACGTCGGACTGCGCAGAGCCTACAAAAGCAAAGCCGAGAGACAGAGCAGCCATAGCAGAGGTTTCCATGTCGAGTGAAGTATCTGTAACAAGTGGGAGGAGGATTTCGAGCAGGTCTTCCTTATTGGATCCAGCGTACGCGAGTCCAAGACCCATGATGCATGCGAGTTTGTGGGGCTGCGACTTGCCTTCCAGGTCGCCCAACAGCGCCATTGTTGGATCGCTGTCCAGTCGGACGCCGCTATTCATGATGCCCATTGCCAGTGCAGCGCCAGCTTTGATCTGTTCCTCAGGAACGTATGTGTATGCATCAATCTTGTCCAAGCCCATCTCGACGTCCCAGAGCATGATCATACCAGCAGAAGCCGCAGTCGAAATCATGCCCTCCTCTTTCACTTTCCATATCCAACTTTGCTTCACTCCACCCTCGACCAGCATCAACTTGTCTTCTCCAAAACCTGCGTTCACAAAAGCGTTGACGAAGGCAGATGCAAGATTGTGGCGAGCAGAATCTGTGTTGGTAAGGCCAGCTGTTCGGGACGACTCCAGGTGAGATTTGTAGATGTCTTCTGGGATTTTAGGATCGAGAACATTGAGTTCCTTTGCCAGTGATTTAAAGTGCTCCGGAAGCTTCGTATTGTTTAAGCATTCTTGCAGTTCAACATCATCTGCATCTTCACCTTCAAAGTCGATACATATTCTCGCTCTTCCAAGAATGAAAGCCAATTGTCGCTTTAGAGCCTTGTCCGAGGTAGCAGCAAAGTCGGATTTGATGAGTTCCATGTCATTCAACCGAACCGCAAGCGACATGGCCTGGGTGAGTTGGTTGAACCGGACGTAGATATCGTGCGCGGTGCGTAGGAAGCGATCGTTATCGGGATAAGTGAGAAGTGGAACCATGGAAACCATATAGAGACAGACTCGAGCGTATGTGTTCTCGTCAACATGTTTCTGAATTTGCTCAATTCCCTCCAGTTCAGATAGAATATCGACTGCATCGGCTTCGGCATTGTGTGAAAGGAAGAATGGAACAATACTTCCCATGACGAGATTTCGAATATCGTGAACATCCTTGTCATCGTCTAAACGTTGTTGGTACTCCTGGCCGATCTCGAGCGCCAGATGGCGCATGTACTCGTGGCCCCATGAACCGATGTCGTCGCTGTTGGATGGCGCGAGGAGACGATACTTTAGTGTGTCTCTTCTATCTTCGTCATCCGAGTATGTCATTCCAAGTACTGAAAGGGTATCCGCAAGACTGTCTTTCTCCTCGCCCGCCGGCCACGATTCATAGGCCTCGCCAAGCTTCTCGTAGTGAGGTCGGAGGAATTTGAGCGGTTTGGGAACGGCCGTCATCGAACTTGTGCTGGTCTTAATGCTGGTTTTGATGGCTTCCAGCGCGGGCTTGTACAGTGACTTGTCGGATTCTGTAAGACGCTCGACAAGCATGTCCAGCTCATCCTTGAGCTTCTGATCCTCTTCGCTTAGCTCTTCGGTGGCGGGCAGTCCAGTATCGCCGTCCTTCTTTCCATCTTTGGTAGCATCGTTGGCGCCATTGATGCCGTTTTCAGGTTTGGCATCGTCAGCCTTGCCCTTCCCCTTGTCTTGCACCCTCGACTTGTCGTCCTCCTTCGCCATCGCGTGCTTCGCCTTATGGAAGCTCTAGAGTTGGTGTCAAGAGGATGGCAGTCGGCTGGTGAGCAGTTATGCTGGACTTATCGAGTGAAATGCAACAGTGTAGCCTTGAGCGATGGGCGATGCAGAGTGACGGGGAAAGAAAATGTTATGGAATGGGTGGATGAATGATAAGGTAGGTCAAACGACAGCCAGCGCGAAGGCAGACAGGCCAAACGTAAGGCAGAGTAACAACGTAGCCGCGGCAGGAGCCGCAGAACGCTAGCGCGCTTGCCCTTTATCGATTGCATAAAATCCCGTCCTCTACGACGAGATACACTCGCCGACAACTTATCCTTTGCCAGTCACAGCGACCGATTGTCACATCTTATACCCTTTTTTGAACATGAAACTTGATACGGGCGCTTTGCGCTATTTGACTAGCGACGACTGGCGAGTCCTTGCAGCCGTACGTGACCCCCACCTCTGAGACTTGGCCGATCTGCACGAAGCTGTTCAGAAGAGAAAGGCTAACGAAGATTACAGGTCGAGCAAGGAAGCAAAAACCACGAATTGGTCCCCACTCCACTGATTCAACAAATCGCTGGCCTGCGTGGCGGAAGTGGCACACATAAAAACATTTCAAACCTGGCAAAAGTGGGCTTGATCGCAAAGGTCAAGAACGCAAAGTGTAAGATTTCAGAGCGCATGAGACCATATCCATAGACGAAAATCTAATACGATATGCATGTAGATGATGGCTACCGACTGACATATGGTGGACTGGACTATCTCGCACTTAACACCCACCGAAAGAGCGAAACGATATATAGCTTGGGCAACCAGATTGGAGTCGGAAAAGAGTCGGATATTTACATTACTGCTTCGCCAGAGGGACGCCAATTGGTCTTGAAACTTCATCGTCTGGGCAGAATATCATTTCGAACTGTCAAGGCCAACAGAGATTATTTACGGAATCGAAGCACTGGCTCGTGGATGTACCTCTCGCGACTTGCAGCCCAGAAAGAGCATGCTTTCATGCGAATACTTCACCGGGAAGGCTTTCCTGTCCCAGAACCAGTTGCTTGGAGCAGACATACGGTGGTGATGGAATTTATCGACGCCTTTCCTCTACGAATGATTGACCACGTAGGCGACCCTGGTAAATTATATGCCGAACTCATGGAGATGATTGTGCGTCTTGCACGGCGAGGATTGATTCACGGAGATTTCAATGAGTTCAACATCCTGGTGAAAGAGGTCAAAAATGGCGATTCGGTGGATTTAATCCCAATCTTAATTGACTTTCCACAAATGATCAGCACAAATCACACGAATGCCCAAATGTACTTTGATCGAGATGTCGAAGGTGTCAGACGCTATTTCGAACGGCGTTTACGATACACATCAGATGAGGAAGGTCCATTCTTGGAGGAGGCTTTGAAGGGAGCAAAGCCAGAAGAGCGATTGGATGTTGAGGTAGAAGCTTCTGGATTCTCCAGGAAAATGGCAAAGGAATTAGAGCGGTATGTCGAGACCGTTGGAGGCGACCACAGTGAGGCTGAAGCAGTTGATCAGCAAGACGAAGTGAGTGAAGGGGAGGATGAGATTAATGAAGCGCCAGAGGAACATGATGAGACTATTGAGGCTGGGGATGATGGCGTCACGCACGAGGCTGAAGGTTCCGATCTTGCAGAACAGCTTGACGGACTTCGTGTTGAAGACGCAAACTTACGAGCTCCCGCTGACTTTGGCCTGATGCCGTTGGAACTTGCGACTGAAGACAGCTCAGCAGCCACAGAGAAGGCAAAGGCGAAGAAAAAGGCCTCTGGGTGGTCAATATAGAGTAGATCAAGCCACTTGTGATGAAATCAACTGGACATGATATTTCTCATCCTCGTCGAAAAATGGTGTATTCATGATGTTATTGGCTTGTGGTGTTTTCAATCATCACTTGATTGGATTAATCGACTTTTGGGCAGCGATTTATCATCAACGGGCCACCACCAATAGTCCTGTTTTGGAAACGCCCCCAACAATCTGGCGTTTGTCGCACACAGCTATGAGGGTTAGCCAGCCCATAGCGTCCACCCGTGTACTGTTGTTGTCCAATGTGTTCCCTTTTCCTTCACCACCAAGTCTACTGCAGACCCAACCATTTCGCTTCTAGACATCGAGTAGTTTTAACTTCTACACTACTGTGGTCGAGCCGTCTATCTACAAAGCTCCAGACGGTTTACAGTTGGCTGCCGCGCGGGGCACACGGCTTTCCGCCAGTGAGACTCCTGCGGTTCGCCTCACTTTCACTTTCACTTTCGCTTGCCGTCGTGCACGAGGCTCACGCCTCGCGACGGGAGCATTTTTCTCTTGAATCATTCACGGATTGCGACGGGTTCAAAAACCTATCCCAATACACCTACCTGTTGTCGCTCTGGTCCTTTTCGTGGCTTCTCGTGTGGCCGTCGACTTGATAGCCAAGTGTCGTTGTCGCCTCAAGCTGCCACCACCTCCCTTCGGCACTTGCCTATTGCTCTGACTACCTGGTTTTCTTGCTGTCGCTCTCGTCCTCCTTAAACATCACTACAAGAAATCACTAGCATCCGATGAACCGCGCAAAAGAACCATACGCCACTTTGTCACCCGCGTGCCTCGCTGTTTTAGCAACGACATGGCTTCCAGTGCTCGCTTCCCAAGTCCTGCGCGCTCGGAGATCATCACTCTGAGCAGTGACGCCGATGACGACAACTATGATTCCACCGACGAGGGTGAGATCCTAGTGGCCAACAACTCGTTTCTAACCAATACGGATCCCGAAGTCGCCAGACCAGATCCCAATTTACTTCGCGGAGGCCAGGTGTTTAGCATCAGTGGCGAAGACATCTTCATTCCCGATGATATTTATCCTGAGTGGAATTTTGAGCCCCCGGTCCCTGCAGCTCAAAATGAAGGCATCGAGAATGAAGAATTCACTGCTGCCATCTGCCTGGGGCGGGTACTTGAAATCTTTCCGGACGTTAATCACGATCATGTCACGAATCTCTACAACGATCTCAAATCTCATGACGTAGGAGCAGAAGATGGCCAGGGAAGACTGTCGTCACAGGCGAGACTGCAGAACATTCTTGAACAGCTCATGGGCTCAACAAGCTATCCAAAGCAGGACAAGGGCAAGAAACGCAAGCGTGCTGAAAGTGTTGAGGCAGATGTTTCGCCATGGGAAGCGGCTCGTCAAGCTCCATCCGCCCATAGTCAGCATACAACACGAGCTGTCCTCAAAGCCGATTTTCCGGAAATACCAGTCACGTACATTTCTGAAATGTTGACCGCCAAAAAGCATCTCTACCCTGCTTATATTGGATTGGCAATCGCCAGGGATAGCCATTCCCGAGACGCACCCATCTACGGCAAAGGTCGACCATCACAAGTCTTGACTGATGCTCTCACCATCGCTACCAGCTCTCTCGTTCCGAGTCTAGCGGATGAGCTGACCGCAGCCCGACAACGAGTCGCGGCCATCAGAGCAGACAATGCGATGAAGAGGGCCAAAGCAGATGCAGAATCGGAGAATTTGCGTGCAGCGATTGAGTCCGGAGATACGACAGAATGCTCGGCGTGCTATGATGACTTACCAATGAATCGTCAAATACACTGCAATGGCCCCGTTGCCCACTTTCTTTGCTACGAATGTGCTCACAACTACATCAAGTCGGAAATAGGCGATGCCCGTTGCAGAGTTCTTTGCACTGCTGGTTGCGGTGCTCCATTCCCACCGAATCAGCTCAATTTGCTTGCCGACAAAAAGTTATTGGCTAAATTGGCGGAACTTGAACAAGAAAAGGCCATTCGCGATGCTGGCCTCGACGATCTGGAGCAATGTCCATTCTGTGATTTCAAAGCCATTTTACCTCCAATTGAAGAGGATTTCGAGTTTCGCTGTCTCAGTCCTGATTGCGAACGTGTCAGCTGCCGACGATGCAAATCTATCTCGCACATCCCGATGTCGTGCGAAGAACACGCCAAGGAAAACAAAATCAGTAGTCGGCATAAGATCGAAGAAGCCATGACGGCCGCGATGGTACGATCATGCAACCAATGCAAGAAACAATTCATCAAAGAATATGGCTGCAACAAAATGAGATGCTCCTCTTGTAACAACATGCAGTGCTACGTGTGCTCGGTGACTCTACAAGACTATGATCATTTCGACCATGATCCTGCGAGCATGGGCGGTCTCGATGACGCTCCTGGTGCTTCGAAATCTACCAAGTGTCCTCTTTACGACAACGTAGAAGAACGACATGAGCGAGAGGTCAAAAAGGCCGAAGCTGAAGCGCGTGAAGAGGTAGCACGAGATAATCCTGGTCTCAGCGTTGAAGATCTGCAAATCAAAGTTTCCGATGCCGTGAAAAATGCTGAAGCGGATCGGATTCAAAGAGCTGGCGTCCATGGAGGCTTTCATGCGAGAGAATTTGCTTTCGCAGCACGTCCCCGCGCTAGAGGTGCTCGTCGTCCGGATGAGTTTGATGATGGTGGCAACGATGAAGACGGCATTCCGGCCCGGAACCGTCCCCTCCCTACTCGCGCGCTCGGGCCCGAACGTTATGGACCAAGAGTGCATCGAGCACAGCTTGAGGCAGCAATCATGGAGCAGCAGCAGCAGCAGTTCAGGAGAGCAAGACTACAAGAGCGTCTACGCGAGGGGCAGTTACGGCGTGAAGCCCGCCAGCGACAAGCGGCACAAGTTGCAGCAGAACAGCGGCGAATGCTGCTCGTGCAAGAGCCATACCAAATCCACGGTAATGCCCAAGCTGCAAATGGTGCCCCGCCTGTTCCGCATGTTCGGCAACATGGTGGAATTGCAGCGGTGCAACAGTACGATGATAATCCATTTCGATTACCAAGGCCTCAATACGCAGCTTACGTTCCACATGCACCCGGGCCAGGCCCCGCTGCGGGTGCAAATCCGCAACCAAGACCGAATCTGCAGTGGGCAGACCTTATACGTCGGGATGAAAATAGAAACCAGCCTCCTGTGCCTGGCAACGACGAGAACTGGTGGCTACCAGCTCCTCCCGGTTTCGACCCGCCAGAACGTCCAATTTTCAACCAAGATCTTGGTCGACAACCAGCTCCGCCTCAAGATGCTGCTCACCAATTTGTCCCTGACTATCCTGGCATAGGTCATCGTCAGATGGGCAATGTTCCAGGGTTTCCATTCGACAACGATCCCTCCCTCTATGATCCCATGAATGATCCGCAGCAAGCTGGATTTCCCCCATACTGGATGCATGACCTGTAACGCCCGGTTTTGTGTGGGACTCGTCTCCTAATGTTGCTATTTTCGCTCTCCTTGGCTTCAAGTATCATCCTGATTGATTCTAGAATAATGCATTCCAATAGAATCTTGGGGAGCGAGGAGTTGTGGGACGTGAATGATGACAGTAACGAAGATTACGAATAAATGCTATGCGAATAGAGCAGTAATTGCTTAATCAACTCTGCTGTGCTTCACTCTCATTATTTCCCGCCCTTTCTGGCTGCATGCCATGCTTTCCCCAGACGGCGTATATGCAAAGCAAGGCAGCGGTTAGTGAATGGACATCTTCACATGTGGGGACCGATGGCTGGCCGAGATCCGAGAGGGGCAGGGTCCAGATCGCAGTCTTTTGAAAAGAGACTTCACACGCGACGGTTAGTCTAGCACCATTGCACGCCAAGAATAAGTGTTACGGAATGTTAACATGGATATTCTCTACGGCGGTGAGGAAATGAAGTGTCAAGTGATCTCTGTTGGACCGGATTATCTCCCCTTTCCGATCTCCATAATAAAACTTGTTTTCAACCTCGTCATATCCAATCTTCCGCTGGGGGCATTCGTCACTTCCGCGGCAGTTGTATTCCCCGCCAGCGGCCGAATTTGTGTTTAATCGACCAATAAAGCTGGGGATCACAAGCACATGCACCAGATGTACGTTTGACCACCGAGCCCGTCATTATACACTGTTTTCACCACACAACCCCCGGCAAGATCACCTGCCCGCGCCCGTACGACCTTGTATCATTGTCATCTTCTTGCGCCTGCTTCTCTCTGTTCCTACCATGGCCCAATTCCTCGACAGCAACAGCTTGTGTCCTTTCCAACCTGCGACCATGCCTTGATTGCGCTTATCTCTTCCCTCCACTGATCTCTTTTCACTGCCAGGGTGTCGCGTGCCTTTTCTTACTATTTGATCACAATTGACTCAACGAAATACCATCTGAACCCTCCGCCTCGACGGAAACCACCCAGCCATGAAATTTGGCCAGAACCTCTCCCGGAATCAGGTCCCGGAATGGGCTTCTTCCTACATTGATTACAAAGGTTTGAAGAAATTGATCAAAGCTGCGCAGCAATGCGTAGTTAGAGGAGAAGAGCCTGATTTGACCGGTATCGCATGCAATAAATCCATAAGCCAACCACCAAACTAACGTAACCCAGGGTTCTCTTTCACTCTCGACCGTCAAGTCGAAAATGTCGACACCTTCTACAATCGTAAATGCGCCGAGTGCTCTCGACGATTACGTCTTTTATACGACCGCTATGGCATGGTGTCGAAGATGCACGACGGCATGGACAAAGACGAAATGGAAGACTTGAAAGCGGCTCTTCTCGAGCTGCGTGGGCAGCTTAGGAAGTTGACATGGTATGGCGAAGTCAACAGAAGAGGATTTATCAAAATCACGAAAAAGTTGGACAAGAAAATACCTTCGTCTTCGGCCCAAAAGAGCTATCTGGCTACCATGATTGACCCAAAGCCTTTTGCTACAAACAACAAGTTGACTTTGGATTTGAGAGCGATCAATGAATGGCTGTCGTCCTTGAATGATGTGAAAATCAACGACGATTCGAGTTCTGTCCATTCGGGAAGCTCTGCATCCGTTCACCGCATGAGTTCGAGGTCTACTATGAAAATCCCCACAATCACCTTGGAAGCGCTGGATCATGCTGTTCGTGATGACCATGTTCAAATCATGTCAGAGTTGCTATCAAATGCTATTCCTGCAACCATTCCACCGATCCAACGAAACAGCATTTTGTTGGATCTCTTGCAACGCGCCATTACATGCAAAGCCACCGCATGTATCAAGGACATTCTCGCCAGAGACCCATCGATCGATCAGGACCACGACATGAATAAGCGCAACTTCTTGCACAAGCTTGTGATTGCAATTGGTCGCGCGAGAGCATTGCAATTGAATCAAGCAGATGGTAATACCGACAACTCCCGATTCATCAACGCCGCCAAGGCGCCTGTACGAACACCGGATGCATTCAAAATCGAAGAACGGGATCCGGATAGCGACATTGGCAAGGATGAAAGAGCTGAACAACTGCTGGTATTCCTTCTCGAGCATTTGAGTGTTGAGCAGCGACAGGCTATTTTGGCAAAGGATATCTACGGACGTCTGCCTCTCCATTACGCCGCCCAGTATGGATTGGTTACTGTGACACAGGAATTGATAAGCAAAATGTACCAATGGAAGCTCTTTGATATTTCAGATGGCATCGATGGTGCAGCATGGCAAGATATCGACGGTCTGGCGCCCCTCCATCTAGCTGTCCAGGGTGGCCACCTCCGAACTACTCAGGCTCTCCTCTTGGTCGATACTGGTCTCAGAACTGAGACAACTCGTCTAACTCATGTAGACGTCGATAAAACCGGCGCTGCATTGGAGTTGGCGACGAAAAACAACTTCCACAAGATCGTTCAGCTCCTAGTGGATGCCGGAGTCAATGTTAATTATCAGGACGTACAAGGCGAGACCGCGCTTCACATCGCTGCTAGATGGGGTCATGTGGAATGCGCCCGCGTCTTATTGGCGACGTCAGGTCCCCAAGCAGTGAAAATGGAGTTGGCGGAGAATACGTATGGCTGGACTCCGTTATTCACGGCTTGTGTCGACGGCCATCTCAATATCGTTGAGCTTCTTATCACAAAAGGCGCTGAAATCTCTGCTAAAGACTGGTCGGGTTGGACGCCTCAAGAACATGCTTCGCTTAGAGGGCACTTGGATATTGCAAGGCGTCTTGCCCAGCTTACGCCGCCTCCTAGTTTACGATCGAGTCCTGAGATTTCAGCACAAGTTGCATCCAATGCTGCTTCTCTCGAAGACCGACGTTCAAACGGTGTGTCCAAAGAAGCCGGTGCGCGCCCATCGGAGACCGTTAAGACTTTCGGTCATCGATATCTCACAGATGAGTCTATGGTCCTGGTCAGTCTTGGAACGATGGACAACCGCAAAGAACTCGAATCGGTCATCTTGGAGAACATACCTCTTACAAACGCGCACGCCACGCAACTCGACACAGCACTCTCAATCGTCATCTCGGCCCAAGGAGCAACAGGAGAGCCAACAGTCATCGATCTACCTGTGCAAGAAAATATCAGCACCTCCCCCATAACATTCATGACGAAAACCCCATCTGCAGTCAAAATCCTCTTCGACCTAGTCCCAACTTACGCTGGAACGACTAGCAAAGTCATTGGACGAGCAGTTGCTTTACTCAATAGTATCAAACCAACTATCGGCACGCAACGCATGAATCTTCAAGGCGATCTTAAAGTGCCGTTAGTGTCTGCCACCACTTTGGATATCATCGGTGCGGTGAACTTCAACTTCCTCATCATCACACCTTTCCATCACCAGAACATGACTGTCTCAGAAGAGCGGACATACTGGCGTGAATCATCAACCATGGTCATCGGCCATCGTGGTTTGGGCAAAAACATGGCGGCCAAAACATCCCTCCAGCTCGGCGAGAATACGATGGAGTCATTCATCCAAGCAGCCAGTTTAGGCGCTTCATATGTTGAATTCGACGTCCAGATCACCAAAGACCACGTCCCAGTCATCTACCATGACTTCCTCGTCAGCGAAACAGGCGCCGATGTTCCGGTACACACCCTTACACTCGAACAATTCCTTGCATTAAAGGAAACAGCACCACAGAAGGCTCTACGCAAGGCTCATGCCCTCCAGTCCTCTAACACAAAATCCAAGGCACCTGGTGACGACAATGAGCCTCTCGGCCGAACACACCGCTCACACAGCTGGAACGGCACGCAAGAAGACATCATGCAGGACCTTCGCGACCGAATGAAGCACACGCGCGACTTCAAGAAGAAAGGATTTAAAGGCAACTCACGTGGCGACTCAATCCAAGCTTCCTTCGCCACGCTCGAGCAAATGTTCCGCACCCTCGACCCATCAATCGGCTTCAACATCGAGATGAAATACCCCATGCTCTTCGAAACCGAACAAGAGGGCATGGACACCTACGCCGTCGAGCTGAACAGCTTCGTCGACACGGTGCTCAGCATGGTCTACGCCCTCGTCGGCTCCCGCAGCATCCTCTTCTCCTCCTTCCACCCCGACATCTGCCTCTTACTCTCCTTCAAACAACCCAATTTCCCCGTCCTCTTCCTCACCGACGCCGGCTCCGCCCCCGTCGGCGACATCCGCGCTTCCTCGCTCCAAGAAGCCATCCGCTTTGCCTCGCGCTGGAAATTACTCGGTCTCGTCAGCGCTTCCGAGCCTTTTGTCCTCTGTCCGCGACTCGTGCAAGTCGTGCGCAACTCTGGGTTGGTGTGTATGAGTTATGGCACTTTGAATAATGATCCGCATAATGCGCGTTTACAGGCGCAGGAGGGCATTGATGCCGTCATTGTTGATAGTGTGGCGAGAGTGCGAAAGGGACTTTCGGCAAAGGCTGAGGAGGATGTAGCCGTTGTGAAGGAACAGTCGAAGGGTGTGCAAGAGGTGACGGATTGTATTCGAGAGGGTGTCAAGGTGGAGTAACACCATCTGCATTCATGAGGAGAGGAGAGTTGAGTGTCCTTCGAAAACGACAAGCACAGATTGAGAGTATCGTGATCATTAAATCATATATAATTATAGACATTATTTCTCAGTTCCGATTCGACGGACGAGAAAAAAAAAGGCTTGAAAAAGCCAGAGCAAATCAATTCGCGTTTCGACCAACCTTCCGAGCGAGCGAGCGAAGAAGTATTAAATAAGCTTGATAAGTCTAATCGTTGCCAACAGTCATAGACTTGCCAACAGTCATAGAGACAGGTCACAAGCAAAAAGAGTAAATCATTCATCGTTTGACGGGTGGTTTCATCGTGCGCAAAAGACTCGGGATACGTTGTCTTTTACTCAAACCAACACGATAAGGGACGACGAGACCGCTTTTGATAGGACTGTGAGTCGCCGATGTGGGTTTCTTGTCTACTTTGAGCGTAATGTTCTCGGGAGTTGGAGTCGCTTTTTCGGGCAAGGGGGTGCGATCTTGGGTTGTTGGTTTGGCTGGGGTTGCGAGGGTGAACGGGTCGGGGTGAAGAGAGATATTTTCGCGCGCTTGCGGTTCATCTTCCTTTGCTGGCTCAGGGAGAATGGTTGCTTTGGCATTCGCAGGACAGCTGAGATTGTTCTTCGTTGAGACGTTCGCCGATTCTGATTCTTTCTCGGTTGCTTCCTTTTCAGGCTCCTCAAGCACGAACTCCTTTGACTTGATCTTTGCCTCTGGTATAGTCCTCTTCGGTCGACCTCTGCTGCGCCTCATTGCCGGTTGCTTCGCCATATCTTCTGAGCTATCGTTAGTCCCTCTTTTGTGAATTGTTTCTTCGCCGGCTAATTCGTCTTCGTCGTTGTCATCGTCAATGACCTTCCTTCTCTTCACAGCATGTCGAGATGTGTTCTTGACATCTGGCAGCGCACATTTTCTCTTTTCTTGCTGTTGCGAGAGGTTCAGAGCTCGTTTGGATCCTGAGAATTCAATGTGGTCTTCAAAGATTGTGGTTTGACTTCGTTTAATCCGAGAAGCTGATTTTGGTTTCTCTTGAGGAACCGCAAAGGCAGCGTTGTCATTTTTGGCCCGTACACTGGCGCTCAATGACGGCTTTTTGGGTGTCTCGTCATTATACTTGCGATTCACCTCGATAACATCGTTATCATGTTGTTTGTCGATATTTGCAGCGTGCACTCCTTCCATGTCTATCCGCTGGCTCTGTTCTTTAGTGGCATGCTCGACTTCAGGCTGTTGGGCGACCGTACAATCAACATCAGTGATACCTCCAGCCATAGCTGCCGGACCAGTTTTCGTCCTTTTGACCCTTTTCTTTTTTCCTGGAACAATTGACAAATCAACTGGTTCTTCAACCATACTAGCAGCCCGTCTTTTGCTTGGCCTTGGCTTGTATTGTTCTTCCGGCAACCCAATGGCGGCCTCATCTGGACTGAGTATCATGACCAGTTCGTCTTTCACTTCTCGTTTTCGAGCAGTTGAGTTGCTGGTAGAAATTTCCTTACTTGGAGTTCGAACGGCTTTCGCCGGAATCTGGACAAACGGGCTAGATTGTCGTTTGAACCTTGCAGGGTCGAGAACTTCGGCTACAAAGTCTTGAGTGCTGTGTTTCAAGACCGACTGGGCCAACGAATCGATGTCGAGTAATGTCTGCGACGGTCCAATCTGACTTGATTTTGGTGCAAACAGGTCGGCGTCATTCACCTCAATTACACCATCCGTTCGAGACAAATTAGTCTGTTCATCCTGCGTTTTCCCGAGCCGAGTTGATTGAGTCTGCATACTTGCAGTCCAAGGAAAAGATGAGCTCTTCATATCTTCTCCAGCTTCTTCAGAGGTTAGGACGGGGCCACCAGCCGTAAGCGCCACCTGCTTCTTACGCAAGAATTCCTCGAGAATGCGTTCCTGTTGAGACTCGTTGTCAGGAACAGTACTGCCGCTATCCCTAAACATAATGACGGGTTCGTGGTTCATAAAGTCCAGAGAAGCATTCGACTGATCGGAAATGTGCGGAAGTGGATAAGCGAACGTATTTTCATCCTGCATCGGGTCGAGGCTTTCTTCATTTCCAGCAAGAGCATGCACCTTCGCAGTACTCGCTCTTTTAATCAAAGGCAGCTTGCCAGTCACAGAACCAGACGTCACTTCATCCGTATTCCTCCGCTTCTTCAATTGCCTCGTCGGCGAGCCAGACAAAACAGCCTCAGTCGTCATGATATCCCGCTCTGCCACGCCGTCCAAACTGCCCACAATGTTCAAATTTTCAAACAGACTCATTTCCGTCTCGTGGATTTGTCGTTGCAGGCGTTCGGTCGAGCGCGTACTTGGGTCCTTGTAGCTGCCTGCCGTGGTAATTGGGGCAAGTGCCGCTGTGTCGGACGAGCCGGCGCTAGGCATCCATCGTTCATGCTCATTTGTAGGTTGAGCACTGAGATCCTCGACTTCTTCGTCGTCCGAGTCGGGGACGAGGGGTGGCATTATGGTGCATGTCTTGTTGCTGCTTCTCTCGTTTACGTTCAATCATGTTTCACTTCACAGGGTAAACACGCCGCGGTTGCTCAAATTGGAACGCGCTTTCAATCGCGCGTTGCGGGGAAAAATCGAATTTCTAGCAGGGGTCACGTGCATGACGTTCGTCATGCAACGACGAACAAATTGAACGAATAATAAAATGTACATAGCCGTCTATTACTCCACTCATATATGCAATCCACATGGGGACGCCGTCATACTATTTCATGTGCCCAGACGATATGGATCTTGTCTCTCCGTCAACTTCATCTCTCATTTGATTTAACCCTCAAACTCTTTGATGCTGTCGTTCATCTTGCCTGGTACTAGAGCCAATGGCACAATACCGGAAACGTGCATCTCGGGGCCGAAGACGTGCATGTTGAGACCAAGCTCGCGACCGACGTTCTTGATATTCTTGAGGCCTTCTTGATAGTTGGGACCAGCACGACGAACCCAGATTTGGACCTTGTGCTCGTTGAGGCGAGGAGCAACCTCGCGGATGGCGCGGATGACACCCTTGAAAGTTGAGGCAACCTGAAACATCTCGGTCAGCTGGAATTGTTGCAATTGAGGAGCTTTTTAGACTTACGTTTGTGAAGTTGGCAATACCACCACCAATGAAGAGAACCTTGCCTTCTGGGTGGAGAGGGGCACGAAGCATAAGGTCAAAGACTGTGCGGGCGTAGTGGAAGGTCTGTGTCTCGGTTGGAGCACCAGAGTATTCGCCGTAGTTGGCGAGTTCTGAAGCGAAACCAGCCGAAGCAATGGCATCAGCGTAGACGACGGAAGCACCACCGCCAGCAACAAGTGTCCAGACACGACCCTTGGAGTTGAGGATGGTGAGCTTGAGCGAAGCACCAGTCTTGGCGTCCATCTCAGCAATGTAAGCCTCCTCCTTGCTCATCTCACGACCGAAAGGAGCTGGGAACTCCATTGGTGGACCGGCATCAATTTGAACCTTGGAATCCTTGCTGGGGAGGGTTGGGATACCGAGAGCGGCAGGTGCACGGGCGATGGCCCATTTGACACCACACTCAAACTCAGCAGTCTGGTCAAGTTTGGCAGCAAGATCGAGGAAGTGAACGTCAGCAGCGGTGACATCGGCGTTTGGAATGACGACAAGCGGGTTAATTTCAAGGTAGGTGAACTGGCAGTCGACATAGACGGCGTAGAGGCGGGAAATGAAGTCAATCAGTACGCTGTGGACACCCTTGGGGACTTTGCTGAGGAGACCAGTGGCTATCTCTTCGTTGCTTGGGTATTCGCTGAGATCGACTGGGATGAGGAGCTTCTCAGCCTTTGCGTCAACGTCACCAACGTCGACACCACCCTCGTGGTAGAACAGAATCCAGTCACCCTGGGAATTGTCAGTATGGCTGAAATGTATAAATTGTGTTGTCGATCATCTTACCTCACGGACGGAGTTGATGTTGATGTAGTATTCGGTCTCTTGAGGGTGGGGTACGAAAGGCTCGACGAGGAATGTTCTCAGAGCGCCCTCGACGTGTTCCACCTTTTGAATCTTGTTCGCTCTCGCAGCAATCCACTCCTTTGCCTCAGGCCAGGTAGCATTGAGCTTGAGGAGTCCAGACTTGCCTCGTCGCTTGATAAGCTGATCTGGCTTTGCGACGAACTTGGCACCTGGCTGGAGGAGGAAGGGGTAGGTGGCCTCGGCGGCATCGAGAACACCGTTGATGTCGTCACCGTCAGCGAAGACGATGGAGGCAAGCTTTGCGGGTGGGTTGTGGGTGGTTGGTCTTGGGAGAGGAGTTGGCTTGATGACGGGAGCGCGAGTGAGGTGGTAGTTGAGGATGGCCTTGCCGTCTGCCTCGGAAATAGCTTTGGCGGACATTTTGTATGAATGTGATTTGAATCTTCTGTCGAGTCTGCTTGGTGCGAACAAAAGTAAGTAAACGTTACGACCAGCAGTCAATGGACAGATGCAGTCGTTGTGTGAGGCGGACGAAACAGAAATTCGGAGCGAGCGGGTCGTTTCCCAGGCTCTGGTCAAGTTTCAGGGCTTTCTTGCGTCGGCGAGTGGGCGGGCGGTGAGAAGCTAGTGTGGCTCGACTCGAACTTGCACAGCGCTCAATGGGGTTTGGGGATGTTTGCGTGACTTTGGTCAAAGGTGCAGGAGGGAATTGGGCCAGACTCGTCACAGGTATTTGTTGCGATCCGGGGTGGTTTTGAGCCAGCTTTTTCTCGGTGGGTGGCCTCGTGGGAGCAAGCCGATGAAGGAGGGGCAGTTGCTGGCGAGGAAAGCACGCTAAGACTCACCTTTGGGAATTAAATGCGTCAACAACGAAGAATGAATGCGGGAGTGGAAGGTGAGGATGGCGGGTATGAAGAGTACAAGCAACAGGTGATGAAGGAGCAGGTGGATGGCAGAGGATGGCAGAGGATGAAGGTGGTGGATTGGAGGTGACGGGGCGGGATTGATGCTTCGGGCGATGAAGGGCAGGCTGGTCAAGGTGGACAATAACGGACGATTCGTGCGGGACCAACAACCAGCAACAACTCACTACTCCAACTAACTGTTGGCGAACGATCCCCTGGCGCGCTGGGAACGGGCTCCTGCAGCGGTCGTGCGTGGAGAGCTTGTTGAGGCGGAGAAGCACCCTGGCCGTCCCACACGACCCGGCGCGCCGCCGTCCAAAGCCTATTGCGTGCCCTGCAGCTTAACGCCGCCATCGCTCTCACTCGGTATTTATGACGTTTCTCTCGCCGGCGGTCAACCGTCAACAGAATGCGTGTGAGGTCTTGTGTTTGGTTGACCGCACTTTGAGACGGGCGGGCAGCAGTTATCCCGTCGCTGTTACGCTGTAGACGTTACACATGGCTGGGCCATGGCCGGGCAATAGCTGAGCAATAGCTGAGCAATGGCTGAGACGACACAGGGCGCAGGTACAGCACAGCACAGCACAGCAACAGCTGAACAGAGCGTCCACGCCCGTCTACAATCGTAACGAACACCACGACTACTTACACACCACCGACGACCACGCTGCTTGCTGTACTGTATACGTTGCAAAGTCACACCGACGCACCGCGCTGGTCTCGGGAAGGAGTCCGGCGACATCGGCTCCCCAATGCCTACGCCCCCTCCGAGCCCGATGACCAGAACTAAGCACGCGGCTACTTGTTCTGGAAGAATCTGGTCAAGAATCATCATGATGTTTTAGTCGTTCGGAATGTGCGCTAGACCGGGCACACGAGCACCATTGCGCTGAATTGTGCGAACAAGCGAATGGGGTCGTCGGTGTTTGGTAAAAATGGTTCGATGGTCAACTCGAGCGTCAGTGTTTGGCTGGCGTGCCGCCACGAACAGCAGAAGCGTTGACGCTGCAGGCGGTGAGGGCCAACCTGCACGGTAAACGAACAAAAACTACTGTTGACATCTCTGCGTGAAATTGAAAAGAGGACAAGTGGACTCTGCACGGGACTCCAACGTACGATTTTCTCAGCCGTCGTCGTCGTGTATCGTCCGCAATAGTGGCTTTGGTGGGGACGGCGGCCAACAGGGATGGGGTTCAACACACGCAAAGGCGCAGGCCGGCATGCACCACCCGTTCCAACCAACGCCCGCCGGCCGTTAGTCGTCCGATGAGCGATCCATCCATTGAACAATCCAATCCCACAATCCACGCCCGCCGAGAGCCCTGTCCAGCGAGTGTGAGAGACAGAGAGCTGCCTCCCAGACCGACCTGTCTCCTCCCTCCCGAGTATCCTCACTTCAAACATCCTCACTTCTCACTTCAACCATCATCCAACACTCGACTCTCCCATCCTCCATCTCTCAATCCTCCCCGCGAGAAAGCTGTGCACCATTGGTCTTGCCATAACTATAGCTGGTAAGCTGTCCCCTGCCCCTCGCCGTTGCTGCACCCCAGCTTTCGCCTCATAAATTTCCCGACGTTTCGGCCTCTCTAAACTTAGAGCTGCCTGCGCACCACCCACCCACCTTCTTCCATCAACACACTCCCACATTCACCCTTACACACACTCGGCACCCACCGACACCTCCTTCTCTCGAGCTTGTCGTCCAGCTTGCTGACATTGCAGTCTTTCTCTGCAGCCCTTGTCTCTATCTCATTTTGAATTCCTCTCGCAAACCCCCTCTCCACACCCATAATGGCCTCTGCCGCACCCAACGGCGTCTCCGCCAACCGCAATGACGGCCTATCAGCCAACGATAACATCCAGCGATTTTCTGCCCCCAGCAGACCATTGAGCCCAAAGGCTGAGCACACTCTCTTCCACGCAAAGACAAGATGTTTCGTCTAGTAAGTCTCCCAGCCATCCGTGGAGGCATTGCCTCGGGCTCGTCCTCGGACTCGACTGACAACCATCACAGTGGTCTTCAGCCCAGAGCTGTGCAGGGTATGCTCGATTTCGACTTCATCTGCAAGCGCAAGACTCCTTCCGTCGCCGGTATCATCTACACCTTTGGTGGTCAGTTCGTCAGCAAGATGTAAGCTTTCTTCCAACCTCCATCTCCAAATTGAGCAGAAACTGACAGCAATCATAGGTACTGGGGAACCTCCGAGACTCTTCTCCCAGTCTACCAGGATACTGCCAAGGCCATGGCCAAGCACGCCGACGTTGACACCGTCGTCAACTTTGCTTCCTCCCGATCCGTCTACTCCTCCACCATGGAGCTCATGGAGTATCCACAAATCAAGTCCATCGCCATCATCGCTGAGGGTGTCCCAGAGCGACGTGCGCGTGAGATTCTCTACGTTGCCAAGAAGAAGGGAATCACCATCATTGGGCCAGCCACCGTTGGTGGTATCAAGCCTGGTGCGTACAAGATTGGTAACACTGGTGGTATGATGGACAACATTGTTGCTTCCAAGCTTTACCGCAAGGGATCTGTCGGCTACGTTTCCAAGTCCGGTGGTATGTCCAACGAGTTGAACAACATCATTGCCAACACCACCGACGGTGTCTATGAGGGTGTTGCCATTGGTGGTGACAGATACCCCGGTACCACATTCATTGACCACATGCTGCGATACCAGCAAGACCCAGAGTGCAAGATTCTGGTTCTTCTCGGTGAAGTCGGTGGTGTTGAAGAATACCGTGTGATTGAGGCCGTCAAGAAGGGCATCATCACCAAGCCAATTGTTGCTTGGGCCATTGGAACGGTCGCAAGCATGCTCAAGACTGAGGTCCAATTCGGACACGCTGGTTCATTCGCCAACTCTCAGCTTGAGACTGCTGCCATGAAGAACAAGAGCATGAAGGAGGCCGGCTTCCACGTCCCAGATACCTTTGAGGACCTCCCACAAGTCCTTGCTGAAGTTTACCAACATGCCGTCAAGCAGGGCACCATCAAGCCTGCTCCAGAGCCAGTCGTTCCCAAGATCCCCATTGATTACGCTTGGGCTCAGGAGTTGGGTCTTATCCGTAAGCCAGCTGCCTTCATCTCTACCATTTCCGACGACCGTGGTCAAGAACTTCTCTACGCTGGTCTCCCCATTTCGGATGTCTTCAAGGAGAACATTGGTATCGGTGGTGTCATGTCTCTTCTGTGGTTCCGTCGCAGACTGCCTGACTACGCCAGCCGTTTCCTGGAGATGGTACTCATGCTTACGGCCGATCACGGTCCAGCTGTGTCTGGTGCCATGAACACCATCATCACCACCCGTGCTGGCAAGGATTTGATCTCTTCTCTTGTCGCTGGTCTCTTGACTATCGGCTCTCGTTTCGGTGGTGCTCTTGACGGAGCTGCTGAGGAATTCACTCGCGCATACGATAAGGGACTTTCTCCCCGTGATTTCGTCGACACCATGAGGAAAGAGAACAAGCTGAGTAAGTTTGATTGTATAACCACCTCTCTATTTCCAAATCTAACAATATTTCAGTTCCCGGTATTGGTCACCGTGTCAAGTCCCGCAACAACCCTGATCTCCGTGTCTCGCTTGTCAAGGAGTTCTGCCAAAACAACTTTCCATCCACCAAGCTCCTCGATTACGCTATCGCTGTTGAGACCGTCACAACCTCCAAGAAGGACAACCTCATCCTCAACGTCGACGGTTGCGTCGCTGTTTGCTTCGTCGACTTGCTCCGCAACTGCGGTGCTTTCTCACCTGAAGAGGCGGAAGATTACCTCAAGATGGGTGTCCTCAACGGTCTCTTCGTCTTGGGTCGCAGCATTGGTTTGATTGCTCACTTCTTGGATCAAAAGAGACTGCGCACTGGTCTTTACAGACATCCATGGGACGACATCACCTATCTCCTCCCAGAGCTTCAGAGCGGTGCTCCTGGCTCTCAGGGCCGTGTGGAGGTCAACATGCCGTAAATTTGCTGTTCACTAGTATGAAGGGGAAAAGTAACGGCTATAATGTACTTCATGTCTCTTGTATGCGGGTTCGCAATTCCATGGATTCGTTGGGATTTACTTTCTCGACTTGTTTCCAATCAACCAAATAGATCTGTGCTTTGCAGTGACTGTCGATTCTCTTGACATCCTGTGTATTTCAATAATATATATTTGTTCTACAATAATTTGTTTCGTGCCAATAATAGAATAAGTGTCGAGTGTGATGCAAATGTTCTAACGTAAAATGGACGACATGACCACAAGCCACGATACAACGAACAGAATCGTCAGCATCATGACTGCAGTCATCCAAAAACTGCGGTCCACATTTATCTAAAAAATACATCATTCGATGTTGGCTTAGCAGGCTAGAAATGCATTGCCAACAGTGCATAAAGTAACCCTAAGAATGGACCACTGAGCGTGATCGCCATTCTGTCATGTGCTGCGAACATTTGATCCTGTCAGCCTGGCCACGCCTGCCACCTCCCTGCCTTCCTGGCTTCGCGACACGCGCCCACCTTCTTCCTCCTCCTCTCCCTCGACACCAGCTCATCGCTGCCATCAATACAGCCCACCACATCTGCGTAGCTATCGCCACCAGAGTTCACCTTCACTTTACTTCATTTTCAACGCGCCAACTGCGTTAATTTACTCCATCGCCTTTCAGCCTCACCCGCCACCGTGCAAACTTCACTGAAGCCGATTCTTCGCTGAGCATCTCTCACTCAACGAATCCCCAACGACTTTAATTCTTTCAAAGCCACACTTGCCGTCTATACCAGACTACTCTCCATACACCAACAGCAATCATGTCTGGAAAACTCGACCAGTCTCTCGATCAGATCATGACTGATCGCAAGAACACCAACCCCAAGCCTCGCCGTGCCCGCACCCAGCGCGCGGCCGGTCAGCGCGCCAAGGCTGCCATTGCTGCACCAGCTGGTGGCATTCAGAAAAACACCAAGGGACCCAAGAACGCCCCCAAGGGCCCAGCCGCCGCCACTGCGCCATCTGGAGAGAGCAAGATCCTCGTCAGCAATCTGCCACCAGATGTTACTGAGACGTTGGTTAAGGTACGTTGACCGGAATGGAGATACGAACGCGAACGCGAAGGAAGGAGCGGTTATTGTTTTTGAATGGCGGATTTCCTCTGCTATAATTTGCCCGGTGGCCATATTTCTTTTGGTTTCGACATGGCTTTCTTGTCTGGGATATTGGACGACGGCATATCTTTATCGGGCATGATGGGTTCGAATGAGTTCTCATTCGTCCCGCAAAGACCTCGCCACAACGCCTGCCTGGCAAGCAGAAGCGATGGCTTGAGGCACAGATGCACACTATCCTTTGGATCACCAGGGAGCGAAGCAGCAGCGCTATGTGGATTCGATTAGAGCTTGACAGGATGCAAATCCTGACCACAATTTCAGCGCAATGCAACGAGGAATGGAATTGGCTTCTACGGCGTAATGTCGCAGATGCAGCAAACGCGCGTAAAGTGCGATGCAATTCCTACCATCTCAGCGGCGCTAAGAACATCATCGCAGGTAGAGGCACTGCATGATGGTGGTTTCGTTCGTTCTCGCGTAGAGTGAGAATTTAACGGCGAGGCTTACGTCAGAAGTCTAGTGTCCCAGGTTCATTCTCTTTGGAGGGCGAAAGGGGGCACCTCAAGACTGAATCCAGGGCTTTTCGGAGCTCGAGAGAAATGACATGTTACGGCCGTGGTGGGCTGTTCATCACGCTTTCTGTGCATAATCGCTGGTGTCATTTTGCTGCTGCTCGCTCTCTGGCCCTTTGGTGGTGATGCAACATTATTCGTTGATACATGGACAAATTCGCACGGCCAATACGATCCCAGACAGAAGCTTGACGACTGACGCACGATATTCCGACTTTGGTCACCAGAAAATAACTGACAATGACATGTATTCAGGATTTCTTCCACAAGGCAGTTGGAGGTGTCAAGAGAGTCGTCCTCGCCTACGGTCCCAATGGCCGTAGCCGTGGTGAGGCCACTGTGACGTTCAACAAGGCTGGTAGCGCAGCCAAGGCGCAGGCCGAGTACAACAACGTCAAGGTGGACGAACGTGCGATGAAGGTATGTCGCCGCAACTAGTGTAGAGCAGAATGTTCCGGTCACTGACTTTGGCAGATTGAGATTATCGGTGGTGTGAGTGCCGCCGCCAAACCGGCCAAGGGTCTTCAGGAGCGCATGACGTGAGCATGATTCGACTCGTTGGGTACAATTTCACCGGACTGACCAAGTTATAGTAAGCCCAAGAACGCGGCCAAGGAGAATGAGAAGGCCGGTGTCAAGAAGAACGGACCAAAGGCTGTGGGCACTGCCAACGGCGACAACAAGGGCAAGCAGAAGAAGAAATCTGGTCGTGCTGGTCGCCCCAAGCCTAAGACGGCCGAAGAGTTGGACGCTGAGATGCAAGACTACTTTGGCGGCGACAGTGGTGCAACCAACGGAGCGCCTGCTGCTAATGGAGCTGGTGCTGCTCAGCCTGCTGCTGCTCCTGCTACTGCGGACACGGGTATGGAGGATGAGGTGTTGTAATGGACATTTTCACCTCGAGCGTCATGAAGCGGCGTCGTTTGATACCCTCTTTTATGCCATCATGGCGACCAAGTTCCGCACGGAGTGTTTAATCAGTATTGTCCCTGTGTTGGCAGATGGACAGACGACAAGCAATCGGGTTTTGATGTAGAATTGATTTGATTGACCAATGAATACATTCAAATTTGTTTACAGTATTTGTTTGAGCTGTTTGAGCATTGTTGATGTTGCGTTGGTTATCATGCGACGTCATGAGAGGCAGATGTGAGCGAGGTGATTAATAATAAGCCTCTTTGGGATGAAAAGAGCTTGCCACCCGAACGACCGAGCTGTGTAGTAGAGGTGGTGTGGACAAGCTCCCCACTTCTTGTACCCAAAGAGGCCAGCATGTCATTATTATGCAGGGACTCTGTAGGATTTGGTCTAGGTACCAATTAAAATGGTGGTGTGTGAAGTCGTAGTGCTTCGTGGGCTGCGGACGGAGGGAGTCGGGATTACGGAATGCACATGGTTAGTCTATGGCATGGGATAGCAGGGCATATGGATGTAGTGAAGTTGGCATGGGCAGGGGAGGGGACTAAGTGTATCTCATGAGGCCATGGATGAAGATGGAGCCTTAATGCCGAGCGGCTTTTGATGATGGGGCTGAGGGAGAGGGAGAGGGAGAGGGAAAGGGAGAAAAGGGGAGAGGGAGAGATGGTGAAAGGGCGAGAGAGATACACATGGAGAGGGAGGAGAGGCCAAGAGAGGCATCGAGGGAGGGACTGTGAGAGAGGGAGGAAGACACACGCCCTGTTCGTGTAGGCCTGCCACAAACGTTCTAGGGCCTCAGTCTCCCCCACCATTCCAGCGTCGCGACATCAATGACCCGAGTGAGGGGGGGGGCATAAACATGAACAAGAAGACACACACAGAAGAGAGTTGTCGTGATCAGAACACAACGCACTCGGTGATCACATATCCTCCTATTAGCAATCACGAGTAGGTACAGACCAACAGCTGCAGCGGGTCTAGACACGACAAGAGGAGGAGGAGGAGGAGGAGGAGGAGGAGGTATAGCTGCTGCTGCCTGCCCCGCATCTCCGTCTCCGTCGACCCAGCCGCGGCCAGCCATGTCGCCGAGCGCCCTCCCAGTTGACCCGCTCTGGACGAGTGGATGTGGCATCTGTCGACTACGAGTAGTCGAATATAATCCCCCGCCCGTCTTCTCTCTCCTCTCTCTCTCCCTCTTACCATCCACCACCACCACCTCCTCCTCTACGTCCCCTTCATCAACCTCCATCTACACTTCTCCCACACATCATGTCTCTCACCGTCCAGCTTGAGACGCCCACCGGCGGCAAGTATGAGCAGCCAATCGGTCTGTACGTCAACCACCACCCCGTCCCTCCGACGCCTACCCACCACTGACCTCCCTCCTCCACAGCTTCATCAATAACGAGTGGGTAAAGGGTGTCGACGGCAAGACCTTTGAGACCACCAACCCCGCCACCGAAGAGGTCATCACCTCCGTCCACGAAGCCACCGAGAAGGATGTCGACATTGCCGTCGCCGCCGCCCGCAAGGCCTTTGAGGGCGAGTGGAGAAGAGTCACCCCCGAGGACCGTGGTAAGCTGCTCGTCAAGCTCGGCGACCTCTTTGATAAGAATGCCGATCTTCTCGCCTCGGTTGAGTCCCTCGACAACGGCAAGGCCATCTCCATGGCCAAGGTTGATGTCGCTTTGTGCGCTGGCGTGCTCCGATACTACGGTGGTTGGGCCGACAAGATCGAGGGCAAGACTCTCGACTTGAACCCAGACACCTTTGCCTACATCCGCAAGGAGCCTGTTGGTGTTTGCGGTCAAATCATCCCATGGAACTTCCCACTTCTCATGTGGGCCTGGAAGATTGGTCCAGCCATTGCCACTGGTAACGTCGTTGTCATCAAGACGGCCGAGCAGACTCCACTTTCGGCCCTCGTTGCCGCCAACCTCACCAAGGAGGCTGGTTTCCCACCAGGTGTCATCAACGTCATTTCCGGTTTCGGAAAGATTGCTGGTGCCGCTCTCTCTTCTCACATGGATGTTGACAAGATTGCATTCACCGGTTCCACCGTTGTTGGTCGCACGATCCTCAAGGCTGCTGCCGGCTCCAACTTGAAAAAGGTCACCCTCGAACTTGGTGGCAAATCCCCCAACATTGTCTTTGATGACGCCGATATTGACAATGCCATTTCATGGGTCAACTTTGGTATCTTCTTCAACCACGGCCAGTGCTGTTGTGCCGGTTCCCGTATTTACGTCCAGGAGGGTATTTACGACAAGTTTGTTCAGCGATTCAAGGAGCGAGCACAGAAGAACGTGGTTGGTGATCCATTCGCCAAGGATACCTTCCAGGGCCCACAAGTTTCCAAGGTCCAATTTGACCGTATCATGAAGTGAGTGTTGTCTTAATCAATTCAAAATCAGAATAAATACTAATGATTTCTTCTAGCTACATCAAGGAGGGCAAGGATGCTGGTGCCACTGTCGAGATTGGTGGTAACCGCAAGGGTGACAAGGGCTACTTCATTGAGCCAACCATCTTCTCCAACGTCACTGAGAACATGAAGATTGTTCAAGAAGAAATCTTCGGCCCCGTCTGCTCCATTTCCAAATTCAAGACCAAGGAGGAGGTTATCAAGATTGGCAACAACACCACATACGGTCTTGCCGCTGCCGTACACACCAAGGACCTCAACACCGCCATTGAGGTTTCCAACGCCCTTCGCGCTGGTACCGTCTGGGTCAACGCCTACAACGTACTTCACCACCAGATGCCATTCGGTGGCTTCAAGGAGTCCGGTATTGGTCGTGAACTGGGCGAGGCTGCTTTGGAAAACTACACACAGGTTTGTTTATGCTCTTTTGTACCCTTGATGGCATTTGCTGACTGCTATCTTTTTTTTAGACCAAGTCTGTGTGCATTCGTCTTGGAGATGCTCTTTTCGGTTAAAAGGTTCTGGATTAAACTGCCTTTTAATGTATCTATGTATGACGTTACGAGAAGAAATTACAAAGTTCAGACAAAATTCAATCTATCTTTCAATTCAATCAATCATTCAATTGTGAAAAAATCGTCTTGTGATGGTTCAATCATATTGCTTTGTGATGTCAACAATGTTATTGCCTTGTGATGATATTAAACCTGGTTACTATGTGATTTTAATTCATATCAATCGTCTTGTGGCGTTATTCAATCATGTTGCCTTGTGAAAAAGAGAGGTGTCAATCCAATGTCGGTGGAATAAAAGTTGCCTTTTAGGCATCCCATTTAGGAAGGCGTATTTAAATGCGGACCGCACCGAACAAAAACCACCACATTCGAACGAACAGCTCTATTGACTCTGGATATTAAAACATACCTTTAACGATTGACTAACAAGCAATCCAAGTAAACAATATCAAAACTAGACATGGACGACAAACCAGGCTACAAACACAGCGAACCGTTTGACTCGGGCTTCCTCGCCGTCGACAACATCCACAACCTCTACTATGAGCAGTACGGCAAGAAAGACGGCAAACCCGTGATATTCCTCCACGGCGGCCCCGGCGGCGGAACAACAAGCGACAGCGCCAGTTTCTTCAACCCGGAAATCTACCACGTCGTCCTCCTCGACCAACGCGGCGCCGGAAAATCCACCCCCAACGCCGAACTCACCAACAACACCACGCAGCTCCTCGTCCAAGACATCGAGACCTTACGCCAACACCTCCACATCGAGAAATGGCACCTCGTCTTCGGCGGATCATGGGGCTCCACCCTCGCCCTCGCCTACGCGCAAACCCACCCCGCCGTCGTGGGCTCCCTAATCCTCCGTGGCATTTTTCTCGGCACGCAGGAAGAACTCGACTGGACCTATCTCAACGGCGCGATGTCAAACCTCTTCCCCGAAGAACACGCCGCTTGGCTCACTTACCTCCCTGAACCGGATCGCGCGAATCCTGTCGCCGCGTACTTTAAGCTGCTGACGTCAGATGATCGAACTACGCGTCTCGCGGCCGCCCAGGCTTGGAATCGTCTCGAGTCGGGTTTGAGTATGCTGGTCCCGCCCCCGGACGCTTTTGCCAAGCATGAGGATGAGGAGTGGGGTTTGGCCCATAGTAGACTTGAGGCGTGGTATTTTGTCAATCAATGTTTTTTGACCCCTGGTCAGCTTTTGGATCAGTGTGGTCGGATTGCTCATATTCCGAGTATGTTCCCTCTTACCTCTTCTTCCTCTTCTTTCTCTCCCCCCCTTTTGTCCTCCCGGTGCACCCACATAGAATGGAAATGGGGAAACTTTTTCGCTAATGATCTTCATCCAGCTGCTATTGTCCAAGGACGTTATGATATAGTCTGTATTCCCAAAACGGCTTATTTACTTCATAAAGCCCTGCCTAAATCGGACCTTTATTGGGTTGCTGATGCGGGGCATAGTGCTAATGTAAGTTATCCCTTTTTCTCTTTCTTTTTTTGGGTTATAGTCTAGTTGAGGGAGATGGTTCGAGGTTATACTCTAGTTGATGAAGATGCTGACTTTGCTATGTGTGTAGGAACCGGGCACGAGGAAGAAACTGGTTGAACTTTGTGATCGATATGCTGATTTGGTGGTTTGAGGAGGTTTAAAGGTTTGGAAAGGGTTTGAAGGATAAAAGGAAAGGGAAAAGGGGTGGGGGAAGGGGTGGGGGAAGGGGCAGGAGTATTACTGTTGATTTCGTACTGTCGGTTGACTGCCGATGGATAATCCAATTGAAAAAAGGGGAGGCATAAGGGTCTAGATAGTCTACTCCTTGCAAAGTGTAACTCTGGAAATCTCATCCTGTCGAATCCTCTCTCTTTGTTTTGTTTGTTCGACCTTACTCTCGAATTCGTCGTGGAAGGCTAGTTCTCGAGAAAAAAAAAAGGTTTAGTTTGAAGGCCAGTCATCAAAACCAGTTATCAGAAACCAGTTCTTAAAGCTAGTTCTCAAAAGCTAGTTCACAAAAGTTAGTTATCAAGACCAGTTTGGATTAAAAAGCTAGAACAGTCCTCTTAAGCTAACCCACAAAGGCACATTTGATCAAAATTTAGTTTTCGAAAGTAACTTTCATCAAGAGCCAGTTGTTGAAAGCGGACTCGATTAAAAAGTCCGTCCTTAGAAAAATAGGTTTAATTAAAAGACAGTCCTTAGAGCAATAGCTTTAATCAAAAGAAAGCCCTTTAAAGAGGAGT